>VDFB02000003.1:631728698-631742476 GCA_007258455.2 Sequoia sempervirens
TTTCCAAAAAAGTTTCCATTTTTGGAAACTCTCCTTTTTGAGAAACATTCCTTTTCAGAAAATTTTCCTTTTCGAGAAATTTTCCATTTAGGGAAATGTACTTTTGAGGGGATTTGATTTTTAAGGGCTAGAGCAATGCGGCAGTCAGAGGTTTGCAAGCCAGCTCGCAATGTGGAAGCTAGAGGGTTCGATGCCAATCGATGACATACCTGCACAAGCCCAAATACTTAGTTACTTTTGGATTTATCTATTTTGGCACGTAGGGAAATGATGGTTTTGAGGCATGAATCACAACACACTTTAAATTTTCAAAGAATGATCAATACAAGAAAATCGAATTTGGAAGCCACTAGATTGGAAGTGAAACAAGTTTGTGCCATAAAACGTGGATGGAATGACATCCCATACCTGACATTTTGTAACCAACTTTTCACAGTGTTTCAAAACTTAGTCATTTTGGATCTAGTTTATTTAGGCATGTGGATAGTGTTGATCATGATGTTAGTCGCACACCAATAGTGCAAATAATTCCTCATAGACAGACCAAGGAAACCTATCTTTACTTGAAAGACTAAACCAGGACAACCTAAATCTTAGGCTGACTTAGCTTAATCCCAAGGCTCATTTAAGATAGGTCTTGACAATACTAGGTTTGCATTAGGGTTCATTGTGATAATGCTATTAATCATGAGTGGTAAATGGTAATTTTTGGTTATCAAAGGAATCATAAAGATCAACAAAGATATTCTCGGTCTGATTATAAGATAATTTCATGAAATCGATAGATTTGCAATAATATTTCATGAATTTCAAACAACTTTGATATCATTTAAGTAGATTTAGCTTTAAGCATTCAATAATATTATGGAAACGAAATATTTGCAATAAAATTTCCATTTATTCACCTCTTTTTTGGAACATTTTCTGAAATTCAACATCTATTCTAAAATAAAGCATTAAAAATACTTGAAAAGTAAAATTGTTCCCAAGTATTATCCACACATGCCCCAAGAATTAACCAAATTAAAGCAAACCACACTATACTTCACCGGATTGCTTCACAACTAGGCATAGAATGATGCGATATTTTAAAGAAAGGGAGGTTTACTTGGACACTGGGTAGGTTTTGTATGCCCCCATAAATGGTGCAACATATAGTCTTGTCTAGCTAGACAAACAACTAGCTACAAAATATTTCATACTAGGTGGTAGCTTTCAAATTAGCTTTGATATTGATCAGCTTCTATGTGCATATGAGTTTTTAATCTGGAATGATTCAAAAAATGAGAAAAAAGAAGAAAACTTAAAGAAGTTTTAGCTCTTTTGGCATCCAAAAATTATGAACTTAACTTAAAATGAACCATCCCCTAGCCTTTTATAAGAACAATACATAAGGAAGATAAGACAAATACATGAGAGGAAATCCAAGGGAAGAATCATAACAAGGTACATGAAATTTGGCAACTGGTGGGATAATCGCTAATGAAGTCAATGGATTTCAACCTTCCTTAGCACTTTCATGTCTTTTAGGTCTCTTATCTTTTTAGTATCGCTAAGATAGTAACTTGAATCTCATAGGATGTAGAAACTTCCCATATATTTAGAATGATTAGGTGGACATTTTGTTCCTACAATCTGGTTCTTCCTCAGGCTTAATACTTCTGGGATTGAATTGCACCAGAGGTTGGCACTTCCTTCCACCTCATTCGTAATACCAGGATCCCCAATATTATGACAAACTCAAGCTCCTCTGCATATAGACTGCTGAAATGTATGAATCGATCTAGATATGATTCTATTCATGATTCAAATTTTCTTGACTATCCATACCTGAATGTTGCATCTCAATCTACTTCTCGTGCAAGCAAAAATTCCACATATATAATCCCTTTTAAAACATTCATAAAACTCTCATGGAAATAAAACCATTATTAATAAATTATTATTTAAACACATCATAAGTATCACACTTTTAAAATCATATTCTCACATAATTATTTCCTTTTAGTCAAGCTCCCGGACCTTCAGACCCTCAGGAAAAATTAAACATTTAACTTTAACTCAACACTATTACCTGATACCCAATACCTGCTACTTTAGCTTTTACCATGAAATTTTCTCAAGCCCTGGATTTTACCAGATCTCCACATTTTATCTGACCTTTGCTCCTGGACCGAAACATTTCACTCACAAATTTGCACTAATTTTTTTATAATTTTGGATTTTCGATACCCCGTACCCAATACACTCAAATCATGAAGTACTCCAAAAATTTCCTTTTGAGTTTCAAAATTCTGGTGATCTCTTCGACTAGCTAGCACCTGCCATAAGCATTATTTTTAACTTGGCACCCCAAGTCTTATAGTCTTGGGAAATTTTCTGAGACCACACAACAACTTACAACCAATAAAACCAAATTTGAAAGAAACTTGGGACCAAATCACCCACTTAAAATTATAACTTATACATATTTTGAAACAATAATGCCTTACCTTTACCTAGATTCTGACATAAAGACAATAAAATTTCTCTAAGAAGTATCAGTGTGTGCTTTGATTAATTTTAGATTTTAGAACTCAGTGAAAAAATTAATTCATTGACATTGAACTACATAATTTGGTGATCCTCCAAAGCCAACCATGGATAGAGCCTTGCTACCAGTCAACCATCCATAGCCCCAACAAGGTTATCTTTGTAATCTCCCCAAACATAGCTCTATTGTCAACCAGACATCCATAGTCGTAGTAGAGATATTTGGATAGCCTAAAGAGTTGAGTTTTCTCTTTTGATATTTTATTTGATACTCATTTTTTTTGTATATTGCAATGTAAGCCCATTTACTTCAAATTGTAGTCAATGAAGCCTGCTATTAGATTGGGAATTACAATGGTAGCAAAGGTTACCTTTTTTATTTTTCATTCAATGCAAATCCCTTCATTGTTTCACCAATTACTAGAAACTTATTTAATTATTCCTTGTAAGTGTGACCTCCTAGTTAAATTTTACCATCCTTATGCCAAATCCCAACTAACTGCAATGCATTATCTATTAAAAAATATGCATAAGTTAAAATTTAGCAGCAAACAATTCAATCACCAAATTAAATCTAAATTTAGAACTACCAGTTACCACCCTTCCATTTTATTTTTTATGGAAATCACTAAATACTCTACTAGCAATTCAGATTTGATAGCTCTACACCACTTAATGCATCAGATTTGTCATGATGACACTTAATTCCACCTCATAATACTTTGTGATTTAATTTGCACGCCTTTAACACACATGTTTTATTCTTTTCAAATTTTGTGATGCCGACATTAAAAGTTACCCTAATGAATTCTGATTTTCCTTCACATTACAAAACATGGAAACCTTCTATGATTATTAGACCCACTAAACTTAATGAAATGACCACCATTAATTTTAAAATCTTCAATTTTCTAGATTTGTGATCTTCATACTTGAAAACTTCAAAGAAATTACCACCTCAATTTTGTGAGAATTAATTTGATTTAACATTTCGCTATGTAAAACTTGTCCGGGGCTTGCCACCCTCAACTTGTACTTTCCAAGACTTCGATCCAAGCAAATATGTACCTCAACTTCCTCAAATTTTTTTATAAATTTTGTACCTCTCTCAAATTCTTCACATTTTCTTTTCGCTCAATTATCATTTTGCATTTCCGCTCTACTTGTGCTTCCTTGCTTCTAGGCCATAGACACTCGAATTTTTCTGACTTGTGTTTGCTACTAAAATGGCTTCGTGGGTCACATTACTACCTAGCGGCTTGAAAAAGTTTTATTTCTTAGGACTCTCAGTGTTACTGCACCAAATTTGTGCCTAGGCATCGGGGAAAAGTTTGTAGAATCCAAAGCATAGTACTGGCTAAATTCGGACTTGGGTTCATAGTTCGTAGCCTCACTCCTAGATCTTGGGATTTTTGCTGAAGAAGTTCACTTAGCTACAAATATGATAGTACAACCTAATTTCTTAGGGAATTTGGACTATGTTCTATCTGTTGCACACCCAACCATTAGAATTCCTTTTGTTGATGACATTCCTATGTTCTTGGAACAAAGAGAATTAGTTCCTCTCTATCCCTTTCTGACTGATCTCCATACCCCTGACTTTGATGTTCACGAGGACAATGCTTACTTAGGATACACTGCTCTCATGGATGAAGTGTCCTAGATTGATTGAATGACCACCCTATTGTTGCAACTTGGCCCCTTCCTTTTTTCTCTTTTGCACTTTACGGTAATAAATTTTGTATTTTCATGTATATATATGAAGTATACACATATATATATGAAAAAAAATTCTTTTCATACTTAAAGTGTGTATTTACTATGCATGGTCTCATTTCTTCATTTCACAGTGCAATATTTTAGAATATTTCAATTTTCTCTCATATCTATGAGTTAAGTTAAGAAAAATTTGTTAATTTTGGAAACAAACTAGAAAAACAAAAAAAAAACCCTACAAAAGTAAACTAACCTAACTAATCAAGATTTACCCTAACAAACGATTAACCCTAGAACTAAGCAATTTACTTTAATTTCTATCACTATCTTCTAAGTAGTTTTCATACAAATTACAACAAGCTTGTCTTTAAATTCACTTGAATAAATTTCAAATCTCCCACTACAACAATGAATTATCTTTATTTTTTTGTGTTTTAACAAACATAAATTCAAATGAGTACTTACCAATAAGTTGGCTCATATGTATGAAAATAACCTCATTAAAGGTTGATTGCACACACATTTGTTGTGTCTTCCATGCTCTACCTCCTCCTAGTCTCGGTTCATGGTTTTCTTCTCCACTTTGTTTAGATCCATGAACAACTATGTTTATTTCTTGATTCTCCTCTCCAAGACTCTCTGAGTCTTTAGCCCTATCTTCTCTTTTAAATTTTTCAAACCAAGTAGTAATACAATTTACATTATCATCAGAGAGAGAAAGTAAAAACTTGATATTATGTATTCTAAATGGAGTCAAGAAAATTTCCTTTTTTAACTCATGAATTTTTAGTTTGGGACAAAACACATATCTCCCGCCTAATTTTTCCTAATTCTCATGACAATTGTAGTTAATAAAACAATTTGACTTAGTAGTTAATTTTTTAATGCTTCCAATTTCACTAGGGTTAGGCATTTCCTTAGCATTTTGACTTCTTCTCAATAACGGTTCCTTTCTTTTAGCGGTTAAAACCTCTTCCATTAAGGAAATCACGTTATGTGTGGCCAAACTTACCCTAGTTAAAAAATATTCACAATCATGTTCACCATGGTCAGTTGTATCATGAATTCTACATTTGGTGACCCTACCAAAGGTGAATAGACTCAAAGGATGCATCCTCTTGTTAAGAATTTCTCAGATGTTATCAAATTTCATTTTCATGTTACCAACTTGCATAGATTGTTGCCTTACAAGAAACTCTCAAACCCAAAACCTAGACAACAATATTGATTCTTGCTAAAATTGGAGGGAAATATATGAGCGGTCCTCCTTCTAGCACCAGTTCCTATTGATCATGATGTTATTCGTACACCAATAGTGCAAATATTTCCTCACAGATAGATTAGGGGAATCTATCTTTACTTGAAAGACTAAACCAGGACAACCTAAATCTTAGGCTGACTCAACTTAATCCCAAGGCTCAATTAAGTCAAGTCTTGACCATAGTAGGTTTGCATCAAGTTTTGTTGTGATAATGCTATTAATCAAGAGGGGTAAATGGTAATTTATAGTTCTCAAAGGAATCATAAAGATTGGTGAAGATATTTGTGGTCTAGTTATAAGATAATTTCATGAAATCAATAGATTTGCAATAAAATTTCATGACTTTTAAACAACTTTTCTATCACTTAAGTAGATTTAGCTTTAACCATTTAGTAATATTATGGAAATGAAATATTTGCAATAAAATTTTCATTCATTAATCTCTTTTTTGGAACATTTTTTGAAATTCAACATCTATTCTAAAATAAAGCATAAAAAATACTTGAAAAGTAGAATTTCTCTTTGGTATTATCCATGCATGCCCCAAGAATTAACCAAATCAAAGAAAACCACTCTATAATTCACTAGATTGCTTCATAGATAGGCATAGAATGATGTGAAATTTTAAAGAAAGGGAGGTTTATTTTGACATCAGGTAGGTTTTGTATGCACCCTAATATGATGCAACATATTGTCTTGTCAAGTTGAACAAACAACCAACTACAAAAGATTTCATGCCAGGTGGTAGCTTTCAAATTAGCTTTGATATTGATTAGATTCTATGTTCATACAAGTTTTTAATCTAGAATGATTCAAAAAATCAGAAAAAAGGAGAAAAATTAAAGAATTTTTGGCTCTTTCAACATCCAAAATTTTTGAACTTAACTTAAAATGAACCATCCCTTGGCCTTTTATAAGAACAAGACATAGGGAATATAAGAAAAATACATGAGAGGAAATACAAGGGATGAAACATAAGAAGGCACATGGAATATGACAACTGGTAGTAGAATTTTGATGAATTTAATGGATATCAACCTTTCTCACAATTTTAATGTCTTTCGGGTCTCTTATCTTTTTACTATCACTAGTATAGTAACTTGAATCTGAATAGGATGTATAAATTTCCCATGTATTCATAATGATTAGGTGGACATTTTGTTCCTACATTCTAGTTCTACCTTGGGCTTAATACTTCCGGGATTGAATCACACTAGAGGTTGGCACTTCCTTCTGCCTCATTCATAATACTATTGTCCCTAGTATTTTGACGAACTCAAGCTCCTCCACATATAGAATCCTGAAATGTATCACTTGATCTGGATATGATTCTATTCACGATTCAAAATTTCCTGACCTTCCATACCTGAATTTTGTATTGCAATCTACTTGTCCTGTAAGCACAAATTCCACATATTAAATCCCTTTTAAAACATTCATAAAGCTCTAATGAAAACAAAACCATTATTAATAAATCATCATTTAAACACATCATAAAAATCATGCTTTTAAAATCATATTCTCATGTAATTATTTCCTCTTAGTTAGGTTACTAGACCTTTGGACCCTTAAGAAAACTTTATTTAACTTTAACTCAACACTGTTACCATGTAGCCAATACCCGCTACTTCAGCTTTTACCAACAAATTTTCGGAGACACTAGATTTTATTGGAACTCCACATTTTATCGAACCTTTGCTCTTGGATCGTAAATACTTAATCAAAAATTTGCACTAACATTTTGATAATTATGGCTTTCCGTACCTCGGTACACTTCAAATGACGTAAGTAATCCAAAATTCTCACTTAAACCTCCCAAGCATCTCTTCAACTAGCCAACACTGCCATAAGTGTCATTTTTCATTCTGTCCCAAGTCTTATAAAGGCCTTGGGGCATGCTGTGAGACCACACACAGGTACTCTTGGATATTAAAGGCACTAAATATTCAATACATAAAATTTTAACCCATGTTTTGAGTTGTGGGATAGCCAATTGTGGAAGCTAAATTTTTACTGGTTGGAGCATTGTAGAAGCTAGAGAGTTCAGCAACAGTCGACAACATACCAGCACAAAATTCCTACAATGCCTTAACACTTAGAAAATTTGAGTTTTATCAATTCAAGCACATGGGAGAATGGATAGGAAGAGTGCCTAGACCTAATACTTGATGATTTTTCCCATTTTAGGAAATGTGGAAAATGTGACTATGGAAGCTAAGGGGAGTCCAACACCGTCGATGGAATACCCGCTATTTAATTTATGCAAACCCTAACACTTGCAAATTTGAGCTCTTTATAAATTCAAGTACATGGGAGAATGGGTAGGAAGAGTTCCTAGACCTATTTCTTGATGGTTTTTCCCATTTTAAGAAATGTGAAAAATGTGATTGTGAAAGTCGAAGGGTCTGACGCCAATTGACAACATACCCCCACAAAATTTTTGCCAAAGGCTAAAACCTATACTTTTAGTGCAAATTGACTTAGCATGTGGAGAAAACATTAGGAAAAGTCCAACACTAAAGGATTATAAGTTAAATTCACTAGCGAATCATCACATAAACAAGGTGAATGACCCGTATTAGGTCTTAAAAATGCTAGTTTGAAACCACAAGAGGTTGCCAAGCTCTAGATACATTTTTGGATAACTTATAAGGAAAAATGATTAATTTGAACCTTCTACTCTTTGGGCTCCACCATACCTAGGTGGGTATACCTATGTGAATGAAGCAGACTTGAACTATGTGTTTCTTCCTTAAGCAATCTATCCACAATGGAAATTGGAAGTGGAGAGATGAAATCCTAATTGGTATAAGTTGTATAAGAAATATCAAGGTAAATATGTTCAGTTAACAGATGTAAAGTTTGTATTAGCTAAAATAAAACTAAATAAATAAAATGGGTGAGACCAATGCCTTGTTGGGTATATGGAGTTAAATGAAAACCTAAGATGAGTGGCTTACACTTGGAAGAATTTCTAATTGTTTGGCATATCAGTATTAGTTTATAACTTGTATAAACATGCAAAAATGTAATTACCATATTCTTCTTAATGATCCAAATGACACTTCCAAATTACTGTGAATGACTAAAAGGATTTAATCTTTGCTTGAAAGAACCAATTAATCATACCACACAAATATAGAAAATTTGCATCAATAAATAGAATATATACTTGATATATCAATTCAAATAATAGAGAAATATTAACTTTGGAGACAACATGATAATATATTCAATTAATTCAACAAACAATTGATACCAACCTAGCGCCACCAAATCAAATATTTTTCATTAAATTCTTCAACATTTACACATGCATCTTGGTCTCTTGTGATGTAAACATTGTAGTTATCCCTATTCACCTATTTCCTTATCTCTAATCTAATATCTCCTTTTGGTATTGGTCTCTTGAATTTATATAAGAGGCAACAAGCTTCAAACCAAAGGTCATGTCTTTTGGTAACAAAACATAATCATGAAATTAACCATAACTGAAATAATTAAAAATATAAATGTGCTCCAATTCATTAGTCTTTGAGTAAAAATCCTGAGTAAAAATCCTGTGGTCATCTAAGACCTATGCAAAGCCTTTACTGTATGATTAATCTATCCTTGTAATGATCATGATCAATCCTCGTCCAAGCCCAAATACTTCTCCTACCATTTACTTATTGTCAAATCATTTGGCCATTTAAATTCTTGAGCAGCAGTAAGATTTGTGAGATGATTCTTCCACCTATTATCGAGCAAGTTCCTGACATCTACTACAAATTTCATGTATCCATTGTCTAGTATTACAATTCCATCAAGAAAATTATGAAACCTATCAAGGATGATATCCCCATCATTCTATATGTGTTTCAAGCACTAAGAACTCATTTGATCAAACTCATCCTTCCACTCATCCACACCTTTTAGTTGATTATCACCTTTAATGACTAAAGGGCTGAAGATGTGTTTTATCACATCAAATGCATTCCTTCTATTCTCCACTTTCTTCTTCATGTCTATTAAATAATTGTGCTCCTCAATTATCCCCTTCACCATTTCCTTAGTAGGTTTTAGCCTTGGAGGGGCATCTAGATCCCTTTTTGTTTCCTTGCATATAGTAGTTAGAATGTGATAGGTGGGCTACCATCTCTTCTAGAGTTCCTCAAGATAGGTGAATTAGCACTTATCTATTCCAAAGCCTTAACTAGATTGCTAAACCTCTCATGTACTCCACCTATCTTTTCCTTCAATATCTCAATTCTATATAGGGAGTCTAACTCCACTCTCTTGTGTGCATAATTTCATCCTTTTAGACCATTTTGTTTCATTTTGATACAAAATAAAATGACACAACAAAGAATATTTTATGAAAGACATGGGAGCCTTAGCCTCTTTGACCTACAACAAGCCCTCACGTATTTGTTCTTCAATCACAAAAGAAAAATAAAATTCAACATTTGACTCTGGATGTTGAATGATCATAGCCATCCTCATCCTACTAACATGTTATCCTATACGTTTATTCCAAGAACTTGACACAATGCATGATATGTATTATTGAAGTAAACTTGAAAATCAGACACTAGAAAAGGTTCTACTTTTGAGGAGGGGATGAGAAGTATCATGTTGTTATCACCCCTTTTTATGTGCAAGAGGATCTCATCACTCCTATAAGTTTTGCTTAACCTTTTGTATTCTTGTTCCAATTTCCCCAAATTCACTTTTGTAACAGCTTGTTTGTTCAAATTGAAACACTTAATAATGGCTTCCCTTGAAACATCTACTAAAAACCCACCATCTGGGAGCTTGAAAATATTTTTTGGGGCATGGTATCTATTTCCCAGGGCTTTAATCAGCTCAATTTCAATGAAAACATTTGGAACTATCAATTTGGCCAAGTCAAGGGTCCACAGGTTTGATGCCAAGACCTTGTCATTTATGTTCCTATAAAAATACCAGTACAAATTCCACCCAGATTGATGAATAATAGGATCCCTACACCCCTAAGCTAAATATTTGAAGACCTTTTTTGGACCCTTATCTAATAAACTAGGTAATAGAGAAAGCAATGGAAATTGTAAAGAGGTTTGATTAGTTTTAGCTTCATCCTTCTTAGCTCCTACTTATGCTTTCTTTGGTGCCATTGTTATAAATTCAATGAGTATTGAATAGAGCTTACCCAGAATATAGTTTTCCTTGGAGAATTCCTTTCATTTCCACACCTCGAGCTCATTTGCACTTAGTCTCTACTACTATGAATGAGAAATCTCAGTCTACTTTGTTTATTTCCACACTAAGCTGCATTAACTCTCGAATCATAAATTCTCATCATTCAAATCTTTTGCATTGAGCTCAATTTCATATTTTAATGTTGACTGATGTGACTGGCTTGCCTTAAATGCTTCAATGGTTGCTTACCACATTATCTCACTTCTCTTTTCACCCCCTATGGTACTGCAGTACATATTTTTACCTTTCTTTAGTATACCACACTACTGCGCACCACCTTGGTCTTCCTTGTGGTACTGCAGTGTATTCTTGGTTCATATATTACTATACCACTCTATTATGGGCTACCTTTCTTCTTACTATGGTACCGTGGTGCCATCATCTTACTCCTACTCAATATACCACTTTACCATGGGCTATGTTTTAACCCTCCATGATATGGAGGTGTCTTCTTATTACTATTCTCTAGTTTACTGCTCTACTGCGGGTCTTGTTCTACCCCTCCGCAATATAGCACTTTTCCTTGATGACTATTCTTCATTACACCACTCTACTATGGGTTATGTTCCATCCCTCCATGTGAGTCTCCTTTGTCTATCTTTATCCTCTGTCTACACAGCAGTGCAAAGTTCAACCCTCCATGGTATAATA
This sequence comes from Sequoia sempervirens, assembly GCA_007258455.2. NCBI lineage: Eukaryota > Viridiplantae > Streptophyta > Pinopsida > Cupressales > Cupressaceae > Sequoia > Sequoia sempervirens. The sequence continues at coordinate 631,740,079 of VDFB02000003.1, forward strand.
AAGGGTATGGTGTTGGCTTCCTTTTACCATGCTACCGTGAACTTACTTTACAAAGATTTGTGTGTTATGAGACTTAAAATTTCATACAAATTTTAAGTCCCCATATTCAAAAAAGTTAATTTTAACACTCAGGAGTACAGTTGAAAAATCTGCTCAAGTGGCTCACTTTGAAAAATCATAAAATGAAGTTAGTACAATTTCAAGCGAAATCCCTTTGCAGACATGTTCATCTATCATATGGGAGTATCTCTGCAAGTTTTTAGCTTCATACGATTTGTTTTGACAAAGTTTCAGAAGGCCAAGTTGAAGGGTTTTTGAGAAAATCTGCTGTCAGCACAATGAAATCTGTTAAAATGGTCAAAGTTGAGGGTGAATATTAAGCAAATGGATGATGATAATGATAGACTGATTGGTGTCTTCAATTATTTACATCAAATTCTACCTCCATGCCAATTTTCAGGTCTCCATGGAATCATTTGATATTTTTGCAAAGCCAAAACCAAATGAATTTTACACAGTTTGGAAACTGCATTTCTAGAACAGCTACACCACGGTCAACTTTGGTGTTTGATATTTCATGAATGGAGATGGTTGGTGAAAAACCCTCTTGCACACATATTCACCATGCCTAAATGAGCTAATATCCAAATTTATAGCTTCTCAAGATCACATTTGATATTTTTTCAAAAGGGGCAAATGGAAGGTTATAATTGAGCTTGACAGTGGTAATTTTCAGAAAATGCTGAGTTAAGCAACTTTGGAAATTTATAGTTTGCAATTCCGAAAATTTCATACCAAACCATTTGACGAGCATAATCTCCTATCACAACTCAACATGTATATGCATTTTCATGGTTGTTGAAAAAGTTCTGGTATGTTTTTTAATTGTTTTGCGATTGCCCCAGGCTAGATTTGGCGCTCCGAAAAAGTTGCAAATTTTGAAATTCTAAGGATGACCTAGTTGGTGTTTTGGCCTCAAATATCTCCAATTTCAAATTCATTGAATTCTGAGGTCATTTGGTGCATTAATTTAAAATTTCATTTTTCTCACTACATGCTCCAACAGAGTCAGTTTACAAAGGAAGTACTTTGATTTGGCGAGCTGTTCAAAATCCGTAGAAACCCACTTCCAAAATAATTGATCACAGTCCCTTGCAAATTTTCGTGGCTCCAGGATGCTCCGTGTGCCCCCGGTGAAATTAATTTATTTGCTCTCCAACCGAAATTGAAAAATTATTTCTTAAGTTCTAAAGTTCAAACGACATATATTTTAAAACATTAGGTATGTTTTAAAATGAATATGGATGCTTTCAAAACCCTAAATATTTCAGTGTTTTATAAAGTTTAAACTTTGTAAAATATTTGGAAAATAAATAAGCAATGAAGAAATTTATCGGCAAGAGAAGGGAGGTCGGAGTAAGTTTCCTCGAGTGAATATGTCACACCGATGAAGATATTATTTTGAGGAATATAAACTTCATGTTTTTACTAAGGGGTTATAAGGTAAACAATTATTTTACCCACAAAAGCATATTGGGTAAAATTTATAAAATATTTGCACGGGGAGTTGAGATATTTTCACCAACTGGATATATAATTATTTTTGATTTATCGAAATGTATTCCCATTTTGTGTGAATTAATCAATTGGTGTCTGCAAGTCAGATTTAAATTCTTTTGGATGAATCACAGTGATTTAAAGATTTCTTTTGGATAATTGAAGAAGAACCTAGTAAGAAAATATTCTAGCACAATTTATGCAAGTCATAAATTTAGTGAAGTTTTATGCCAGTCATAGAACCTCATTCTCAAAGTGCCTAGCAACTAGAGTTAAGCCAAAAGGGGGAAACACATATCATTTACCTCTTGACTCCATTAGCCCAATAGAAGTAGGCACTGGTCACACCATCCACATCTTAGAATTCTATAAAATCTTTGTTCAAAAAACATTCACATTTCAAATTTAATATTAGGAGTAGGAGTAGTCTGCAAGCTTTTATCTATTACATTTGTGCCATTGTAATAGATCCATCAATTCAGTCAAGTCATACAACCTTAAGTCTATTTTATTCACATAGGTACACCTACCTAGGTTTGGCAGCACCTGAAGAGTAGAAGGTCTAAACCATTTGGCCTTGTCTGTTACCCTAAAACGTACCGAGAGATTGGCAACCTCTTGAGGTATTTTACCTATGTTTTTGAGAGCTAACAAATTGGTGACTCTGTTGGGGATAACATTAGAAAATTCGGTTCCAGCCTTTCCATGTAAAGAGTCAATATAAATTTCACATTTGGAGTGAGGAGATTCCGCTGGGGAAAATCAAAAATAAATTTAAAAGATTCATTTTCCTACTTTTGGAAAAGTAGGTGGCGACTCTGGTAAAAACTTGATGAAGAAT
>VDFB02000003.1:631742576-631933430 GCA_007258455.2 Sequoia sempervirens
AATTGTTTGCTTGTATGTTGATGATTTGATTTTTACGGGTAATCTTTTTATTGACATGTTTAAATCAGCAATGAAGAAGGAATTTGAGATGACAGATTTGGGATTGATGAAACATTTTCTTGGCATTGAAGTCACACAAAATGATAAGGGCATTTTAATTTGTCAAAATAAATATGCAAAAGATGTTTTGAGAAGGTTTAGAATGATAAATTGTAGTCCAGTTTCTACACCCGTGGAAATAGGCACAAAACTAAGAAGAGAAGATAATGATATTCATTTTGATTCAACTATATTTAGAAAATTGGTTGGTAGTTTGATGTATCTCACAACAACTAGGCCAGATATAATGTATGGAGTTAGTTTGATTTCTAGATTCATGGATTCACCAAAGAACTCACATTGGCAAGCAGGAAAAAGGTTATTGAGGTACATTGTAGGAACTATGAATTATGGCATATTGTATTCTACTTCAAATAAATTTCAGTTGGCTGGATATATAGATAGTGACTTTGCAGAGAGTATTGATGATAGGAAGAGTACATCTGGATATGCATTTCATCTTGGAACAGGTGTTGTAGCATGGGAATCAAAGAAGCAGCCTATAGTGACAATTTCATCAAGAGAAGTAGAGTATGTAGCAGGAACATCAGCAGCATGTCAAGCCGTGTGGATGTGAAGAGTCTTGAAGGACCTGTTGCATGAACAAGAGGAGCCAACTATAATATATTGTGACAACAATTCCACCATTGCACTATCAAGGAATCATGTTTTTCACAAGAGGACAAAACACATTGATACTAGATATCACTTTATTCAGGAATTAGTGAACAATGGAGAAATCAATCTACAACATTGCAGATCTAAAGAACAATTTGCAAACATATTTACAAAGACTTTAGGACAAGATAAATTTGAATTTTTGAGAGGAGTTTTGGACATTGTAAATATTGATATGGTTTGTGGTAGAAATTAGGCATGTTGGGAACATTATGTAATGTCAACCCAGGCTTCCAAGTTTCTTTGTTTTTACCTTACTTGCCATTTATTTGAAATTGCAGCCTAGGGCCAGTGTCCTTGGAAACTGGTTTTGCCCAAATTGGCAGCCAATGCATGGCCACGTCCTATGAGCCCAGCATTTTTCCCAAATGTCTGTCCATGAACCATGTAAATTTTTATGCAAGCAATATGAATGAAGAATTTGGTTATTGTGTAGCAACACAAATATTTTATTTTTTCTATTTAATTTCTTTGCCTCTACCCACTATCAATTGCAAACTTAAAACATTAATTTACATTCTTTACTTCTCACATAAAATTAGTATAGTAACTATGTAATCATTTCATAATTTAATACATGAAATATAAAGAACAATATTCATTAGAATCTAGAATTTACTGAGATTCAATAGAGACACTTTTCAATCAACAATTCTAAATGTATCATCAATTCAATAAGGAACTCATACAAAAATCTTCTTTAGAGAATTTAGATGATGCTTTATGAAATTGCAAACATTGAATAAAGAAGCCCAGTCTTGCTCTCCTCCCAGCCATATGACTAATGAAATCAAGTCCACCGTTGAGCGAAAGATAAAATCCAAATGCTCAACTCAAATAATAAAATATGAACATTGAATCACACACAAAGAATCCAGTCACAAAATTATTGTATAGGGGGAGAAGGGGGATTCCGTTCCCTCTTGGGGAATAACATATTTCAATTTGAGCATCCAACTCCATATTTAGCACATAATTCTTCCATTGACAACTCCTCCACACCAACCACTCCACAACCAAAATTTTCCATTCAAAAAACCTCCACAACCAACCACTTCAAAATCCAACCAACACATAGCTCCATTAACTACATATAGACACATTTTATCATAAATCCCCAAGAGAGGCTCCACGCCTTTCTCAACCCCAAATGATGGAGGCTCTCATCCGTCAAGAGAGATATGATCCTTATTCACTCCCAAACTCCTATTACACAAGCAAGACTCCACATTGAACCAAAAATCATAACTCATATGTTGACACAAATACACATTCAAGATAGAATTCAAAGACAACAATAAAATCTATTAAACATTCAATAACTACATTAAAATTTCCAAATCAAAACACGAAGCATACCTTGGATGTCCAATTTAGGATCATCCAAAACAACTTGCCCAAATTTACAAAGTCTTTTCCTAGCCAACACCATCCTACAACTAATTCATTCTATCCATTCCCCTCTTCCTCCCAAGAAGAAATTAATAAATATAAAATGAAGAAAGATGCAATCCACAACACTTGCATTTCCTCTCCCCCCAACCATTCTAATTCCCTCTTTAAAATAAAATAAAATAACTTCCAAATCTTCAATTTCCCTCAAATTACTATCCAAATAAAAAGAGAATTCAATAAAAGCATCCCTTCATAATAAATGGTCAAGAAAATCAAAATACACTCAAACATTAAACTCCCTTGACAAAAAATAAAACCAATAATAAACATTTAGCATTTGAAACCTGAAACATCTCATTAGAAACATTAGTACATTTTGAAAATTATAATAAAATAAATAAATATAAACATTAAAATTTCTAACATCAAATAATTATAAAATCTATCATAATAATTAGAGATAAATATTTTTGCAAAAATTAAACATATAGCCATAATACATCGTAATCGAGTTATTTAATTAAATGAACATATCATTTCATTTTCAATCAAATAAATATCCAAGGATGCATATAAAATTTTTATGTCCATAATCCAAAATAATAATATTCCTAAACCAAAACCTGAATATCAACCATGTCCAAAACACCAAACTATATAAATACAAGGCTAAATCAAAACCTCTAGATTAATACTAACTATACCTCACATTCTCCCCCTCTAATCTCGGGCTTCCTCTTGGAAGCTATCAGAAAGATAAAAAAATAAAGATTACATCTAGGTTGTAACCTCCCATGAATAGATAAGAATAAAATTCTACTAACATTAATTTACATTATATATTACAACATATTAGATCATCATAAAACTAAAACATCATTATGCCAAAAAGAGTTGTAATACGATAAAAATAATCTAATAACGTTATAAAAAAATAGTTAAGTTGATTCCTTTATCTTTTATCTAGTGGTGGATCTATTCTATACTATTATAAATAATCCATTAACATGGTTAAAGGAAAGTGGAATATCTTGTTTGCAATATATCTATAACATTTAATACTACATTTAATACTACTTGATAGATAAAATCTTCATGAAATAACAAGTAATCTATCTACATAATTTAATTATAACTCATACCTTTACAAAATCCTTCATGCAATGACCATTGGGATTTACTTGAATCTTTTATTTGAATGATAGTTGAGGAATTAGAAAAGATAAGTTACTATCAACCTTTGCATCTAAACCAAATCATTAATGAATTTTAGTTCCCATAAAGAGTTACTAAAATTATAGCAGTGTTAATCCTTGAATATCATGTAACGATGGTCTAAATTTATAAATGAACATTAAATCATAACAAACTTATATTAAATGTGTTGATTCTTGCTCCATCGAGAAGTATTTTTACCTAAATGATGAGTTGACCAACCCTTAATAATTCTCACATTAGGATATTAATCTATTAATTTTTCTTTTTATAAATATAAGCATAAAATAATTTCATAAAATTCCTCATCATTTACCTTTTTGTTTATTTCTTTGTAAGTTTAATAAAATAAAGGATGTGCAATGCAACATCATAAATATGACTAATGAAAAGAAACAAAATTCATTAATCACCCATTTCCTTAATATGTTAATCAAGTAATTGGGCTAATGAAAAATTATTATGGAAGTCATGCAATCTTCCACTCTTACTCCCTCTCTAATCTTATTGACATGTAAATGACATGGAAGGCAATTTTAATGAAATACTTGGAAAGTTATCCTTCCCTTAATCCAATTTCAAAAAATTATAAGTACACAAGTGGTACATACCTTCACGTCCTTTGTCAACGAGTCCTTGCATAGAATCACCTAGAATACTCAATTTTCCATAAACAAGATATATGATTTGAGAGAATTAAAAGAAAATTATGGAAGTTTAATTACTACTTGATGGATGGCCTTTAAGCAAAACTAGATGAAATTTTTTGCAAACAGATAAATCATTTAAATGCATACACACCTACATTTAATTTGAGAAATGAAATTAAATCCTCCGCTAGCACAATGCAATCGACTTGAAAAAAGTAGGGATAAAATATACCTTACCAAAACAATTTATAGGCACTACTTCTTTTGCCAAGACAGACTGATAAGCTAAAAGAAAGGGAGGATTTCTAACAAATGTGGATGGAATACCATGCATACAAAATATAAGTTTTCTGACAACAATAAGATAACTAACCAATTTGTGACTAGATGCGAGAAAAATGCAAGTCAAGGCAAATGGTTATTTTTAAACTTGAATGAAACTACATGAAATTGTTACACATCAGAAACAAGGTTACCATTGAAACCATAGAAATAATGCATTATAGGAAATAATCCTCTCTAATTTTTTATTTTTTTTCTATTCATAAAAATGAGACAAAAGCTCATGTCCTATCTAAACTATGACATTTTGAGTAAAATTGAATTTTAAAAATGATTAAAATTAAATATTCATAAATTATTATTATTTTCTTCATGTACTAGATTTTCAAGTTATTTAAGTGGAAAAAATATCAAAAAATAAATAAAAATTCAACATCCCATTGACCTCACTTAAAAAAATTAGTAATTAAAATTATTCTCTTAAATTTATAAAAATCATATCTAACTAATTTTAATAAATAAATAAGTATAAACTAAATTATGATTTCTACATTTTATTTTTTATATCATTTAAAAATTCTAAACTTATACTTAAATTTTAGGTGGTCCAAGTTGAAAAATAATATTTGTGAGCTGACCATTTCTAGGTATGATTAAGTGATCATCTGAAATATTGTAATACAATGCATGATGAGATATCTTGAACTCTTTTTTGTTAAGTAACCTCACATAAGTGTAAAGTTAAGTATTTTAAGTCTTAAGTTGTAATTCAAGGAAAAAAAACTAAATGGACAATGTGTGGTGTGTAAATGATTTATGAATGATACAGAGTCCAACAATAAAAACAATATAAGTGACATAGTGGGAAAATAAGGCACCATGCTAAAATTGTAACACTATTATTTTATACTAGTTCTATAGAATGATCTGAGAGATTGTGTTGTATCAATGAAAACTCCACTAAGTTATTCACACTCGCCATGTCTTAGAGAAAAGATACAATACATTATTATACTAGTGAGGAGAATAAAAGGATAGTTTGATAATAGAAAGAAAAACAACTGTTACCCTTCCATTGGCTCATATCTCTAAACCAAAATCTCAACATCAACCATGCCCAAAACACCAACTATATATAAATTCAAATCAAAATCTCTAGAATAATACTAGCTATGCCTCACATAATATACATATGAACTATCATCAATCCCCAAATATATCAGAATGTGAAGAAGAGAATATGAAGACAAATGGAAAATAAAAATTGAGTCAACATGGAAGAGGCCTAAATTCCTTGACACTTTGCATCATCCCCAATGTAGAAATTCAAGATTATGACATATAAAAGAATGATGAGACAAATAGAAGAAGGTTATGACATGTTTTCTCTCTTGTATATCCAAGAACCTACAAGGGTAGAAAGGGTCCTCCAGGAAAGAGCCCAAACATTTATAGACAAGCATGGGGGAATACAAACAATCACACAAAACTAACTAAAGATGCAAAAGAGGGTGCCACCCTAATTTGAATCCACTAGTAAGTTATCCTACTCCCAATCTAGATCATTATAAGGGGAGGGAGGATGAGCCTAGAGGGTAGGGATAGAAAGGGATGCACTAGTCAAATCACCTACAACAAGAGCCAAGGAAGAGAGCTCTTTAAGATCCTCTTCACTAAGCTCTCGTGAGACCAAGGCCATCGATCTTGTAAAGATCGAGGACAAAGTCAGGATGTTCTCCAACGAGTTGAACATGCAAAATTTAGGAGTGACATGTGTCAACTGAGTAGGAGAAGGATAAGACACCTGAGAGTCATGACCAACCTCAGGAAGAGGGCGGTGCCTAAATCTGGTGAAGTGAGGGTTGCTTCCGTCATAAGGATGGTGCAAGCTAAAGTAGAGCAAGACTCAATAAGATAAAAAAAATCTTACAACCATCACCTAATACAAGGTCATCCTCAAGCTTGTGATTCAATGAGGATGTAGAATCATCATAGATGAAGCAAAAGCAGAAGAAGTAAATGGAGCCACAAAGGACACCACCTTTGTGTGAGGCATGATCATGGGCTATGAGAAAGGAAGAATATTGGGAAGAGAGGTAAGAAGGGGAGGTTTCATCGAGGGAGAAATAAACACCTACACCATTTTGGGGTGAGGTTCATCAAGATCTGTCGATGAAGCCAAAAGAGGGTCTGACGTGATAGGAGATGAAGTAGAAGAAAAGACAAGAGCAAAAGCACCAATAGAAGAAACATGAGTAGAGACATAAAAAACAAGCTCTTCTCTATAATTTTGCAAAGAAACATGCTCCTTAGCCAAAGCCTCTCACCGGTGCTTATGCTCATGCACAAGTTAGGTATGTCAGTTGTGGGCACTAGAAGAGGTGACCTAAGAAGAGGCCGGTGGATCCTGCTCTTCCATAGGAGCAACCTCCACAACCCTCACCAATGGAAGAGTGGTATTTTGAGGAGGAGCAAGAGCAAGACACATAAAAGGAAAAATAGAGACAAGCATCTCAAGGACAAGCCTCAAGTTCCTTTACCTACTTTAGGAGTAGGTGGAGGAATAGGTAGAGGCCATGGAGCTTGAAACATAGGAACAACCCCATGAGAATTATTCCCCTTTCTATATAGGGTGGGTTGGGGCATCATTGGTAAAACATGAAGCTAAAAAAATTGGGGCTTCAAATTCCACAACATGAGTGCCTTTCCTTTTCCTATGCTAGGCATAATAGTAGGAATTAGAAGATGCCACCAATGGCTGGAAAGAGGAAGCTAAAGGTGTAGAAGAAGAACTAGAAAGGGAAATCCCAAGGGAATGATAAATCTTGTCCTTCCCTTTTGGAGGGGTAGAAGACACAACATGTTGTTATGCACGTACGAAAGCCTTCAGAGAAACAAAATAAGGAGACAGGGGAAAGCCATTCTTCGGTGTCCAATCCCCAATATTGTATCTACAATAATATCTATATAGCTTAAGATCTCCCTTAGGAGGGAGAGGTCTGATTGGGGTAGCCAAAAAGTGGTCAAGGGAGAAGCCCCCATGCGCTACCAGTGGCTTGTGTCCAGTATCCTAAAAAACTTGCATAGTATCCTTGTGGGGAAAATTTAGGCATTTGTGGATCATGAAAATGACTACATTCATTTAGGAAAACCATGGAATTCCTTTCCTCGCTCTAAATAAGTCAAACTCTAGAATCACAAGAAATGGGACTTCCATAGTCCTAGGTCCTACTGAGACCGACAAAGAAATTGTGCCCATATGCACAATAGAAAACCCATTATGTGTATGAAGGGTAGCCTAAGACTCATCATACTTCTCCTTATGTAAATTATTAATAAACATGGTCTCCTCTATAATAATGTTCACACAACTCAAGGGATCAATCATAACACTCGTTATTACATTAGGTCATTAATACGAGTGGGAATGTAAAGCAGAGAAAGCTCCTTGTTCAAGGGAAGATAATGTGAAGTGAATGAAATGTCAGGGCCAAAATTCGCATGCTTTGTGGGAGGAATATGAGTGAATGAGACTACATTCACATACTCAGATGGGGTAAGATCAAAATACAATGAAGAAGGAATAACCAAATTAGCTGAGTGCAATGTGAAAGGATTTGTGTATATCTACAACTAGTTGTTTATCTTTGCTATAGACTTGTAGAGTTTTATTTTTTACCATTGAGTTGGATAGTCCCATCATTGATGTGGTCCCAAATCACTTGACCCAATACTCAGTGATATTGATAGAACTTTTTGGAACCGTACCATTGAGGATACGGTTCAGACAGTGGTCAAATCTCTGGTAGAGTTATTACTTTATCTTTCAATAATTTTTGCAAGATGTTATTATATGATTAGATGATATTGTATAGGAGTGAATTTTCACCCCTTACACAAATTCCCCTTTCACACACCCTCACCTTAGAAAATCAAATCCGAAGGAAAAATTCCACATCACCCAACTACCTTCCATCCACTTGGAATTTGTCCTTTGTGTTGGTGAGAGAATATTTGTCGAGGATGCACATACAGTGTGCAAACATCCGCACGATGCAGTATCGTCCCTAATGGATTCCTATGTCTAAAGTTGGCAAAGGAATTACACACCCGATTGGGGTCGATTTGTAACATCCCTCTTTGACCAACCGACCCTGAAAATGGTAGATTCTTCCCATCCCACCTTCAAAAACATCCATTCTCATCTCATGTCATCGTCTAAGCAACATATTCACATTCTCTTAGCATTTTTTTCCACTTCACTTTACTCTCAAGCAACATTCCAATACTTCATTACAACAACATTTGAAGCTTCATCAACTCCACATTGGAAGTGTGAAGCAAGCCATAGAAGCGTGGGCTTGGAGTCTTGCGAGACCTCCCTCCATCACAGTTGTGGTTGTGGTGACTTTTCCAAGTCCATATTCTCCTCCATTAGCTAGTGATATTTTGGGTGGAGGTGGTAAAATTTCGCTCCTCTCCTTTATGATTTGATAAAAGTAGCATAATATTGTTTGTGGTGTTTTTGTTCTATCTTCTTTCCTTTATCGCATATTTCTACTTCATTGCTATTTCGCTATCCGTGGAGGTGGAAAAACCAAAACGAGGGTTTGATTGAGGTAGGCCCCTATACAGCCCCAACAATTTTACCCTTCTTTCTTGTGTGTAGGTGAATGTATGTGTGGAGCTAGCTGGAAAACATGCACTTTTGTGAGATTATCTTTGTCATCGTAGTTCTTGTTTACTTGATCATTTTAGTATCTATTTCATATACTTTCTTATTATGTTCTTACCATCTAGATTAACTAGCTAGGCTGATAGTATGTTTTTAGGTAGTCTTTAGTGTACTTCCTATTTTTTGGTCGTACAGACACCAACGCGCTTGAGAGATTCCAATGTATTGTGTTGTTGTCCCAAAATTGCACTATTTTCCTTAGACATAGAGTTGTCTAGGGTGCAGTACCAACTCTAAAAACCTACTCGCCTAGCCCAAACTTGAATTCAAGATCTGTAGAGTGATAGAAGTACATTATAGTTCCCATCATTCTTGGTCCTTATCCCAAGACATCCTTTAGAGTGAGATAAGTTAGGGTAGCCCTTTTCTCTTAGCTCTCCATGACCTAAAGCCTTGACATGGTTGGTCCCCCTCTCTTACATTTTTTGGTGAACCCGACATGAAGCAATGTTTTCCCATTCGTCAGTGTTGAAACTTTTCCCTTGTACCTTGTGATTGTTGTACCCCTGAGTGTTATGAAGGTTTATGAGTGTCACAACCCAGTCCATGACTTCCAGGTACATTGTTAGGAGAAGTGTGCAACACCTTCTGATGGAGAAAAAGAAGGTCACTTATGGTTTCTCTACAGGACTTTTTATTAGATTTGTCGTTGGTCTATCTTCGCAAGAGCAATTGTTGACGGGAAAGGTAGGTTCCTTCGATGAGACTGACTACATCCCCACTCCTCCTACATCTCCTACACCATCGTCAGTAGACGAGCATGAGGCTATTCACATTCCTTCAAAATATATCTCTACCCTTAGCAAAGGGTTGGGTCACTTGGAGAATCACTTGGAAAAGGACCTGAAGTTGGCTAGAGCCACTCAGGTTATTAGCAAGATAAATTATATGGTGGGAAAAGATCGAATAGGCATAGAATTCTTGGCTAGTCTCTCTAGTCTGACTGAAGCGTGTGCCCTTCCAAAAAAAGCTAACATTATACAAGGTGCCACTCTCGAAGAACATGATAGACAGTTAGGAATGTTGATGCCTCCCACATTTGTGTATATGGATAACATATTCCCATCAATCAACATCCCCTCTACCTCCTAGAGGTTTGAAACTATCAAAGCGAACAAAATACCTTTAGGATTCAATTTTCTGCCTCCTGTCATCTCTACTGGTGGAGGTTTTGGTAGGTTGAGTGGTGGGGGCTTTGGTAGCGGTGGTGGCTTTGACAACGAGGGTGGTTTTGGCGAAGGTGGTTCTAGATGAGGCCATGGTGATGGCTTTGGAAGTGGAGGTGGCTCCGGTGGAGACCTTGTTGGTAGTGGCAACTCCAACAGTGGTTTCGACGGTGGCCACGTTGGTGGTTCTGGAGGCAGCTCCAATGGTGTCTCTAGAGGAGATACCACTGGACCTTTGTCATCTCAAGACCCTATTCTAAACACTCTTCTTCAGAATATGGGCAAGATGCAAAGCCAGCTAGTGAGTCTCTCTCAAGCCTCTACACAACTTATCTTTCAACCCTTCTTCTGACATAGTCCATTGTCAATAGCAATCCTAAGCATTCCCTTCCCACAAGGAATCGAGATTCCCAAATTCAAAAAATATGGCGGCAAAGGGGACCCGCAAACGCATGTGTCTTCCTTTAATGCCTTGTGTATATACTTCTTCCATCACGATGTGTTGATGGAAATTTTTTTCCCTTGATCTATTAAGGACACAACACTCGAATGGTATTGTTCCTTACCTAACAACTCTATTTTATCATTTGATCAACTTGTAAATCAATTTTTCTGACAATTCCAAGCCAACATCAGACTGAAGATGAACTTTTCAGATCTTGTCCAATGCAAACAAGGGGATAATAAGAAAATTATTGATTTCATAATGCGGTATCGAGTGCTCTTCTCATAGATATCATACCCGCTATCTAATTCTAAAGTGTAGAAGGTATTCATAGGGAACTTGAAGAGACCTTGGCATGAAAATTTGGCCCTTATGAAATACCCTTCCTCCACACATTTGTATGTTGCATTACAAGAATATCAATAGACGGTAGTTCAATTCTGAGGATCCTCCTCACACTCCCGTTCAAAAGAAAAATCCATTGTATCAATCTCTAGAAAAGGTGAGGCTGTTGCGAATGTAGTAGCCGCAATGAATGATAGCGGCCTTAGGTGCAACAAAAAGTTCACAAAGTTAGCATAATCTTATTCTTCCATCTTATAGAGATTGTTGAAGGATAAAATCATAACATTGGAGAACCCTAAACCTCTCAAGGAACCTTACCCTAGTTGGTACAATGCAAATTCATTTTATTTGTACCATCGAGTTAACGAGCATGATACCAAATGTTGTATACACCTACATCATGAGATACAGGACTGCATCAAGGACAATACTATTCATCTTGATGGAAATAAACAAAATACAAACAAGTTGGTGGCGAAAGAAAATAGTGAGTTGCAGATATACTTGGACCTATTTTTGTCGCATTCTACCAACTTAATTATCGATCCCTACACACCACTTTCCCCAAGGTGTATGTTAACATTGTCATAGTTACTCCTAACACACAACCTATGACCAGCTCGACGGACATGATATTCACCTCGCAAGATATGCCCTTGAACAATAAGCCTTCTCCCTTCTACATTCCTACTCACCTCAATGGCAACATTATGATGGGGGTCTTGGTTGACCCCGCGAGTCGAGTGAATATCATTGCAAAAGAAACATTGTTGCTGAATTTATTACAGAGGGAGGAGTACAAAGAAATTCAATCTACCATCCGTACACATGATGGTCTTTGTCTAAAGTCATATGGCTCAACAACCCTATCTGTCCTAGTTGGACCTAAGGTTGTAGACATGGTTTTTGATGTTATTCCGAAGTTGGATTTGTTTAGGTTGAAGCTAGGCATACCTGGCTAGTTTCCATGAATGGAATTGCCTCCATCATTCATAAGTGTTTAAAATTATCCCATGAAGGTGTTTTTCACGTGGTGCATGACACTAGATACCAGTCGTTGGTATCTCATAGGGGCTACTCATTAGATCATTTTTGGCCTACCTCGATTGGTCTGCTCCCCCCAAGATCGGACCTAATTTACAAGAGCTATGTGAAGTATAAGACTAGGGGCAAGGGATGACTGAAACTAAACCTTCTGAAAGTTTAATAGAAAGTTGCCCTCTCTTCCTGAAAAAGGAAAAGAGAAGCTACCCCATTCTCAGGATGCCTCTCTCACTCCTCTTTCCAAAGAATAATTTTGGATGAATATACCTTCCTTTTACCCACTAAGCCTGATGATACCAGCTTGGTGAAAACCCAAGATTCGCATATCTAATCTCCCTACCAAACCACCTAGACCTTGGTTCTACTTGTATGGCAAGAGAAAGGGTCCCTGTGGGTAATCTTCTATGTCTCGGCCGTCGTGGCCTCCCATTGCTTCTACTCCCAAAGAAATGAATGGGAAGAGGCCTGTTACCAAGGCACTAGATCTGACTCCCCTTGTTGTTTCTCAACTTACTCCTCCTGCTCCCGTTTAGGAGTCTATCCCTCTACCAGAAATGACTATGATGGAAACCCCTATGGTTGAGCAGGAGCTTTCTATCCCTTCACAGCTCTCAGCCTCTAGCTCAAAGAGTCACAAAAATTACCTTGTGCGTGAGCATAAGTGTTGGAAAAATGCTCTAGTGGTTAAGCATGCCACCTTGTAGAAGAAGGAAGAGGATATGAACACCCCTGCTTCAAGGCCTCTTGTTTTTTCCTCTCTCCTCCCCTCTACTTTTTTTCAATCTAGTTTGGTTTCACTTTTGGCTCTTGCTGTGAGTGTGCCTGACCCCAAAAAGGTGCAGGTGTTCATCACTCTGTCAGTTGAGCCACCCCTATTGATGTCCCTTCTGAACATGCCATCATTCCCTAAACCCATGGATATGTTGAATACTTCGATGGTATCTACTACAGTTTTCTCCTCCTCTATGCCTCTGGCCTCATTTGTGGGGAGTTCACATCCCATGACGAAGAAAAAGGTGGAGGATGGCCCCTCCAGTAATGGAGGGTGTAAGAGGAGCCCATCTTCTCCAAAAGGTGATCCTGCACTAGCTTGTTCCATCCTAGTAATGGAGCAAGTCCCAATTTTCCCTAAGTTTTTCACTGCTCTCGAGTCACTCAATGAGCCAAGTGGTGAACCTTGGGCACAACCCTCTCTGTCTGTTGAGGTACAACTTGGCACTCCTGTAAAGTGCATGTTCAACTCTTTGGACAAAGTCTCGGCCTTGTTGGTGATCTTTGCAAAATCGCTGACCATAGCTCCACAAGAGTCAAGTCGAGAAGACCTTACGAGGCCTTCTTCCTTAGCCCTTGTTGCGGGAGGGTTGAAAGCTCCTCCCCTTAATATTTCACCACTGCATGCTCATCCTCCCCCTTACAATGATCTAGATTGGAAAGTGGATGACCTCTTGGTCGATGAATGTTAGGGGAAGGCCTCTTCTTTAGCTTTAGATTAGATGTGTGTGTGTGTGTTGTGATGTGTTCCCCCATAATTGTGCTATGTGTTCCCAGATGACCCTTGTTGCCCTTGTTGGTGCCTGGATACAGGAGTGATTTTGTGTCATAAAATTTCTTCTATCTATATCATCATCCTTCCATGTTTGTGTTTGATTTTTGGAAAATTGGGGATGATGCAAAGCATTGTGGACATTTAGGCTTCCCTTCTATGTTGACCCAATTTTTTATTTTTACTTTTTCTTCTCGTGCATTCTTTACATGGTTTGATATAGTAGGGGATTGATGACAGTTCATCTATATACTATTATTATACTTATATATATTTATGAGCAGCTCTGACCCCAAAATATCAAATCGCCCTTGTGTCTCTTATTCATGTTATTTCTCTTTCACTCTTTTATCATTTTCTCTTCTTTGCTTGAGGTGTCCCTTGTATGTGTGACAATGCCATTTCTATGATACTTTGATTTTTAGAAAATGCATTTGTGGCCAATGAATCTTTTCTTGAAAATATTTGCAAAATCTTTCAAAAATTGCATTCTCGACTTGGACCCCTAATGGAACATGTTTCCTTCATCATGGGTTCGTAAAGAAAGAACTTGAGAACTTTCCTTCAAGGTAGGAGTAGCTCTGACCTTCTCCTCGCAAGGAGGCATTTTCTTCCTTTCAAATTCCTTGATGAAGTGAACATCTTTTGAAAGGATTCCTTGATGATGAATTGATTTGAGAAAAAATATCCTTGTTACACTTTCGAATAGTGTGTCCCTTGAGTGGACCCCTCTTCACATTAGGTTCCCGAGGGACCCTTTGAAAGCCTTCCAACTTGTCGATGGTTTGTGCAACTATCCGCTTCTTTTCCTATGTGGTTGCTTTATGTTTCTTGTCATGATTTATCTGTGGATTAACACGTTGCTTCGTAGGTGCACCTGTGAAGCTGCTATCCGACTCTTAAGAGTCCCCTTCTTTGGATTTCCTCCATGTGAGATATCTTGGGGGATGCCTCCTTACAGGTCTGCGGGCTTGTAAGGTGCTTACATCTTTGAGCTTCCTCCATGTGAGAGATATTGGGGGTCACCTTCTTGCAGGTCTGTGGGCCTATAAGGCACTTACTTCTCAGGGCTTCCTTCATGTGAGAGATCTTGGGGGTTGCCTCCTTGTAGATTTGAAATCCTATGAGACACTTTCATCTTGTGATAGTTTTCCATCATTAGTTTGAGGGCCTTCGGTGTACTTTGTGTAGCTTCATAGTTCTGTGGAGCTATGGAGTCTTTTGTTCAAATCTCCTCAGGGAGAGTACGTGTGGAGTCCTTTACCTATCTTGCACTTTCAAGCTCTTCAGATCATGTTCTACTTCCTCAATGGTTCAAGTATAAATTTCTAACCCTTCTTACTCTTCGATCTACTTTACTAAAGCACTCATCACTACTCGTGCTCACTCAAGTTGGGGAAAAATGTATAGGATTGAATTTGCACCCCTTACACAAATTCCCCTTTCACACACCCTCACCTTAGAAAATCAAATCCAAAGGTGAAATTCCACATCACCCAACTACCTTCCATCCACTTGGCATCTTTCCTTTGTGTTGGTGAGAGAATATTTGTCGGGGATACATGCGCGACATGCAGACGTTTGTGTGGCGTACTGTCATCCTTGATGGATTCTCACATCTGAAGTTGGTAGAGGCATTACACACTTGATTGGGGTCAATTTTTAACGTCCCTCTTTGGCCAACTAACCTTGATAATGGAAAATTGCTCCCATCCCACCTTCAAAAACATCCATTATCATCTCATTTCATTCTCTAAGCAACAAATTCACATTCTCTATGCATTTTTTCTAGTTCACTTCACTCTCAAGCAACATTCCAACACTCCATTACAATAGCAATTGAAGCTTAATTCATCAACTCCACATTGCAAGTTTGAAGCAAGCCATAGAAGCGTGGGCTTGGAGTCTTATGAGACCTCCCTCCATCACAATTGTAGTTGTGACGACTTTTCCAAGTCTGTATTCTCCTCCATTGGCTAGTGAGATTTTGGGTGGAGGTGGTAATGTTTCACTCCTCTCCTTTGTGATTTGATAGAAGTAGCATAATACTATTTTTGGTTTTTTTGTTCTCTCTTCTTTCCTTTATTGCATATTTCTACTTTGTTGCTATTTGGCTATCTGAGGAGGTTGAAACACCAAAACGGGGGTTTGATTGAGGCAAGCCCCTATACAACCCTAACAATTTTCCCCTTCTTTCTTGCATGTAGGTGAATGTATGTGTGGAGCTAGCTAGAAAACAAGCACTTTTGTGAGATTATCTTCATCACCCTAGTACTTTTTTACTTAATTTATCACTTTAGTATCTATTTCCTATACTTTCTTATTTTTTTCTTACCATCTAGATTAACTGGTTAGGCTGATAGTACATTTTTAGGTAGTCTTTAGTGTAGTTCCTATTTGTTGTCTGTACGGATGCTAGCACGCCTGAGAGATGCCAACGCATTGCACTGTCATCCCATAACTATACTTCTTTCCTCAGACAAAGAGTTATCTGGGGTGTAGTACTAACTCCAAAAACCTGCTCGCCTAGCCCAAACCTAAATTCAGGATCTATAGAGTGATAGAAGTACATTATAGTGCTCATCATTCTTGGTCCTTATACCAAGATATCCTTTAGAGTGAGGTAAGTTAGGGAAGACCTCCGCTCTTGGCTCTCCGTGACCTGGAGCCTGATGTGATTGGTTCCCCTCTCTTACAGATACTTTAATAAAAGTTCTATTACATCTCATAGTATTTTTAGCTGATGGAACATAGACCATGTTTGCCATGACCTTGTTTTTCCTAGAGACTTACACAACTAGTTGACCATCTTGATGGGAGCATGAGGATGAATTCCCTACTATAGAACCACTTGATGGTACTCTTGCAAGGAATTACACTGATGTGAAAAAGAAAGATATTTCATTAAAACAAACCTTTCTTGCAGCAAAGGCAGTAACTTCTTAAGCACTAATTAAAAATTAAAATCATGAAAAGGATAAGAAATTTGAGCAAATATAACCTGATATTGAGCTATAAAATTAGTTGACTTCTCATGGGTTTCCTACTTGCATTGGACAAGATTTTTGAAAGCAATATTCAACTCGATGTTGGCCTGAAACTATTGGATAAATTGATTAACTAGCTAATTGAAGGAGAAAATGAAATTATTAGGTAGGGCACAATACCATTCCAAAGCAGTGTCCTTGAGAGAATGCATGAATAACTTGGCCAAGAGTGCATCATTATGTAAGAAATCAATACAAAACACATTGAAGGATGAGATATGCATCCATGGATCCCATAACCATTGTACTTTTCAAATTTTAGATTTTTCACTCCCTAAGGGATAAGAGTGTTCAAAATGGAAATAGAAAGAGGACTACGATGGAAAAAAGGTTGAAACATAGGCTAGGAGGAGGAGCTGGCCAAATTCTCTAGTTGATTTTGTATGCATCCCATGTTCTGTAAAAGAGCATTTGGAATACATCAACAAATGAGGTATGACCAACAAAAACACCAGTAGAACCACCAACACCCACACCAACATAGCCCCCAAAAATAGCACCAATAGAGGCACCAACACTAACACCAAAAGAGGTGTCACCACCAGCATTAATAAAGGAACCGAAACCAACACCAAAACTAGGGATGCCCTGAGCTTCAAGTGTGGAATATCTAAAGCCCAAAGGTACCTTATTTACTCTACTCAGGTATGGTTTTGGTGTCAGTAAAGGGACTCACATCATTCATGCACACTGGCACCCTAGGAATTAGGATTTCCAGCTATTTTCCAACAATCTTTGATCCCACATCTTGAGTGGCACCCAAGGTCTACATAGGTGTAGGAGGGAATGTGGATTTCTACAATATCAATAATATCATGAAGAAGCTCTATACTTGTTTGATCTTTAGTTAACAAATCTTTCAATTATGGGAGTTTCTCAAGGGAAAAACTAGTATCTCCTACCAAGAATCTCATAATCTTTGTGAGGCTCAATGATTAAATCTACTCTGTCGGGACCCTAAGAGCGTATTCATCTTCCAAAGAGGAGGTAGAGACCAAAGGTGGTGCAAGAGGGGTTTGAACATAAATTCTAACTTTAATTATTGGAGGAGTATACCAAGTGGAGACGCCCACAATGAACTCCTCGAAAGATGGTCTAGTATGGGGAGGACTGAACCTCTTAGATCCCATGTCTAAATTTTGCAACTCCTAACAACATGGCCAAAGATATTTGACCAAGTCATAAAGCTCATAAAGAGTGCAACAGTGCACTACCAACTATACATCCTGAGAATTTTTTTTCAAAATAAGGACAAAGAGAGGAGGACGATTCACATTGGGTTCACCATTTGAATATGGAGGGGATTTGCTATTGAAAGTCCCAATACAAACAAGGTCTAAAGGGAGAAAATTTCCCTTGGTCACATCAATGAAAAAGGTTAAAAGAAGAGATGAAAAATGAAGGAAAATATCATCTATGTTTTTGAGTTTTTTTAGGATGGAGGACTTCCAGAATCAGGTGAATAGACCACAAAGGTTTCATGAAATAGAATAATTGGCTCTTAGCCAAAGGATGAAAGTGTAGGAAACGAACTATAGTATGGAACACTGTCATCTCGAGGATGTGATAATGTCTCGTATAGACTGAGGGCCAAAATGCTTAGGGCTTGCTAACAACCTGAAAGTCGGAATCTGACAGTTTAGCAGAAACTAACTTAATGCTAGAAATATGTAAAAAGATAACTAGTACAACAAGAAGAATACTTTAAATGAAAGATAAACTAGCTATAAACAAAATGAAAAGTAGAAGGAAAGGGACATCCAACTCATAGTAGTTCCAACCTCTCACAAGCTCCACATGAATGAGATCTTACACACACGAAGACAAGAAAATGTTGGGGCTGATTTTTTGGTCTTGCCTTGGTCAAAGCCTTGATTTTGTGTTTCCACCTCCACAAATAGCCAGATAGACCACAATGTAGAAATAGTGATAAAGAAAGCAATAGACGAGTATATAGAAAGAAAAGACAACAATATGCTAACTATAAAGATAATAATGCTATGAAATAACAAAGAGTTTCCCTACCTACCACAAGCTTGGAGAAGTCAAGAGAAAGAATGAGAGCTTTGAGAATGCATGATGATCATGCAAGAGTGTAGTTCCAATAACTTGAAACTTGCAAGGATAACAGTGTAGAGAGAATGGAATGGAGAGAGTGAAGTTGTAAGAAGTTAGAATGAGAAAAAAGTGAGAGGAATTGCAAGAATGAAGATTAGAATGGGAAGTGAGTTGAATGAAGTGAGAATGTAGGTTCAAAATGGATATTTGGAGGCAAAGGAGCCATCTTCAGGCAGGTTTATAGTCATAGGGAGTGTTACACTTTGCAGGTAACATGAAATGTATTGTCCCAACATCCATCGACTTGGGAATCTATCAAGGATGTTCATGCAACACATAGACATCTGTGTAGTGCAGAAGTGTCCTATTCAAAATTCCTTTCACCGATAGAAAATGACAAAGTACAAACAAGACAAAAGGATTAGAGTGGTGGGATTTAACATCATTGATTTTATAAAGCTAAAATAAGGGTATGTTATGGGAAATTGCACTAGGGTAAATTTTTTTCCATAACACCATTTTCTAAAATTCAATTTCATTACCCATCTTTAATAAAATAATGCCTCCATAAATCTCCATTTCTATTAAATAATTAAACCCAATTTATTATCCACTTATCTATATCCAAATAATATCCATTTATCCATATTAAAATATAGATAATATTCAATATCCATATTTAAATATAGATAATATTCATTATCCATAAAATCTGTAATATCTACTTAATATTCCTTTGTAACTCCCTGTTGGGACTTAAAATTTCATAAAAAATTTAAGTCCCCATATTCAAAAAGTTAATTTAACACTCAAGAGTACAATTGAAAAATTTGCTCAAGTGGCTCACTTTGAAAAATCACAAAATGAAGTTAGTACAATTTCAAGCAAAATCCCTTTGTAGACATGTTTGTCTAACATATGGAAGTATGCACACCAGTTTTCAGCTTCATATGATCAATTTTGACAAAGTTTTTGAAGGCCAAGTTGAAGAGTTTTTGAGAAAATCTATTGTCAATACAATGAAATTTGTTAAAGTGGTCAAATTTAAGGGTGAATATTAAGAAAATGGATGATGATAATGACAAACAGATTGGTACCTTAAATTCTCTACACCAAAATATACCTCCATGCCAATTTTCAGGTCTCCAAGACATCATTTGATATTTTTGTAAAGCCAAAACCGAATGAATTTTACACATGTAATGACCCTGCTCAAATCTGATTGAAATTTTCTGATTTTTGGCCTTGGAAATTTCATCAAACACTTTGCATACAAGGGTCATATGACTGATATAACATTTCAGTTTGCTTTAATTGCTCTTCCTTCACTTAACATCAATGAGAATGCTTGCAAGAAGACTCTAGATTGTCTAAACAATGACCTAACATGAATGTGCAACTTATTTTGGCAATCTTCAATGCATATACATGATTTAAACATGAGAATTGATCACCTACAGCCAACTGGTATTTTAACAAACAGTTGGTATGCAAACTAACAAACTGATAATAAATGATATAATAATGCTCAAAGACAACTATTAATGACCAACAATTGTATCTCCTTGATTGAGAAGTAGTATCCAATACAATGTTCATACTAAGTTAGCCAAGACTCTTGGCATTTATAAAGATATCAAAATATGATGATTGCTGGTAAAGGAATATGCACCTACAGCTGCCAATGCAATACTAAAATCTAACTTCAATACTCCCCTACAGCAGTACGCTAATCACATGCATGATTAAATACAACTAAAGCCATGGATTGTTGATTAAGACAGCAAGAAATACAACAATGAAGATGGATCTAGGCATTACATTCATGAATGTTAGGTTTGATATGGAATGACATTTACAACAGCACTCTATAGTGATATGCAACTATGAAAATACACATAAAACCTAGTATATGAAGTCGCCTTAGAGAGTAGATGAATTGCAATGCAACTCCACAGAAAATAACCTCCTCAAGTGCCCAAATCGTGGCTCTCTAGCTGCCGCCCTTGTTTTAGAGAAGATAATTTTTAATAAATTATTGGCTGCCTCCAAGTTCCAACTCAAGCACCTAAAATGATCTCCACTCCTTTGTGAACCAAGCGCCACCTTTAGAGCATGAAGTCGATGGCTCTAGGAACCTCTATGAACAAAAATGTGGTATCCTTGTCTGCAGCAACTGTGACTGTAATCTGATAACAGGGGCACTAAAATACCTCCAAATGCACCTTCCAATCACCACAAGATCAACACAAGACCTCCACAAATGTATGCTCCAATGAGGAACATAAGTCGATGCACCTTTAGCCCTCAATGAGTGAAATCGATGAACTCAATAAGCTGTCATAAAATCTGGAAATAGACTGATATCAAATCTGAGTATGCACAATGAAAAATCGTCCTCTAAAGAGTGAAGACTTCAATTATCAAATTGTCTCCAAAAGCTTCACCAATCGAACTATGCAAAATTTGATCAATAAAATGATCAACCCAACAATACCTCAGCTGTTGTGTTGAATCCAAACCCTTATTCAGAAAGTACAATAATACATCAGCTATTGTACTCAAATATATTTCACAATGACGCACAAATAGAAAGTCTGAAGTAACTTTCTCCCAGCTGCAATAATTCAAGTGATATTTCACACCCTCAAAATTGCTCACCAATTGAGAGTTTTCGTTCTCAATGGCCAAAGACAACTGCAGAAACCCTAGGCTCCACAACCATCAAACAACAACATCAACATCAACAAATCTGCATGATGAGAATGAAGCCCATGATGTCTATTTATACTTTTTCCTCAAGAGGTTGGCCTCCTTCTAGAACTTTCCCAAGTCACCTTCTAGAAGGAATATTATTTTATTTTATTTTATTATTTTGCACTTTATAATAAAATAATTATTCATAACATAAAGTGCAAACATAACATTACTTTATAACGTGAGGTTTCTAAAAATAGAAACATATCAAGAAATCATTAGAACACCTCCATATGTAGACTGAATCACGAAATGAGCCAACCAATCAACTGGGTATCTGCCAAACGACCCTCTGATCAAGCCCCATTAGCCTACAAAGATCAGGAATAGGCTAATTCCTCAAAAATCCATAGCTCATGAAAAAGGGGACATTACAACACAGTTTGAAAACTACATTTCTAAGACAGCTACAACATGGTTAACTTTGGTGTTTGATATTTCATGAACGGAGATGGTTGGTGAAAAACCCTCTTGCACACATGTTCACCATGCCTAAATGAGCTAATATCCAAATTTATAGTTTCTCAAGATCACATTTGATATTTTTTCAAAAGGGGCAAATGGAGGGTTATAATTGAGCTTGACAGTGGTAATTTTTAGAAAATGCCGAGTAAGCAAATTTGGAAATTTATAGTTTTCAATTATGAAAAATTCATGCCAAACCATTGGACAAGCATACTCTCTTATCAAAACTCAACATGTATATGCATTTTCATGGTCATCGTCGAAGTTCTGGTATGTTTTTTTAATTGTTTTGTGATTGCCCCGGGCTAGATTTGGCGCTCCAAAAAAGTTGAAAATTTTGAAATTCTAAGGATGACCCAGTTGGTTTTTTGGCCTCAAATATTTTTAATTTCAAATTTATTGAATTCTGAGGCCATTTGGTGCATTAATTTAAAATTTTATTTTTCTCACTACATGCTCCGACAAGGTAGTTTACAAAGGAAGTACTTTGATTTGGTGAGCTGTTCAAAATCCGTCATAAACCCACTTCTAAAATAATTAATCACAGTCCCTTGCAAATTTTCGTGGCTCCAGGATGCTCCCTATGCCCGCGGTGAAATTAATTTATTTGTTCTCCAGCCGAAATTGAAAATTTCTCTTAAGTTCTAATGTTCAAATGACATATTTTAAAACATTAAAATGAATATGGATGCTTTCAAAACCCTAAATATTTCAGTGTTTTATAAAGTTTAAACTTTGTAAAATATTTGGAAAATAAATAAGCAATGAAGAAATTTATCGGCAAGAGAAGGGAGGTCGGAGTAAGTTTTCTCGAGTGAATATGTCACGCAGATGAAAATATTATTTTAAGGAATATAAACTTCATTTTTTTACTAAGGAGTTATAAGGAAGATATTTATTTCACCCACAAAAATCATAAGGGGTAAGAATTATAAATATTTGCACTGAAGGAGAAATATTTTTTTGGGAGGTAAATTATTTTTATGGAGTTAACCAATTAGGTAATTATTTTACCTAAAGGATATTTTCAAGTGAAAGGGGAAAATGAATCAATATTCACTGAAGAAGCTATGAAGACGGGTAATTATTTAAGTGGTGAAACGTGAAACCTGTTACCACAGTGAAGATTATAATAATTATTAAAAGTTGATTTTCACGGGAATGCAAAGATGAGGAGTTAAAGTCAATTATTTCATTTATGGAAGGTTAATTGATTATTTCGCTCGAGATAATGAAGATTAACTAAAATATTTAATTTTCCAAAATGGCAATTAATTAAATATTTTTTTTTTAGCGAAAGAATGTTGTAAAGTTGCACTGGAACAAATGAAGGGTCATAACCCTAAAATGTGTATTGTATATATGTACAGTAAAATCATGTAAAAAAGGGGAGATTTAGGAGAAATAAGTAGGTTAGGTAATTGGATAGGGTGAATTGTTGCCAAATAAAACATCATGTTGTATATTGTAAAATCCTTTCAAATTATTTAATGGAGAAGAATGCATAAATTTGGTGAAATCCTTTCTTGGTGTTCAGTTGTTGTGATGAAATTATTTACATTTTTATCTGGTTGTCTCCAACTTGAGGTCTTTTAATCATTTAAATCAATATATCAAGTATATTTCTGATTTATCGAAATATATTCCCATTTTGTGTGAATTAATCAATTGGTGTCTGCAAGTCAGATTTAAATTCTTTTAGATGAATCACAGTGATTTAAAGATTTCTTTTGGATAATTGAAGAAGAGCCTGGTAAGAAAATATTCCAGCACAATTTATGCAAGTCATAAATTTAGTGAAGTTTTATGCCAGTCATAGAACCTCATTCTCAAAGTGCCTAGCAACTAGAGTTAAGCCAAAAGGGGGAAACACATATCATTTACCTCTTGACTCCATTAGCCCAATAGAAGTAGGCACTGGTTACACCATCCACATCTTAGAATTCTATAAAATCTTTGTTCAAAAAACATTCACATTTCAAATTTAATATTAGGAGTAGGAGTAGTCTGCAAGCTTTTATCTATTACATCTGTGCCATTGTAATAGATCCATCAATTCAGTCAAGTCATACAACCTTAAGTCTGTTTTATTCACATAGGTACACATACCTAGGTTTGGCAGCACCTGAAGAGTAGAAGGTCTAAACCATTTGGCCTTGTCTATTACCCTAAAACGTACCAAGAGATTGGCAACCTCTTGAGGTATTTTACCTATGTTTTTGAGAGCTAACAAATTGGTGACTCTGTTGGGGATAACATCAGAAAATTTGGTTCCAGCCTTTCCATGTAAAGAGTCAATATAAATTTCACATTTGGAGTGAGGAGATTCCACTGGGGAAAATCAAAAATAAATTTAAAAGATTCATTTTCCTACTTTTGGAAAAGTAGGTGGCGACTCTGGTAAAAACTTGATGAAGAATGGATAGATAATCTAAAAATAATGAATATTTCAAAAATATTTTGGATGCCTTTCTTGAAATAAGGAGATATAGAGGAGAATATGGGTGCTCTTTGCTTTGCAGAATGACAGACATTTGTAGGAAGATACCTATTAATTTCCCCCTTAGTAAGTTTGAGATCATTCAACAGTTCATGAAAGTGTATGAGCCAAACCCAATTTATTGGCCTGAATCATGGATACCAGTTTCTCTTGATCAACTAGATGAATGGACTAATATTGTAGATAAGAAAAAGTATGAAGACAATGGTGACATCATTGTTGAAGACAGAGACATTGATCAGACGATGCAACCAATAGAAGATGAGACAAGTGCAAGTCAAAATGATTCCTATGACATCCTGCATGAGGAAGACAAAGATATAGAAATTCTCTCCTGCATAACAAATTGTGACAGTGTATGCTATGAAGGATCTATTGAATATTCAGATGTTGATCTACAACAAGGTGATTCTTGTAGTTCTTGTAATAATCAAGAAGAAGAAGCAATGGAAAATGCGGATCCATTTGATAGTGAACAAGTAACACTTCCAGCCACGGTTGAGTACCATGAAGATACATTTGATGATGAAGAGGTATTTTTAGATCCACTTGATGGTGAGGAAGAGATAAATTTAGACAAACAAAGTGATATGTCAAATTATGGAACAAATGACTATGCTGGTAATGTTTCTGATTTTTCATTCTCTGATGATCTTGAACCTCTTTTTGATGATGACAAAAGTGAAGAATACAACTGTAGTGATGTAAATATAGAAACATGTTCACTTAACAGTGAGAAAATTTCAGATTTTCTGGCAATAGAATATAAAAAATATACACATTAAGATTCAGAAAATTCATCTCCAACATCAATTGATTCAAATATACATGATGATGGTTGTGTGGATCAGAATTTTGTGTCACTTCCAATTAATGATATGCAAGAAGTAAAAGATCTTTCAGATTTTATTATTTCAAAAAATGTTGATATGATAGAATTCCCAAATTTACATAAGAAGCATTCTGATAATGAATTCTCAGTGCAGCCGGGAGACTATTTTGTAGTACATGATAATGAACAAAATAATAAGAAATGTTTCACTAAATATGCATACACATTGTATGTTGAAGATGAAGAAGATTTATCACATGATGATGAAGAATACAAACAATAGAATGGTGAAAGAAACCTAGGTCAAGCTGAGCACAATAATTTTCTAAAAAAATTCAATGACAGTGGTAGGGCTGATTGCATAAGTATTCTTAGAAAGAATTTGATGAAAACAAAACAGAGCAAGGTATTTGACAGGGGAAAATAAAGCCAATTATTTTTGGTGGCCTTGAGCCATCAGCTGTAGTGTGGTTTTTCAAAAAACCATGTTAGTCCATGACAGAAAAGAGTTTCAAGTTTGCTACTCAAATGAATAAAATATTTGGTCTGCTCTTCCAATGATCTGGATTCTTGCAATGATCTCACAATCATTCATCCCCAGACGGAGCCATTATTGGGACTTAAAGTTTCATACAAATTTTAAATCCCCATATTCAAAAAATTAATTTTAACACTCAAGTACAATTGAAAAATCTGCTCAAGTGGCTCACTTTGAAAAATCACAAAATGAAGTTAGTACAATTTCAAGCGAAATCCCTTTGAAGACATGTTTTTCTAACATATGGGAGTATGCACGTCATTTTTCAGCTTCATATGATCAATTTTGACAAAGTTTTTGAAGGCCAAGTTGAAGGGTTTTTGAGAAAATCTGCTGTCAGTACAATGAAATCTGCTAAAATGGTCAAATTTAAGGGTGAATATTAAGAAAATGGATGATGATAATGATAAAAAGATTGGTATCTTAAATTCTCTACACCAAAATCTACCTCCATGCCAATTTTTAAGTCTCTATGGCATCATTTGATATTTTTGCAAAGCCAAAACCAAATGAATTTTACACAGTTTGGAAACTGCATTTCTAAGACAGCTACAACATGGTTAACTTTGGTGTTTGATATTTCATGAACGGAGATGGTTGGTGAAAAACCCTCTTGTACACATGTTTACCATTCCTAAATGAGATAATATCCAAATTTATAGTTTCTCAAGATCACATTTGATATTTTTTCAAAAGGGGCAAATGGGGGGTTATAATTGAGCTTGACAGTGGTAATTTTCAGAAAATGTTGAGTAAGCAAATTTGGAAATTTATAGTTTTCAATTCTGAAAAATTCATGCCAAACCATTTGACGAGCATACTCTCTTATCAAAACTCAACATGTATATGCATTTTCATGGTCGTCGGAGGAGTTCTGGTATGTTTTTTAATTGTTTTGTTATTGCCTCGGGCTAGATTTGGCGCTCCAAAAAAGTTGAAAATTTTGAAATTCTAAGGATGACCCAGTTGGTGTTTTGGCCTCAAATATTTTAATTTCAAATTCATTGAATTCTGAGGCCATTTGGTGCATTAATTTAAAATTTCATTTTTGCATTAATTTAAAATTTCATTTTTCTCACTACATGCTCTGATAGGGTCAGTTTACAAAGGAAGTACTTTGATTTGGTGAGTTGTTCAAAATCCGTCATAAACCCACTTCTAAAATAATTAATCACATTCCTTTGCAAATTTTCATGGCTCCAGGATGCTCTATGTGCCCGTGGTGAAATTAATTTATTTGTTCTCCAGCCGAAATTGAAAAATTCTCTTAAGTTCTAAAGTTCAAATGACATATTTTAAAACATTAAAATGAATATGGATGCTTTCAAAACCCTAAATATTTCAGTGTTTTATAAAGTTTAAAATTTGTAAAATATTTGGAAAATAAATAAGCAATGAAGAGATTTATCTGCAAGAGAAGGGAGGTCGTCAAGTGAATATGTCACGTGGATGAAAATATTATTTTAAGGAATATAAACTTCATGTTTTTACTAAGGAGTTATAAGGAAGATATTTATTTCACCCACAAAAATCATAAGGGGTAAGAATTATAAATATTTGCACTGAAGGAGAAATATTTTTTTGGGCCAGTGAAGATTATAATAATTATTAAAAGTTGATTTTCACGGGAATGCAAAGATGAGGAGTTAAAGTCAATTATTTCATTTATGGAAGGTTAATTGATTATTTCGATGAGATGATGAAGATTAACTAAAATATTTAATTTTCCAAAATGTCAATTAATTAAATATTTTATTTTCGTGAAAGAATGTTGTAAAGTTGCACTCGAACAAATGAAGGGTCATAACCCTAAAATGTGTATTGTATATATGTACAGTAAAATCATGTAAAAAAGGGGAGATTTAGGAGAAATAAGTAGGTTAGGTAATTGGATAGGGTGAATTGTTGCCAAATAAAACATCATGTTGTATATTGTAAAATCCTTTCAAATTATTTAATGGAGAAGAATGCATAAATTTGGTGAAATCCTTTCTTGGTGTTTAGTTGTTGTGATGAAATTATTTACATTTTTATCTGGTTGTCTCCAACTTGTGGTCTTTTAATCATTTAAATTAGTATATCAAGTATATTTCTAATTTATCGAAATGTATTCCCATTTTGTGTGAATTAATCAATTGGTGTCTGCAAGTCAGATTTAAATTCTTTTAGATGAATCACAGTGATTTAAAGATTTCTTTTGGATAATTGAAGAAGAGCTTGGTAAGAAAATATTTCAGCACAATTTATGCAAGTCATAAATTTAGTGAAGTTTTATGCCAGTCATAGAACCTCATTCTCAAAGTGTCTAGCAACTAGAGTTAAGCCAAAAGGGGGAACACATATCATTTACCTCTTGAATCCATTAGCCCAATAGAAGTAGGCACTGCTCACACCATCCACATCTTAGAATTCTATAAAAAATTTGTTCAAAAAAATTCACATTTCAAATTTAATATTAGGAGTAGGAGTAGTCTGCAAGCTTTTATCTATTACATTTGTGCCATTGTAATAGATCCATCAATTCAGTCAAGTCATACAACCTTAAGTCTGCTTTATTCACATAGGTACACCTACCTAGGTTTGGCAGCACCTGAAGAGTAGAAGGTCTAAACCATTTGACCTTGTCTATTACCCTAAAACGTACCAAGAGATTGGCAACCTCTTGAGGTATTTTACCTGTGTTTTTGAGAGCTAACACTCCCCTCACTATGTCACCAATAATTTTAGCCTATGCACACATATTTATCCAAAAAGAAAGATAATTATCCTCACCCATTTGTAACTCTTGTGACTATTCTTAGTTAATGAGGATTCTCCAATTTCTTCCATTTGATTTCAATTGTCCATTGAGATTGAATCTCTATCATTCATGTTCCTCTTTGGAGCTATATAAATTGACCCTTATACTTCATCCTTCCATATATTCAAATGATCATTTTGTAGGTACATGTCAATTTGAGCACCCACATTTCATCTAAAAGCACATCCAAAAAATTTGAGGTTTCCATTTAGTATTAGTTTCAATGATTTAAATATTTTTCATTTTACATCCATTGTTTGCTAGGTATTTCCTTTGGTTTAAAATAGGATCACATATATGATATTGTTTCCTTTTTTATGGAAACAACTCAAATAACATAGATGTCAACATAGCAAATCACAACAATTCATGTAAGTATACATCTAAACTAGAAAGTTTTTAGAAGGTTGTCCATATTGTAAAGGTGAAATTAGGGGAGAGGGGTATGTAGTGGAGTGAGATAATTTTGGGAGTTCATTTGGAGTGTCACATGGACTAAAAAATAAAAAATAAATACATCATTATGTCAGAAATGATGATTGACCCAAAAGAAAAATATATATGTAATTTGTCATGTGTATGCATGTAATTGGTCAAATGTGTTCAATAGTTGAGTGTTTGGATGTTAGGGTAATAAAGTCATCACCTAATTAATTAATTGGGTCACTTTATGCTTTATTACACTTAAGCCAAACTTAGGAGTGCTTTTATTTTATTATTTACTTTAATTAATTAGTTGCGCTTTTGCATGATTAATGCCTCTGATATTAGAATATGTTGTCTCATTCATACCTATGAGGACACTTGTCATGTTCTAATATAACCCTAATCTAGGGTTAGCTTTCATCCTTTTCATAAGAATTGATTCATTGTAATTATTCAAAATTCTCTACGACAACATATTTTGCTGGGAGTTGTTCACATAATTCAGGGTATTTGCATCAATAACATTTCTCAGGTTATTAAACACAATATCGCTTTTGATCTTCTCTATTTTGATAGGTAATTGCTTGCAGGTGTTTCATGGGAGCTGTGGATTGAATCAGTCAATTCCAACACGGTATCAGAGCCCAAATTCGTAGCCCCCTATTCAATTTATGGAGGGATCTAACCTTGAGCAATTTTTTGGTGCATCCTGCAGCTAAACGGACATCGCCATCATGTCCAGAGTGGCCAAAAACCTTAAGATAGCCTATCATTTTTCTCAAATCCGAGTAGTTGCAAGAAAAGAAAAAAAAATAGAGGCACAGAGATTCATACAAATCTTGGTGCCTCGATTTGTGTGCACGTAAGTACAGGGTTTCAAAATTTTGGTTTTTGAATTTTCTCCATTGATCAAAAAAATTCTAAGGTTTTTATTATTTTTTATCTTGCATGCAAAAAAAAAATTATAAAAAAAAATTGTTTGAAATCGAAAACAAATTTAAAAAAAATCAAGTTTAAAAAAAATGAAATAAAAAAAGGTTTTAAAATCTTGTGCAGGGTATGCCTACACATGCATACTGGTGTAGGCCCCACTATGCAAATGGTGATGACATTGAAGTCATCGGCTTCAAACCAAATGGCGGCCGCTTCAAATCAAGTGGTGAATTCTCAACTGCCCGGCGGTACAAGTCCAATGGCCACTTCCCTCCACTGGTGACCTCAACCCTCTAACCGGTGTTGGAAAAAATTCTCAGGTAGCCCTTGAAAAATCCAACCCAGCATCTTCGGATTCTGACATATCTCACAGCCCAGCGGTGACCCCAAAAATTCTGGCAAGGAGGGCAATTTTTTGCATGCGCAAGGAATATTCTTTTGATGGTTAAATGGTTGTCAAATTTAATATAGCACTTTGCTAGCTTTAGGTTAATGTAATCCATGCGGTCGCTTGCACAACCCCCTTCTTAGGACCCATTTTCCCTAAAGGAGCAATTTTTTTTCTTTTTGGCATAACTTGGGCATATGGTGTCAAAATCGGAAAAACAAGATATCATCGGAAAGCTAGATCCGCGAACTTTCCAATGGTATAGGTCTCATCATCATTTTTTTCCAGTGGTTCTTGTTATTCTTAGTCAAAGTGAGATCTTCATTTTGCGCTTCTGAGCTCGTAACTTTTTTCCTGTATCTCTGATTTTCACGATCCAAGTGGTGTTGGAAAGGTATTTTAGAGCTCTTCAAATCTATATATGCACTTTTTCGAGAATCTACCCCAAGTATATTTTATTCATTATTTTGTGTTTTCACACTTTGCTTAATTACTTTGAAATATTGGCACCTGGAAAGGATCTGTTTGTGTGAGATGACATCATTTGGTCTGCTTTATACCTACTGAGATCATTAGTCTCTGATTTTTTCTTTTGAGTGAGTATCATGGGTTTTTCTATTCATCCTTCTATGATCAACTTGGACAAGGATAATTATGAGTCTTGGTGAAATGGAATTCTGACACATCTCAGGTGGCTTGATATTTTTCCTTATTTGTACGGACTCATACCTACACTAGACACACTAGGGAGTTTTTTAGCATGGGCCATCATCGTAGATCATATTGTAGGTGTTATATGTTCTAGTGTTGATCTTATCACTATGTATGTTGTATCAGACATTGAATGTCCCCACATACTTTCGACATGACTTTGGGAGATTAGTGGAGACCCTCAAATCTCTCCATACCTAGAGGATCCTACTGCAAATTATCTCATCCTTCTTGCAAATGCAGATTCCATACCCTTTGATGACGATACTTTAGAGGAGCTTGAGTATATCATGTAGGACTTGCATGTTCTAATGGTTCAGAGACTTGCATTCATATTCCCACTCTTCAGATCGAGACTACATAAGTATCTCATGTTGTTCCTGATCAGTTTGACATCGCCACATCCTTGGCCCCTATTGATTCAATGCATTAGGACATCATACATCTTCCAAACATAGCTACTTGGGATTCGTATCTCACAGACATATCATCCTTGTTTGTAGAGTCCTATATTGCAGATATGGAGGATTACTTTGAGTACATTCATCTCCTCTTTGTTGATAGCCACATCACCATTGTTGGCCCACCATATTCATTGCCTTTACAACTTGTTCTACATCAGTCTTCACAGGACCTTGGATCACCATCATTTATTTCTAGCATGTGGATACGTGAGCAATTTTCAGAGGCACACATCTTTAGACATATTGGTCCATCACTCTTCACAGGGTTTCTTCGTCATCCTCCTTTGGATTTGTTTCTTCCCAAGGGGAGGAATGTTATTTTCTACTTTAGGATCTCTTTTTGGATTCCACATCAGGCATCCACCATTGGGACATGAGTTTCTTCATTGTGGGCGGGCCTTCTAGTCTCTTTCTATCTCTCCTATGGAGGCCATTGTATATGTAATTATGTGATAGAAGTTGTCTTTGGGGGGAATCATGTAATCCACCTTCTATCCTTCTTCTATTAGTGCATTACATTCTTTTCTTTTCTCTCTTTTGGAGGGGAGTTTTATTCCCATGTGGTTTTCTCCCTTTCTCTAGTTATGAGAGTTTAATTTATGTACATGGGTACCTCATCAGTCGTTAGGGCGGACCCATTCATGCATCCATTCAAGTATTTCTTTATCATAGTTTAGTTTCTCTCTAGTTCATCTTAAGGGGGGTGTTAGAGTAATAAAGTCATCACCTAATTAATTAATTAATCATTAATTAATTGGATCACTTTATGCTTTATTACACTTAAGCTAAACTTAGGAGTGATTTTATTTCATTATTTGCTTTAATTAATTAGTTTCTTTTTTGCATGATTAATGCCTCTAATATTAGAATATGTTGTCTCATTCATTCCTATGAGGACACTTGTCATGTTCTAATCTAACCCTAATCTAGGGTTAGCTTTCATCTGTTTCATAAGGATTGATTCATTGTAATTATTCAGAATTCTCTACAACAATATATTCAGCTGGGAGTTGTTCACATAATTCAAGGTATTTGCATCAATAATAATTCTCAGGTTAGTGAACACAATCTCACTTTTTATCTTCTCTTTTGTGATGGGTAATCTCTTGCAGGTGTTTCATGGGAGTTGTGGATTGAATTAGTCAATTCCAACATTGGATTGTTGACCAATCTTGGGTCAGGCACACCCCCACATGTTTTTTGGCACATTGTTGGTATTGGATCCCAGTGTTGTGTGGCAAGAAAATAGTTTTCCACCCATGGCATCCACTTCATTGTATTTATTGTGTGTCACTTTTTCTTTCCTTTTTGACCAACCGCATTAACTATGCATCCCTTCCCATTTACTTGACTCTAATGGTGGGAATTTTGATGCATTCGTCCACTAAATGTTTAACTATCTCACACATCTTGCTCATCCACATCCCATTTCCTACACACATCTTCTTGACTATTTGATAGGATAGGCACCAATACATGGTTAACTCTTCTCTATGTTCCTTGCAATGCTTGGCGATGGTGTGTTTTCAGTTCTTCAATGACTTCACAGGGATTCTCTCTACTAAGGTACATACATCCATTGTTTTCTTTTTAGTTTACTGGTCTCATATTATTTTATACTTGAACTTTTCAATGTCTTCTCGGATTCTTCATCCTCCAACCTTTTTTAGGTTTCACATGCTAGATTGGATTGGTTGTTATTGTTGGGTTTATTGAGACCTTGCCGAGTAGTTTTTGACCCAAGTGAGGTTTTATTACTTGACTAAGGCAACACCATATGACCATTTTTTGTGGTTTCTTCTTTCATTTACAAAATTCTTCATGTTTGTTTGTGTCTACTCTTTATTTTGTAACTTGAAAATTTTGTTGTTTTTTGGGTACTTCTTTAATGAAATTTTCTATGGTTTATTGTCATGTCCCCTTTTTTAAAATAGTCTTTTTCTAAAATAACAATTTCTATTTTTAGTAAGGTTGATTATCCTAATATAGTAAGTAAAGTCTTGAAGATAAATCAAGAAAATAATGTCCTTTATGGTGAAATAATTAAATCAAATTTTAATGATAAATTATTAAATGGAAATTTAAATATTTGGAGCCAAAAAGGGTGTGGGTCTTGGAGAAGCTCAAAATTAGCATTTATTAGCCTTCTTGAAATCAAATCAAAATTTGGATTAAATGGAAACTTCTATTTGGGTGGAGGAAGTGAAAGTTCATTAATGGGAAAGTGGTTTCAAATTTTGAATTGTAAGATTTCTTCCATTCTTGGCATGGATATTTTGCACCCAAGAAGCTTCATGAAGATGGCAACACATAAAATGTGATTTCTCACTTTTTTGGATTCATTCTTGTATTTTTTTCTCTCACAAGTTTGTAATTTTCTTCAGAGGCTGGTAAACCAATGAAGAAATGATTTATGAGGTTGGTAAACCAAGGAGATCTAGTCTCAAATATAGTGGCTCTAAGAGTCTATAAGTGCAATTTCAATCAGAATGTGTATTTGAGTTGAAGATTATTTTTTTGGTGCTTTGGTCATTGTTTTTGCAGTGTTATTTTGTGTTTGTGTGCAAGTATTTTGGTTTGGGTTGTCTTACTACTGGAAGTAGCAATTTGTATCAGTTTTCTAGTATATTTTTATATGTATTAGCTACCCCAAACGTTGTAATTAGTTCTGGGGGTTTTTGGAATGAATGTTGTAGTTGTTGGTTGGAGTTTCAGACATTGTTTATCAATATAGACATTAAAATATTGCAGCAAGTTGTGGGTATTGTTTTTTGTTGTAAAAGGAAGCATATTAAGGTCAAAGACATGTTTTATTGCAGCAAGGTGTTTCATTTATCATAAAAATTATTTAAAAATAAAAAATCAGAGTTTATGTTGCAATTTTATTTTACCTGATTTCATATTTTGATTATATGAGAAAATTCATTTTTGTAGATTTGAAATTGTTTTAAAGGGGATATTACAGTGGTATTAGAGTTGTGATCTTTCCAACCTAGAGGGTAAATTAATTTATTGGATGATTGATGTGAATCATGGGTTCCTTCAAAACAATGTTTAAGAGTGGGAGACTATTATAGTTAGAGAATGCAAAAGAGATTTCCAAATGGTATAAACAGTACATATTTCTAACAAAAGATGAAAATAAGTCTTACTCTTTTTGAGTATTTAGAAGTCAAAGGAATAACTATGCCTCGAGATAAGATGACCATAAAATTCTTTGAGGATTTCTAAAGTTTTTCTAAAAAAATTAGGACTAAAGAATTATTTTATGAGTTCTTCATATGGGCTAGAGAGGAGGAAGAACTAGAGCAAGAGGAGATCAATAAGCCAAAATCAGAGCCATAAAATATTGCTAAGGAAGAATACTTGGTAGATGCTAAGGAGCATAATGCAAAGGAAGGAGTTAATATGGAAAAGGATACAAATACAAAAAATCAAGAAGAACAGAAAGATTGTATCCACCCAGTTGAAGGTAAAATTCTCTTGGTTGAAAATTTGATCCAATTTCTGAAAATCATTTAGTTCAATCTAAACATTGATGAAGATAAAGATCAGGAGAAAATTTGGAGCATGGAAAATAATGAGGAATCAACTTTTCATTTCAAAGATGTGTGTTGGAAATGGGATCTAGAGTTGTCTAAGGATAATCTACCAGGAAGCCATATTGATGTGCATGAATTCATGAAGGATGTTGAAGATGAATCATTTCCTATTGATAAATTTTATTTTGAGCATTATAGAAATGTAGTATATCTTTCAAGGAAATGAAAATCAACAATAAGAGATACAAGGTGGAAAGGAAATCATTCTACTCAATTATTAAATATCTCAAAAATAATGTTGAGAGATCTGAGTGATTTGAACATAACCAACATGCAGGTTGAAGTTAGATGTGAGGAGCTCCAAATAAGGAGACATGCACTTTCCATAGTACATTCAAAGACTCTAAATGCAGAGGTGGATGAACATGTTTTCAGCCTCAGAGTAGCACAGTAGTAGCATGGTGATATATACATCTAATTCAATTCCAAAGAGGAGGATAAAATTTTAGTTGGTAGCCCAAGGTATGGAAAAGATTTTCAAATTCCAAATTTTTTGCCTCTTTTACATCTTAGAGGATGTGGGCTCTTGGTTTCATGTTTCAAATTTTCCTAGCACATGGAATCACATGGAATTGGTTGAGAATTTTAACCATTTTACAATGAGACAATGTTTATGGTACATAGATCACTCATGGGATTTAAGTACCACTTTTGAAGACCATATTATGGGTGATGGCCAAATGGAAATAATCAACTTGGGATGTTCAATGCTAGATCATGGTAAGAGAAAGAGGAATCTTCTTAATCTTTATTATTTTGTGACTAAGTATGCTATGAAATTTTGGATATGTAGCTACAAGCAAGAAATGAAGGATGTAAGGTTACAAGCCTTTGGTATTATGAAGTTAAGAAGATTGGACATTTTTTTGGGTGAACAAAATTCATTCAAAAACTTCTATGTCTTAGTCCCAAAGGTTGCAATGGTTATGTTTTTGAAAGAACAATTGGTGAAGATATTTGAGAAGTGTAACATGTCCATTGTTCTACCCAATAATTTTACTATGTTTTAACCTCAAGTGAATAAACTATGATGCCAACACTTAGCAATAAAAAAATTATTTTCAAATACAAAGATAATATGCACATTTTAAATAAACATTATTCTAAACTTTCCCATTGCAATACAATGAAACATTACAATATTTCCAAAGTATTGATTACATATTACATAATCTCAAGATAACATTTCACATTTACAATCTTCCATAGAAATGGATACAAGAATACATGCATAGCTCCTATGAGGTTTACTAACAATAGATATACAAATGGTTCAAGTTCCCTCCCTCAAATCTTGGCCACCAACTGATGAGGAGAAGAATCATTCAAGAACTTTTCCACCAACCACAGACTTATTGTGGTCTCCTGCACATCTACCTAACTGGTAAGATGGCCCTACCCTTCAATGAAGAGGCTGGTTTGGTAACCTCATAATAATAGCCTTCATAAGATTTGTTTTGTGTCCTACATAACTAGATCTTCCATACAATGGCTACAACCTACATGTATGAAAATATCGGCCTAGCATGTAAAACTAGATCATAATGAACTGACAATCTAAACAGTGGCAACTTACACTGCTTTAGCCAAAGAATTCATCACCCAGTATTCGAGTGAGAGTCGTCTATTTTAGACACATTCCTAGCTTGATTTGGATTTGACCATTTATGTTCTATGCATAGGTTATCCCCTCCCATGGATTATCTAACCCCAATAATAACCTATTATCATTTCATGTCTACTATGACATTTCTACTAGTAATTCAAACAACTTCATAATTTAAACAATACTAAATAGGCTTAACCTAATATAGTATATAGAAGATACACAAAAAATCATTCCAATATATATAATCTAAGAGTATAACCCAATAACGAGATTCACAATCAACTAGATTCATCAAGCATCTTTTATACTTAACCAAAGAAGAATATACGCAAATTCATAATTAAGCAACTAAAATCTCTTTCAACTCAATTATTTTCAAACAAGACATATAAAATCATACGATCCTTTCAAAATAAAATATATAATGTAGAAGAAACTAGCATGCCTAAATTTAGAAAGCTCTAATTGATAATTCTAGATTCCTAGCTTTGTCTTCACAAAATTAGCTTGCAACTCCTTCTATATTCACCCTTTCACTATCCTCTATCTTCCCTTCACAAAATCTCACTATGAAAATAATCAAACCTCTCTAAATTCTCTCTCAAAACTCTCACAAAACACTCAAATTAGAAATGCAGTAGAATAAATCTCAAAAAATAAGAATGCTCAATGTGTCCCACAAGATGGAGAATGCTCCTCTATTTATACAAAAACTTGAGCACTCCATGGCTACAAACAAGCTCACATTACTGCCACTTCTCATGCTTAAAGAATCAACTCAACTCAATAAAAGAAAGGTGGAAGATTCAAAAAAGTGACTCAATGCAAACACTTAGTCAACCACCTTATCTACATGACAACAAGGTTATTTACTTAGAAATGCAAGGTTAATGGTTCCACAGATGGACTCCTCTTAGCCATATTTGCACTTGACTTATTCTCACATTTTATTTTTTCCTTATACGATGGAGATAAAATACACAACATACTTCTAAATCTATGCAAAGTTCATATTTTGGCATCACATAAACCCATGTGCCCCTATCCATGTGCTTCAGGAAATGCCAATGTATTTTGAAGATTCATTCTTTATCAAGAGATTGAATGGTGAGTTTTAGGAAATTCCAATGTATGGAAAATCCTTGAAATTATTTATTATTAAGCTTTGGCATATATTAATTTATCTTTTCTTTATTTTGTGTGCTTTGTGTGGCCATGATTTTTTTCGATTGATGGTGAAGAGTTTTTTGTTGTTGTTTTCCTTTTGAAGTATTATCACTTTTTGGTCAAGATGATTATAGTTATTCCTAATCATATTTTGGCCCCTCTTTTTGGTCTACCACATAGAGATAACGTATGATCTTGGTGTACCTAAAAGAGGCACACACCCCTAACTAGAGGCAGTGTTAAAACCCAGTTGTGTAGGCCTAAAATTTGTATATTTGGCTATGTTTTCCCATGTATTACAATGAATTTATGTTAACCTACCCATTATAATCAATCTAAGATACTATAAGTGGGTTTTCCATTTGTCAAAAAATTTCCCTAATTTTTCCCTATGTTATCTCCTATGATTCATCATGTGCCCAATATTTCAAAAGGTCCAAAAAATTCTAAGTGTGGGTGTGTTTAGATCATTTCTTAAGTTCTCTATATTTTAAAGTTTTTATACTTTCAAGGTTTTCCATCTTGGTATGACATTCCATTCACCTATACCTCCCCTTTATCATTATCAGGCTATTAGACTTTGTCCTTTTAGCATACCTTTACACTTGATCTTGAAAATATAATCCTTAGCCTTGTAAAATTTATCTACGTATGGTTTTCCAACTATTGGCTTTCTAATTATGTGAATACCCTCTATTTGAGCTCCAAAATCTTGATCCTTTACATTAAGTCCCTTTCAACACTAGAGTGGGCATCCCTTAACTAGTGTATCATCTCTTTTTCTCCACCAAAAATTGACTTCCTTAAATCATTTTTTTTTTATACCTTTGAACATCCTTATCCCATCATATTGTTCCCTCATTCTCACTAGCCTTTAAGAATTCCCTTTCCCCAGGTACACTTCAAATTTCATCCCTAACCCCAATCTCCTAGTTCCTTAATGCTAAATATTTGACCAAGTCTTTCAAAATGGAGCTTCATGATATCTCTTATCCAAGCACCTTGTTTGGACTTCCCTAAACTCCCTAAGTATTGATTAAATATTTTCACTAAGTATCCTATTAGAGTCAAAGTTATTTCTTTCCTCTACCTGGGTACCTTTTTTACTATCATTCTCAAGTCTCAAACCTCACTAATTCCTTCATTCATTTGTTTGAAGATAGACTTTCACCCATCTCTTTACCTTGGTACTCATTTCAATGCTTACTCAAATCTCCATCATCTAAAAACTTCCCTTATACTTCCTATTAGGTTTGAGTACACTTCCCTTCAAAATGGTACTAGGTATGAGTCATCTTTGAAACCTCATACCTAATATTCTAACACTCTTGTATCTCATTTATATTTTGTTTACTTCCCTCCATTAGCATTACTTCCCAATCACCTTTGATTCCATCATACTCTAACTTCTTAATCAAAATGAGTTATGAGGTATTCCCAACACCCTCGATGGTCTAAATCTCCCACATTTCTTTAGGTATATAGTCCCACCTACCCCTCTTATATGTCAAAAATATCATTTATGGCTACATTTGATGTAATGACAATACAAAATGTTTTTTCCTACCCAAAAACATTGTTCATCATTTGGGCACATATTCACATGCAATTTTTGAATAATGGAGGACAAATAACATAAGATTCTATTAAAGATCCAAAATGGCTTTGGAACCGCTATATCGAATTTTATGGGGCCAAAAAATCATTTTTTTATGTTGGTTGGAATAGATTCAAAGGAGAAAATGATGCAGTGGACATACCTTCATTTATCACAATGATTGAGAAGTGTAGAGCTTGATAATTCATGCCATTTCCTAAGATAATTTCTAAGATTTTTTGGGCAATTTTTCCCACACACGCACAAATTCAAAGGCTATCATTAATTGACATGATTTGAATTAGAGGAGGACCAATTTTTCATGATTGCAAGCATATTTTTTAGTCTTGAGAGGATAATTCTGGCATAAATATTTTGGATTGGCTTCATTGAAGCCATGGTTATTCCTTATGAATGTAGAACAACCATGTATGATATTCTCATGATCATGTGCCCTAATTGTATATGTATTCATGGGTATTTGTTTCTCTTGTAATGGGTTGGTCTTTGTTCATATTTTGAAAGATCTCGTCCAAGTTGAATTATAAATATTCTTTGTAATAATGTATAATAATGTAACAAGTTTTGGTTCAAATAAAATATGTTATGGCTATGTAAACTTATCAAAAAATCAATATAATACATTTTTTATTTTTCATTATTGAATTTTGTACCCATTTCTATTTAAGAGTATTAGAGGATTCAAGTAATCCCTAAGTTCACATTTGATGTTCTTTGTATCGATCCATGTTAGTTTGTGTCTAAGGGGTGTTGTTAAACTACTTTTTCTTTTATGAAAATACATGCCAGAGAAATAATTTGTTAGGTTTAATATATATAGATCTTAAAATAGTTGTGGATTATTAAATATAGGTGCATTTCTAGGGTAGAAGAGTGTTTGATGGTTAATCTCAACAAGATAGGGCAAGCACATTAAACTCATATGATAGTTAGGTTTTACTTTATACTTATGATTTTATCCAAATTTGACTCTATCTTTTTGGAATAAGCACTAGTATGATGGTTAAAATTTGACCATTCATTCCATTTTTAATCAAGAAAAACTTTTAAAACCTTTGTATTAATTTTTTTGTAGTTTATTTTCTCTCCCACTATGTACAGTCAATTGTTGTAAATATCCACTAAAACTATTGTGATCTTATAACTGATTAAATCATTAGAGGACTATTATATAATATCATTTTGTGCTATGTTATTAATGCTTTATGCAACTACCAAAGAATATATCTATAAATATTAGTGACCAGTTCCATTTTAAGCCACATCATTTAACATAGCTTATTACACTAAGAGATCTATGATTTGAATGTAAGTAATCCTCAACAAAGAAAAATAATCAAAGCTTATACAAATTCATCTTTTTTAAGGGTTTAGTTTAGTTTTTATATTTTTTTTTATCTTTAAGATATTTTTGAGAACACCCTCTCAAGCTTGACAAGGTTCAAAGTGTAGAAGAAATCTATTTTCCTCTTATTCATTGGTATTTCCAACCTCTAATTCTAGGATGTGTCTTCCTTTTTGATAAAGTTGGTCCCCTTGTCCATGTTATATAAAGAGCTTTAGGTTTAGGAGTTAATATAAAAAAAAAACCAAAAAACCAAATGGTAGTTGATCTATGGATTTTTAGGCTTTCTAGACATGATGACAGGGTTTGATTTAACTCAAAAATATCTTAAATTATCATAAATTATTCAATCTTGAAAGAATTTACTAAATAGAAACCCTCATAGATTTGGGTTTAGTTTGTATACAAAAATGTACAATATACTACCTTTGATGCTATATACCTAATGGTGAACTCGTAGTTTCTCCAAAATGCACTTGTAATACAAAGGCATACAAAGAGAAACCCCCACGATCTATTTTTATCAAACATTGTTATTATCTAGATCATCATATGATGCAAGAGAGAATAATACTAAACCAAGGTACCCTTCCACCCTAATGCCATGTAATATTTGACTATGGAGATAGCCAAACAAGATGAAGGATTAATGGAAAGCACAAAGAAGATCAATATGATATAATAAAATGTATTGTAATAAAAGGATGTATAATACAATGATATGATAACACGAGAGCTAAAAGTGAGTATATAGGATACACCACCAAGAGATGTGAATATATAACCAATATGGGATATATAATATGTAGTCACATGTGTGTTGTACAACTCTATAAAATAAGGAAGTAATAAGTCACATGATGCAAGTAAAACCTAAGAAAGCTTATCCCATCTTAAGTAAATGCAATAGAATGTGTAAATAAACTTAATGAAAGAAAATAAAGTAATGCAACAATAGGTTTTTTGTACCATCATATTATACAATGAAATCTATAATTATCATATTTCTCCAAATGCCTATTTTCTTGTCAATACTATTCAGGATTTCTAGGTTGGAACATTAGGGTGATGGGTGTTCCACCACCATGTTGAATTAAGTACCAATATCTCAACTAAGTCTCCCATCATTAGGTCATCCCTCTAAAAAAAAATGTTATCTAGAGGTGTCCTAAAATTTTATTTAATCATAAGTAGTGTGGTAGCTTAATATACAATATTCTCCTTTTTATGTTGTATACTCTTCTAATTTATGATGGCATTTCCTTCTTTTTATTATTTTTGGCACCTTCTTAGGTAGATTCCTAATGTTGAATGCCTTACAAATTATCCTCCATGTTCTCCATTTTGGATCCACCAACTCTTGGGCTTCTATTACCTCTTATTTATCAATAGTGGGTTCACCTCTATAAATTATAATTTATCCTTGGGAGTTGGTATTTCCGTCCCATTCACCTTTCAAAATATTATAAATACTATAAATTCATTTGACTCTCTCCTCATCCTCTACATCGTCATCTATAATGTGTATTTCCTCTAACATGTGTTGGA
This sequence comes from Sequoia sempervirens, assembly GCA_007258455.2. Taxonomy (NCBI): domain Eukaryota; kingdom Viridiplantae; phylum Streptophyta; class Pinopsida; order Cupressales; family Cupressaceae; genus Sequoia; species Sequoia sempervirens. The sequence goes on from VDFB02000003.1 coordinate 631,784,982, forward strand.
AAATTTTTGTCATTGCTCTAAAAGATCGACCTATTAACGCCTGATACAAACACCAAAGATAAAAAAATCCACATGAGGTGGTTAGTCCATGTCCTAAATCTGAAGGGAGACGCTGGTGATTAGTCCAACAACCCCCCCTCAACGTCAATTGAGGGGGTTCAAACACACAACTTGATTCTGTGAAGCAAAGCAAGCGTGGTTAGTCTCAAACTAACCTAAATCAATCAATTCTCCAAGGTTTCAATCAATTATTAGTGGGTTTTTTACCTAGGTCTACTAACTCCTAGTAGTACTCCATAGATGGTTTTTCCAACACAATATTCTTGAAATACTTCATATCCAAAATATAATTGTATTTATAGATACCCACTAAGCCATTTTACAACATATCTCAATTGCAGGTGGGGGTGTTTTGGAACACAAAGGCCAAATCTCTGCTGCTACACTTTGAAAAAGGCCTAATTAGTCTTCTCCTACTAGGTCACCACAAGGTCTTCAACCCCTCAGCTTCCAAAATTCATTCCAATGGATAAAAAATGTCTTATAACATCTACCAACACTATTCCAAGCAATTCCAACCATTGTTTAAGAGTTCTACTTCAAACCCTAACTCCTATGCACTTTTATGCCAAATACATGAGGTTAAATGGACTAGGGCATCACCAAATTTGCACATAACACCATCCCCTACTCCTGAAACTTCAAGAAAAAAAAAATCCTATCTACATCCATCCCACTAAGTTTGAAGTTTTTTCACAGGTGGAATGGAGAGAAACTCATCTTACATGCCTCAAACCAACCCTAAACTAGGTTTTTAGACAATTTTTAGAAAAAGTGCTCTAACTCACTCAAAAATTGATGAAATTAGATGAAACAAAGTGCAACAGTCAATAGATTCAATATATCATTAGTTTCAATGGATTTTAGATCATTTACAAGCCGTATAGGGTTGTACCAAACAATGTAGTAGCAAAAACAATCTTGAAAATGTAGAAAAACAAAGTTTTATTCTTTTTCAATCTCCAAAATAGCTACTAGAAACTTGTCTCAACCATTCCAAGGTGTATTTAAACATTTTCAAACAAAAACCAACCATTCCCCAATTTTTTTCTAAAACCCAATGGTTTATCTTCCCTTAAGACGCAAAATGCAAAAAATGCTTGTGCAACATTTTTGCAACTTTTGCAATATTGACATCTTTCAACAAACTAACACCAAAATGACTCAACCAACACAAAAAGATATAAAACATGGTCTTAAAGACCTTATTACAAAAAAAATGACTTCACCATACCAAAATACTAACACTTAGCAACTTTTTACATTAACACCCAAGTGACCTACACCATACTCCCCGGGCAAAATAGACTCAAGTCCCATTGAGGACATTGTTGCAACAGTAGATTCATGCTTGATCATGTCATTATGTGACTCATTTGCAAACCCCTTCCAATGGAATAAATACTGGAAATAGGCATTTTCCCTTGCCTTTTTGAGTTCCTTGGCACCTAGGACATACTCCAACTTCAGAGACCTGTTTGATGGACGATCTTTGACTCCTTCACCTAAGAATGTAGTTGAACCTACATCATTACTTGTAACCATACCTACTCCATCCCTATAATGAACTTCATTCTTCTTCACTTTAGGTGTGTGCTTGGACTTGTCCACATTCCCTTATAGTTTACCCTTGAACTCGACACCTTTTCTTCTCATCTCATCCATCTATTGTGGTGCCCCTATAACTGCTACTTGATCAAGCATATTAACCTCAGTCATGAGAGAAATGGGATGACCAATCTCCCCCTTTGAAGGCAATGAGTGGAACACCCATTCTATCATCATAAGAACATACTCCTTAAGCCAATCTTGGACCTCCAAAATCAAGTCATTCTTCATTTATGTTGTCATAATGTCTCTAGGTTTAGGAGTGGCTACAAGGTCCATGTCCTCCTCTTCTTCTACCTTTATGAACTCCTTCCTACCTACCATCATCACATTAGATCCCACTCTTTGTCCTTTATCCTCCTCCTTCAATGATTTCAAGGTATAGGAGACCCCATCTTTTTCTATCTCATAAGTATTTCTCCTCCCATCATACATAGCATGCCTATCAAATTGCCAAGGCCTCCCTAGCAGCAAATGACACAAATCCATGGGTAGTATGAAACATATAATTTTTTCCTTATACCCTCCTATGTTAAATTCCACCCAAATTTTCTCATTCACCAAAACATATTGACCCTTATTTAACCAAGAGACTTTGTAAGGGGTAGTATGTGGTATTCTTGGAAACTTAAGCTTTTCAACCATCTCAACTAGAACCATATTATCTATATTGTTTGAATCAATTACAACTTTACAAACCTTAACCAAGCACTTACAAGTTGTCTTGAAGAGAGTATTCCTTTGTGGTGACTCCTTCTCTCTTGGTACTTTGATGAGGGTTCTCCTTACCATGAGTGATTCACCAACTTCTGAATCAACTTGTTGTGATGAAGAATGCACACTTTCAAAATCATCTCCTTGAACAATCTAATTTCTCCTCTCTCCTCCAACTAAAGTAGTGGCCTGAGTTTCATTGCATTTCCATGCTTGATGTCCAAACTTTATGCATTAGTAACACCTTCTTGTGAACCCACTAGATCCCCTTCCTTGACCTCCAAATATACCTCTAAAGCCTAATATACCACCTCTTACATCTACAACTTGGTCTTGGACCTTTCTTGTATCTTCTTGGCTCTCATATGACTTCCTTGGATTATAAAATGACCCTCTTCCTCTAGAATTGCTGCCTATTCCCCCTTTTTTTTTCTTGCCTTCTCTTTAGGTTTTTTTCAGCCTTAATTACCAATTGGTAGCATTCCTCTACCATCCTTGGGTTTGTAAAACTCAACTCATCTTGAAGGTTAAACCTTAACCCACTGAGATATCTAGCCACCTTCTCCACATCATCCTCCATGTGACCTGCTCTTATACTCAGCTTATAAAACTCTTCAGTATAGGCTTTGACATCCATATCTCTTTGTTTTGGATTTTGAAGTTTCTTGTACAATTGAATTGCATAATCAACCGGTAAGAACTTACCCTTAAGCTTGGCTACCATTTTTTCCTAAGAGAAAATTTTTGAATTTCCTTTCTTCTTGCTTTTAGTTTGCTAATAATCCCACCATAGTAGGGCATGACCCTTCAATTTTATTTTTTCCAAATTTACCCTTTGTTCCTTTGGTATATACTCACATTCAAAGTAATTATCAAGTGTTGCAATCCAATCCAAGATATCTTCATCATTCAAGTTCCCTCCATACATAGGTAAATCAATCTTTACCTTCTATTTTTCTTCCTTAATTGCTCTTAGTAGCTTGGAAAACTTCTGCTCCTTGGGATCCAATTCATCTTCTTCTTGGGGATTTTCCTCTCCCCTTCTTCATGGTCACTCACATCACCCATAATAATACCTCTCCTCTAACTGGTTTCAATAGCCTCAATCCTTGCTACCATCATATCTTGTAGTTCCTTCAATCTCCTAATCTTCTTTGCAGTCTTTTCTTTCATCTCATTCATTTCTTTATCCATAGTGTTACCTTTTTGAGGCATCTTGTTCTCTTTTGTTTCACTCTTTCCCTCTTACTGACCAAAATCTATGCTCTAATACCACTTTAATGTAGAGAAATGGTGGTTAGTCTCAAACTAACCTAAATCAATCAATTCTCCAAGGTTTCAATCACTTATTGGTGGGTTTCTTTACCTAGGTCTGCTAACTCCTAGTAGTACTCCATAAATGGTTTTTCCAACACAATCTTCTTGAAAGACCTCATACCAAAAATATAATTGTAGTTATAGATACCCATTAATCCATTTGACAACATATCTCAATTGCAGGATGGGGTGTTATGGAACACAAAGGCCAAATCTCTGCTGGTACACTTTGAAATTAGGCCTAATTAGGCTTCTCCTACTAGATCACCATAAGATCTTCAACCCCTCAGCTTCAAAAATTCATTCCAATGGATCAAACATGTCTTATAACATCTACCAACACCATTCCAAGAAATTCCAACCATTGTTTAATATTTCTACTTCAAACCCTAACTCCTATGCACTTTTATGCCAAATACATGAGGTTAAATGGACTAGGGCATCACCAAATTTGTACATATCACCATCCTCTACTCCTAAAACTTTAATAAAACAATATACATCCTACCTAAATCCATTCCATCGAGTTTGAAGCTTTTTCACTGGTGGAATGGAGAGAAACTCATCTTACTTGCCTCAAACCAACCCTAAACTAGGTTTTTAGATAGTTTTCTAAAAAAGTGCTCTAACTCACTCAAAATTTGATGAAATCAGATGAAAAAAAGTGCAATAGTCAATAGATTCAATAAATCATCAGTTCCAATGGATTTTATATCATTTACAAGCAGTATAGGGTCGTACCAAACAATGTTGCAGCAAAAACAATCCTAAAAATGCAGAAAAATAGAGTTTTATTCTTGGTCAATCTCCAAAACAACTACCAGAACATTGTCTCAACCATTCCAAGGTGTATTTAAACATTTTAAAACAAAAACCAACCATTCCCCAACTATTTTCCAAAACCCAATGGTTCATCTTCCCTTAAGACAAAATGCAAAAATTGCTTGTGCAACATTTTTGCAACTTTTGCAATATTGACATCTTTCAACAAAATAACACCAAAATGACTCAACCGACACACAAAGACATAAAACATGGTCTTAAAGACCTTATTACAAACAAAATGACTTCACCATACCAAAATAACACTTAGCAACTTTTTACATTAAGACCTAGGTTCCCTGCAGCACTCTCATACCATTTGTTAGAACACATTTGTCGCTGCACCAAAAGATCAACCTGTTAACACCTAATACAAGTACCAGAGATAAATGGATCCACATGAGGCAGTTATTCCATGTCCTAAATCTGAAGGGAGATGTTGGTGATTAGTCCAACAGTTCATTCTCTTTTAATATATATATTTAGAGGTACATGGACTACTTTTCTATCACCTTAAAATACAATCTCTTCTTGATCAACATTAAAGATTCCATTATTGTCTACAAACCACTCCAAAAATACCATGTAGTGAATGGATCAATATTCCAATGAATTCAAAATATATCTTCTTATTGATTCCCATGAATTTGACCTCTACATCTCTCCATATTCCAACAGGACATTCGGGAATTCCATTTGATTTTGGTTCTTAGTTCTAGCCTATTCTCATAAAATTGTGTGGATTTTGGGTAGTTGAATATGTCATAAAAAATTTCACCATAAAATCCAAAAGATGTATTTTTCTTATTTTCTTGCTTGCATTCATTTATGTACTAACCAAACTTACTAAAATTAAATCATGTGGCATCATATTTTTACCTTTACCTCTTACGAGCTACTACAACCTCTTCTATTAATTAATTAGCATCCTTCCTAACCACCACCTTGATTATTATTCTCATAATAAAAGAGATTTGGATTAGGCCCTTCAATTTGTTGCACCTCCTGATGGTTTGTGCAATTGGTCTGTCTTGGATAGGGATTACATTATAGTACATGGTAACCATGTGTTGGTCCATCCAATACCTTTTTAGATAGTATGCTTTCTTCATCCATTCCTCTTTGATAAAGTTCTTCATCAATGGGTTTATTTAAGATTGAATTAGGGCTTTCATTCATTACATGACGATTCCATTTTTCACACAAATTAAAATATATAAAATTTGACCTCTTGGATTCTTTCACCAAACACTACTATCAAAATATTCATCATTTTAGTATCTTTAATCATTGGATAATCATTTCAAATATGTCCCTTATTACAATAGTTATTAGACTATATGTTTTTTTATTTTTGGTGGAAGGGGATATTTCCTTGTACTCTCCTTTAGCTAAAATCTCCCATTTAATTTCAACTATTATAATTCTAGTATTAAGTTCTCAAATTTATAGCTATCAATGATTCCACCCTTACTCCTCTAATATTGAGACTTATACAATTTTCGATCACCATCACATCTAAATATGATTGGAAAATGTTTTCATCGACTGTTGCTTGGATATAGGGTATCAATCCTAATATAAACCACCTTTCCCTTTACTTCTCTATTAGTGGATCATATAAGTTCTTAACCATACTCTTAAATTTCTAGTTCTAATCCTTCACCATTTCATCCTTCTTTCAAAACATTTCCCTCATAAATTTATCACTTTTAGAGAATATCTAATGATTATAAATTATTCAAGAGATTTTCCTTGAGTTCAATCTATGTCTTATTATGGTTAGTGTACTCCTTCATGTAACACTTCAACACATCTTCCCATAGGTTCCTAAGAAATCAAATAGCATAAATTGTTCATTATTAACTTTTTTCCTACTCTAGTAGGATTCTATAATAAACATGTGTTCAATGGCCTCCCTTGTGACCTTACTAAAAATAGGGATATTAAGCATATTTTCATCCATGTTATTAGATTGGATCAATGTTTTATATGTTTCTTTATTTTTTTCTCTATCTTATCTCCCTTTTAGCTCTCTTATACATCCTAATGTTTTTTCTTGGTTCCATTCTCTTTCATTGGGTTTTATCTAAATAGTTACACCCTTCTACTATCTTACTAATACCTTTTATCTACCCTTATCACTTGAAAATCAATCTAAAATGAATATTCTCCAAGAAAATCCTCAAAATATTTCTCACAAAATATCCTTACATTGGATTTCTTTATATTTACAAGGATTCACTATTTATATATTCCTAAAGGAGATCTTTCTTAACTTAGATGGTATTGGGGGTGATGTTTATTCTAGGGGGTTCACCTCTTCATGGGCTATATATAGATTTTGAGATGTAACTTTTTGTAACTTATCATTAGTTAACCAATTTTATTTAATAGGGTTTTCGTTACTATCCTCTTCTTCTTGGGATTTGTTTCCACAAAAAAATCTCCAAGGTTTCCCTTGCAAAATATAAATTGCAATAAATTTATTTTATCATTTTGTTGGATTCATCTTCATATTCTTCATTTAATCTCTAGAATTTTAATTTTATTTCTTCTCATTCTAAAATATATACTTAATTTAATATTCCATTAGTCTATACTAAGTAGAGTCCATCTAGAAGTTGGGCTTACCAACTCCTCAAACCCTCTAAGAATTTCAACCTTGGGCTATAACCAATCAATATTTATATTTGTGGGAATTCCTTTATTTTATGTCCTCTTTGGTTGATCCTCTACACTTCTAATCCTCTCCCTTTCCATTGCCTCTATAGTATCCCTTAAAAGAGGTTCCAACACATCCAAGTTTAGTACTACTACATACTCCTTTAACTGTTGCATCATCTTGGTTAGATTCAAGTTTTTTTAATTTTTACTTAGGTTATTGAATGCTTAGGTTTTTTATTTTCATGAGTGTCATGCCAATAAACTATTCCTATGACTTAGTGTAAGGGGTTTCACTATTAGTATGCCTCCTAGCACACTCCTCTTATGCTTTTTGCACCTTCTTGATTATACTATGGTATCTTTCTTATCATTCTTGGGTTTGATTTTCTCTCCTTTCCTCATTGCTCTTCTTCCCATAAAAGATCACCTTCTTTCTCTCCTTATAGCCCATCTCAATTTCAACAAAATTATCTCACTTTCTTGTTATCACCTTTTCCCATTCATATGTTTACTTTATTCCTCATCAATCCTTTTTTATCCATTCCCAAGATCTAGACAAAATTTGACTTAGTAGTCACTTTTCTTTAGGATCTCCCCTATTCCATAGTCACCCCCTCGGTGCCTAACTCATCAAGGGTCAAGACCTAGTGTGTTTTATTGTATATTTCCACCATTATCATATTGGTCATTAATAATCAAATTCCTTGAATTATTCCTTACAAAAAATTTCTCTCATTTATTATGTAGTTCGTACTAATGTGCCAAAAAAAAATGTCAAATCACATCAACAACATATCATCAATAGTTTCCCCGCTCTCCCCTCCTCTGTTCAGGTTTGAACAGCCTGCGTGCATGGTAGAATCTTCCTTGGGGGTACCCCATGGTCCCCCTCTACACAACCCTGACCTAAACCTCACCTTGTCTCTTTCAGACCTATGTCCCTTGGGAGACACTCTTGGAGGGTTTGGTCCTTGGCAGAGAATCTTTCGATGCCTCTCGTGTCTTCAGTTGAAGTGTTGGCAGTCGTGTTTCTTCTAGAATCAAATGGGTGGAAGGATATTTTGACCAATGGTAAACAAAGCTCTTTACCTCCTTCTCAGGAGCTTGAAGTTGTTGCTTCTACAACAAATTTCACTATCTCTGATACAGTCAACGATAGGATTCTCTCCTCCATGGAGAACACAGGTGTGGGTCATTTTCTCTCCTTTAAGCCCATTGTTGATATGGTCTGAAGATGGGTTGCTACTAAATGGTGCCTCAAGGGTAGTGTGGACATTTGCGCTATATTAGGTGGTCTCTTCCTTTTCAAGTTCACAACTTTAGAAGATCTGGTTTTAGTCCTTTCCTCTAGACCTTGGGTTTATGGAAAACACAGTTTGGCTTTATGTCATTGGAAGCCAGGGTTTGACCCTGCAGTGGATATGAATAAGTCAGATCCAGTTTGGATTCGCTTGCCTGGACTACCGTTAGAATATTGGGATGAATCAGTCTTCAAAAGTATTGGTGATTCCTTGGGTCACTTCATAACTTTTGACTCCATCACTAGATCAAAGTCCGGGTTAGTGTTTGCTCACTTTTGTGTGAACATTTTTGTGAATAAGTCACTCCCTAACTCTATTAAGCTCTGCTCAAAGTTTGGGACATGGGTCCAACCTATGTGCTATGAAAATGTTGTGGTCTACTATTAGAAATGTGCCAAACTTGGGCACCTTATTTCTGATTGTAAGTCCTCCTTTAATAAGGAGCCTAACCCATGGGACTCTGCTACTATTCCTAACTCTCCTCCAGAAATCGATGACTCGTTTAGTGGTGCTATGGCATTGTCACCAGATTTATCTGATCTTCCTAATTTTGGGGTTCCTTCTCTTGAGTTAGAGACAATTGTTGCTCCTCCTAACTCTAGTGTTCCTATTCCTAAGTTAGTGACTAGTGTGGACCCGACATCAAGTCTTCTAATCTTTCCTTAGTTGAGAATTTGGTCAGTGATAAGGTTGTGGAAGTAGCTAACCCATTCTCTAGCCCAAATTTTGGGGTGTTGAGCTTATTGGTGGTGCCTAGTTGGAGGTGGCTTCAGAGGGGAATAGTGAGAATAGAGGGGAAGAGGGTAAAATCTGGGAGGATATGGGTAATGGAGATGTGACATCCTTCAACTCCAAGGACTTGAATTGGACGGTGTTGCTGATAAGGATAACTAGATAACCCCAAAGAAAAAAGGGAGGAAGAAAAAGGCGGATGTGGGTGGAGATTCCAAGCCTGGTAGGCCATCCCAAAGATCGACAAGATTAAGAGAAACCACAAATGAGATTGTCATGGGTAAATAGAGGACATTTGAAGTGTCCTCCAAGAAAGGTAAAAAATGAAGGTCATGTCATGGAATGTGTGCGGGCTGAACAACTCCCATAAACAACTTGCTTTAAAAAACTATGTTTTAGAACATAAGATTGATGTTTTACTATTACAAGAAACCAAGATGAAAAAGATAATTTTGATAATATATCTAAGTACTTATGGCCAGGGGCCTCCTACTCCTACAGTGATGCTGAAGGGGCTTCTTAGGGTCTAGCTGTGCTTTGGAACCCTTCTAGATTTAATGACACTGAACTATTCTACTGTCGAAATAGTGTTGGTGTTTCTTTTACCTTCCCGGGTAGCTCCTGATCTCTTATCAATGTTTATGTACCCAACCAGAGGAATACTAGATATGCTATGTGGTGGGCTCTTTCTAATTGGATTTCAACTCCCCACTATTTCCCTTAGAGAAAATCAGTGGTCTAATTGATTATTCTAACAACATGGTAGACCTGGCAAACTTTCTAAGTTCTACTGGCCTGATTGATATAGACTTATCGGGCCAAGATTTTACCTGGACCAATAGACGTTTAGGGGAAGGATTGATACAATTTAGATTGGATATATTTGTTTGCTCTAGTAACTAGACTGGCTTTCTCAGTGCCACTTTGTGTGCTCTTCCTAGGATGGTTTCTGATCACAATCCGTTGTTACTAACTTTGTGCAACCAGTATGTTGTTAGACCTTTTCCCTTCCGATTTAAAATTATGTGGAATTCCCACCCTAATTTCAAGAATAAAATTGTTGAATGGTGGAATATTCTCGTTCATGGTTCCCCCATGTTTAGGATCTTTTTAAACTAAAACACATCAAATGTATGGTGAAAGGCTGGAATAAAAGGGTTTTTGGGGATATTTTCCAGGAGAAAAAATTATTGGGGAAAATTTGAAATTGGTCCAGAAGAAAATGGAGGAGGGTGATATCAGTCTTCCTACTTGAAACTAGGAGAAGGAGAACCGAAGGGAGTGGGAACAAATTCTTAAGAAAAAGGATATTTTCTGGAAGCATAAATCCAGGGTTCAATGGTTGAAAGAAGGGGACAGGAACACCTCATTCTTTCATATTTTTTCTATCAAACATAAGAAAAGGAATCAGATAACCAAGTTATACAATGCTCAAGGCGAGGTTTTCAATTCACCTTCCCTAATCAATTTAGTGGCTACGGATTATTTTCAGAAGGCTTTTGCATCTCTCGAGGAGGCTCCTAACCTAACTCTTGACAAGTTGTTGCTAGACCTGCTCTCGACTTTAATATCTCAGAGTGATAATTTGGGGATCCTCAGTGTTGTCACTCCTAAGGAGGTTAAGTTGGCCACTTTTAGCATGGGGGCATTCAAAGCTCCAAGCCCTAACGGTTTCCCTCTGGCCTTCTTTCAGACCTTCTAGGAGATTGTTGGTGAGGATCTTGTTTTATCTACAAGTGATTTTTTCAAATCTGGTAAGATCCTTAAGAAACTAAACCACACTTTCATAGCTTTAATTCCCAAGGTTGCTAATCCTCAACATATGGCTGAATTTTTCCCCATCAGTTTGTGTAATACTTTTTATAAAATCCTGTCTAAAATATTGGTTAACCACATCAAACTGCTTCTAGATAAAATCATCAGCCCTACTCAAAAAGGGTTTGTGCTTGGTCGACATATCCTTTATGCTACCATAACCACACATGAGATAATCCATTCCATGGATAGATGCAACTATGCTAGTATGGCCCTTAAGCTTGACATCTCTAAGGCGTATGATAAGGTGATCTAGAACTTTGTCCCTAAAGTCCTTGCTAAGTTCGGATTTAACCAATTGGTGATCAATATAATAATGGAATGTATTATGGCAGTCAAGTACTCTGTTTTGGTTAATGGGTCTCCCTTTGGATTTTTTCAAGCTAGGAGAGGTATCAGACAGGGTGACCCCCTTTCTCCTTATCTATTTATCATGGTAGCGGATGTCCTAAGCATGAATTTCTCTAATATGTTGTCTGAAGGGTCCATTAAGGGAATTAAGGTTGCTTCTTCCCTAGCACTGACTGTGATCCAAAAAATTGTTGATGATACCTTTCTCTTTGGAAAAGCCTATGTGATTGAAGCTAGGAAATGGAAAATTTGTCTTAACAATTATGCTGCTTGTTCTAGATAATGCATTAACTACAATAAAAGCATGATTTACTTCTTTAACAACACTCCTAGCTTGCAAACTTGGGTGACTGTTGTTTTGGGTTTTTTGGGTGGTACGCTTCCTTCGGTTTACCTTGGGTTACCCCTTACTGTCAAGGAAGTTACTCCTGATTTTTGGAATTCTATATTAGAAAGGATCCAAAGAAAGTTGGCTAGGTGGAAAGGTTCCTTACTTAGCCACGCTAGTAAGTTACAACTTCTTTCTGCAGATCTTCAAGGTATCCTTGTCTATTTTCTATCCATTTTCAAGATGCCTAGATATATTGCTAAAAAATTTGAGAAAATTCAAAGGACTTTCCTTTGGTCGAGGATTAAGGAAAAAAAGAAATTTTCCCTGGTTAAATGGGACAAGGTGTGCCAACCAAAAATTTGTGGTCGGCTTGGGATTAGGACTATTTCTAATACCAATAAAGCTCTTATGGCCAAAGTAGGTTGGGACCATCTGAGGGATAGGAAGGATTGGTGTAAGATCATGAATGCTAAGTACCTATAGAACCGGCCTTTGATTGACTACCTTTCAGAAGCTCACCCTAAAAGGTCTCTGGTTTAGAAGTGTATATTCAGTTTGTAGGATCTTCTGAGAAATGGGATCAAATGGAATATTGGTAATGGTAATAAAATCAGATTTTGGGAGGATACTTGGTTAATTGACTCTCCCCTGGAAAATTTTGAATTCAGGAACCTTATGGGTTTGGCTCAACAATATTTTTGTACTTATATTAGTGATTACCTCCTTGGGCCTCAGGGTGGTAGGAAATGGAATGACTTAAGCCTTTGCTACCCTCTTACACCTAATCTATGTCTCCTTGCCAAGACCTTGCAGGAAAATCTCTCCCTCACCAGGCTTCCTTCTTCTTGTAGGGGGGATGAATTTTTTTGGATTCTTGATAATTACGGTGATATTTCAGTTAAATCGGTGTGCAATCTACTGACAGACCAAGGTATTGTCATTGATCTATGGAAGAAGGTCTAGAATCGTCACATGATTTTGAAAGTTAACTTCTTTTGGTGGATTGCCTGCCATAACAAGATTCTTACTCAGGACAATCTAAGAAAAAGGGGATTCCAGATCCCCAACATGTGTTTTATGTAAATGCAATGAAGAATCAGTGGATCACCTATTGTTACACTACCTGTTTGCTATGGAGGTGTGGGAGTCGGATTTAAGAGGATTGGGGATCCAATGGTTTATGTGTATGACATCATTTCCTTAATACCAAGTTGGTTTGTACCCTTTACCCACCCTTTAACTGATGAAATTTGGAACCACGTCCCTCCCATTTTATGTTGGTGTTTATGGAAAGAAAGGAACAATAGGATCTTCAAGAACATTGAAATGGATCCAAAAGAAGTGTTTGGTATTGGGTCTCGGCTCATTGCAGAAAACATCTCACTCTTCAAAGGGAAAACCCTAGACAAAGGTCCAACTGAGGTGGAAATTAGCATGGAAAAAGCTTGGCACCAGAACCTGGATACCAACTCTTATGACAACTCAAGGTCCCTAGCTCGAAGTGCTACTATTTGGAAACCCCATGAGAGGGGTTGGTACAAACTAAATTTTGATGGGGCTGCTAAGGGAAACTCGGGCAGAGCAAGTATAGGAGGTGTGATTAGGGACTACAAATGAAATATTGTGGCTAGTTATGCTGGGGGGATTGGTGTTCATTCTTCTCTAATTGTAGAAGCTAGAGCATTGTTGAAGGGCTTACAGTTGGCTATCTCCATGGGGATTAAGAATCTACATATTGAAGGAGACTCTAAGTCTATTATTGATGTTGTTAACTTTGACAGATTATTGGGGTGGAGTACTAAAGACATTCTTCTAGACATCAGAATCTTTGTGTCAAAATTAAAATTAAAAGTTTCAAACCATATTTACTGAGTTGGGAACCAAGTGGCGAATGCCTTAGCCAATCTTGGAACACATTGGAAATTGGCCAAATGTTGGTGTTCTTTAGGGAACTTACCTCCTGACATCTAAGGTTTAATATTGAAGGAACAAACCCCATACCTTACTCATGATGATAACTAAACATGCTCCTAGCTAGCTTATTTGGGGGGTCCACATGCTTGTCTATTGGGCTACGTGGACAAATTTTACCGATGAGATGGATAACAAGTGGCATTTTTCAAATCATGGTATGGAGCCCAATTTGAAAAAGGAATCATGAAATATTGTGTTAAGTACTTGATGATTAACTCTAAGTTGGACCGTACCTTACGTAATCTCCTTCTGGGGATCTTGTTAAACTATCATTTTTCCAAGTTCCTTGATTTTGATTTTGATGTGACTAATAATTATGAGATAAAGCTCCTTATTGGATCTATTTTGGACTTGTGTCCTTTAGCTATCCTTTTTTGGTTAACTATTTTTTCCTGATAGCTATTTCTAATTCTGGCCCAGTGGCCATCTTGCCTAGATTTTTGTGCCTTTTCCACGTGGAAGGAAAACCTTCCTTTCCTTTCACATCCTACTTAGTTGATTGAATGCGAAGATACTCATTATATGATTTTTGCTAAGATTGCTTTTAGGATTTTAGCTCCTGATAGCTATTTCTAATTCTGGCCCAGTGGCCATCTTGCCTAGATTTTTGTGCCTTTTCCACGTGGAAGGAAAACCTTCCTTTCCTTTCACATCCTACTTAGTTGATTGAATGCGAAGATAATCATTTATGATTTCGCTAAGATTGCTTTTAGGATTTTACTGGCTCATACATGTGATCTATCCTTAGCCTTGATTATCAAAAACTATCATCTCTGGCCTAAAATCCTTAATGTGTGAATGATTTTTCACCTTTCTATTTTCTCTAACCTTGTTTTTTCTCAAATTTTCTAGATATCTAGTGTGTTGATTGGCATTATGGGAGATGATAGGGTGCAGACGGAGCTGGATACTATAGTGAATTCCACAAGGATCCGCTTGTTTGGTACATTTGTGTCGAGGGTGGTCTTGCTCCTCTTATGGAGAGACTTGTGGGCAATGACCCTAATCTGTCTGCTCAGTTTTTCAACTCGTGGAAAGATCGTCATGTGACTATGGGTGGAATTTCCTTTACTGTGGATGAAGAAGTGATTGCGTAGGCGACGAGTCTCTAGTGCACTAGTATGAAGTATCTGAAACACACCAAAACCTAGGACAATGAAATCATGAACAAGTTTTTTGTGGGGAATGAGGCATTGATGCGCAACCAATCAGGTTTTGACCATGAGGCTCTCCCTCAGCCGTGGAACCTAGTGTGCCTTACCTTGATGAAGTATGTGACACTGGAAGGTAGGTACAAGACATATTCTACCATTTCTCTTTGTTGAATCACCTTAGGCATAAAGTTTTATTAAGCTTTCCTTTTTTCCTGTTTATGGACCTAGAAAATTTTGTTGAAAAATGTGTGGAGGACACTGCTCTGAATCCTAATGGCCCTTTGCCCCTGCCTCTTCACTAGGGCCTCATCTTGAGGCTCTACCACTTCCATCTTGCTTTGTGTCTGCCAAAACCCATCTCGTTGTCTATGTTGAAGAGATTGAGCCTCCCTCTGTGACCAACTTATCCCCAGTCGAATCCAAAGGCCCTATTAGGAAAAATCACCCAACCCTTGCTGACTCACTGAAACCCAAGCCCACTGTTAAAAATCTTAAAGGTAATGAGGGAGCGGCCCAAACTATCCATCAGCTAGTCTGTGTGAACTCAAGTCAACACCCACCAAGACTTCCAACAAGCCACCCATGAAAAGTAAAGGCAAGGAGGAAGGTAAAAGCTTGAAGGAGCCTCCGAGCAAAGGAAAGAATATGGTGAGCAAGGACTCTATGGGGGATACGGTGGTTATTGGTTGTGATGCCATCATTTGGCGCTCTAGTAGGTTGGAAAAGAATAGGAAAAAAGTGAAATTTAAAGATTTGGATATGGAAGAGGAGTTATCAGACAACAAATATAGCAGAGCTAAGGAGGTGTTGGATGGTGAGGAGGAGGAGCATGCTAGAGGTCCTAGCTCCATCCCTAATTTGGGAAAAGTTTAGAAGGAGGGTTCGACCTCTCAATTTTTAGAACCGCTGGATGTTGAGAAGGTTGTTCATAGGAACACTACTATTGGTGGGGAGGAGCTTAGTGTGTTGAAAGAAAGATTGGACAAATTGGAAAAAAAAAATTGTGGTTTCACCCGCTTCACGGTCAAGCTAGTTCACTGTGTCACAAGTACCTTGTTGGCGGTAATGAAGGATGATATGGACATGAAAAATACTAAAGACTATCAAGAATGGGTTGGAGATGATGTTGTCCATCTCATGTTTAAAAACTAGGAAGATGTTAGGTAGTATGTTGTTGGTCTGATGTTCGTCTGTGTGTTGTTGATCCATTGTGTGTGTTTTTTGGCTTTTTATTTTTTTGATGCTTTTATGAACTTGAACTACTTTGACCCTTGTGGCTCTATGTGAAGGGTACAACACCCTGTAAATGTTGCTTACTTTATCAAAAACAATAAATGTCACAAGAATAAAATTAAATTTTGATATAAAATACAAACCCAAGGGTTAGGTTATCTATATCTTGAGAGTTAACCTTAGATTGATACAATAAGGAATAAAAAATTTAACAAGTACATTAGATTATAGATTAAGAAAAAGAAATAATGTGCTCATTTACACCTCATAGAGGTAGAACCATTCACATATTATTCATATGAAGTCTTTACATCCAAATATCATACTCAAGCATAGATTTATATATCACATATGCTTGGGTGATTGCATCCTACAATCTCTTATACATCTATCTCTTCTCATTTAGTTTATTTCATATATCTCTACTATATTACATATGTGATATTATAATTCTATAATAGCTTCCCAAGGTGTAGGGATGTGTCCCTATGCTTGACCTTGTACAACTAATACAATTAAGATGTACCTCAAAAGTGTTCAGTAGCAATACAACTATGCCTTTTTGTTTCTATGATGACCTTTGATTTCTATCATTAGGAGGGTAAAATCCTTTGACTTAGCCTT
The DNA here is from genome assembly GCA_007258455.2 of Sequoia sempervirens. Classification (NCBI taxonomy): domain Eukaryota; kingdom Viridiplantae; phylum Streptophyta; class Pinopsida; order Cupressales; family Cupressaceae; genus Sequoia; species Sequoia sempervirens. The sequence goes on from VDFB02000003.1 coordinate 631,801,685, forward strand.
TGACACCCTTGTAGGTTTTCACCATTAGCCTCTATTATGCTACCCTTGTAATTTTTCAACCTAATAGGCATAGATTAACCCACCCTTTTGGGTTTTGGATTAAATCCATCATAAGTTCTAAGCTAGGCCAATACTTGCTAGTAATATTGATCTTCTTCCACAATGTACACCAAAATGACTTAAGAATTGGATGGCTCCATTCTTACTACTAGTTCCCTTCTCTATCTAAATTGATAATGGAAACCATGTAATTTTACTGCTTCTTTGAAGATCAAATAACAAATCTTGGAGATATCATTTTGAATATTTACAAGGAATGAAGTGTACCATTTTTGAAAATCTATCTACAACTATGAAGATTGCTTGAATTTGTAGCAATCCAACACTAAATTCCATGGAAATTTCTTCACATGACATATTTGCTATTGACAAGAGTTTGTAAAATCTCAACTCTTTTAAAAAATTGACAAATTTTACAAATTTCAACAAATTTCTTGATATCTTGGTATAAACTTGGTCAATAGTATCTTTCCTCCAACGTAACTATATTTTGTCTACACCAAAATATTATGTAAGTCCTCCACTATTTGTAATATGATTGAATGGTTAGTACACTCTATTTGAAACTTTTAATTTTAACATAATTGATGAACTATTAAATATTAGATCATTTTTAGATAAACAAAAATAAATATGTTTTTAATTTAATATTAAAAAAAAAAAATTATATAAAAATTGAAACGTTACCTTCTCTTTAATCCCATGATAATTTTTAAAATATTATACATATGAAAATAATAATTAATTTTTCTTTTCGAAAAAATAATTATCATACAATTTGTTAAACACTTATTTCCACACATCTATATGAATGATTCACCTTGAAATTATCTCCCAATCTTCATATTAATAAAACACACTCAAATCTCAAATATGTCCCAAAAGCAATTTGTGCCTTTGATTAACCTTACTTTCTTACCTATTGTGATAACACCATTCCCCCTCAAATTGATTTGACCAACCAATCATGCTCATAGACTAAAATTTCAAAAAAACTGCCAAAATTTTACAATATGGAGCTTTAGATAAAGGATTATTAATGGAAATGGAAAATTTTACATAGATATGTGATAATGGAAAATTTTGGTGGGTGTTTTTGTAACAATATAATGATAATGGAAAATTTCGGTGGGTGTTTAGTTATCTTTTGTAATAGCTTCCTTTTTTTAAAGGGTTTCGGGGCTCTTTAAAATTTGCTTTACCTCTAATAAAAAATAATCAAAACTTGTTTTACCTCTAATAAAAAATAATATAATAAAAGTCTTAAAGGTCTATTATTTTATTTTTTTAATTTTAGAAATGTAAGGAGTGCAATTGAATAATTGATGATTTCCTTTTTCTTAAAGAAGTCACACAATATAGATGCAATATAGGATTACAAATTCATAATGTAGATTTAATATGAAGGTAATAATATGAAGGTAACAGTTAACCTTTATATATCTTGCATATATTAGCAATGTAATATATATTATTTTATCAATTTTGAGTTCTTAAGTTTGCTTCAAAATGTATGTGTAAAGATAAGTCATTATGTTTCAAAAAATAGGGTTATATAACAATATGAAGAAATAAAGGCGTTGATAATTGAAAGTTAATAATGAGTATTTTTTTACCAAAATTTAATGGTAATGATTTTTGCAAAAATATGATACGATATAAATGAGAAATATGTAAAAGTAATGTATTGGTTATATTTATTATTGTTGTGTTCAAATACATGTATCAAGATATACATTCTCAATTATCTTATATATTATCATATAATAATTGTTTCTTTTATGTCTTGTGAAAATAAATACTTTTTATTTATTTTTTTAAATACAACATGAAAGCTACTAATATTAAATTTTATAAATAATATATTCAAGTAAGAAAAAAAGATATACTACATAACACCATAATAATTATTAACATACACTGATCTATTGAATTCTCTCCCTTAATATCTACAACTTTGAGATAAATGTGAACAATGCAAAATTATAAATATAATCTCATGATATAAACCACATTATGGTCTTAAAAATAAGAAGAAAATGGATGAATTGTAAGAAAATGGGTCATTTACCATAACGCATGCCCCAAAGAGTTGCAATGTTGTGATTTTGACATCTTACAATGTAGCTCAACCACACTAGAAGAGAATCCCAAAGCACCAGAGGTAGTAGCTCTCCATAAAATGAAAGCCATTATTAAATTGGATATTGATATGATATAAATTATTACATCTAGGCTATATGGGGATATTTTAAATTGTTGAGAAGAGTAATCAATTTGGAAAAATGATGAAAAGTCTTGTTTTATTCAATAAGAGGTACCATTTAAGTGGAAGTTCGAGATCTTATACAATTTGCAAGAATATGCATTGGGAAGGAGGAAGAGTTGGCTATGATTTATATTTTATAGTATATTTTTGTGTGAGGATAAATAATTTTAATTGGTTAAGTAATTTATTAGAATTAAAAGTTTAAATTATAAGATATATAAATAATTGACAGTTTTGGATTAAAGATAAAGATTAAAGAATATTCTTTCTAATCTTATATTTATTGAAATTTATTTTTTTGTGGATTCTTGAATCATTCAATTTTAATAAACTTGATGATTGAATATATATATATAATCTAAATTTTATCAAGGATAAATTTTAAAAAATACAATTTACTAAATAAGAGGATGTAATTTATAAAAGATCATGAACTTGTGTCTCGTGAATGTACCATTTACTTGTTTTTTTCCTTTGAAAAGTTCTCAAGATATGAGCCACATTGAGATGGTCTTGCAAATGCCATTATAAAGTAGAATTTTAGTTTTGATTGCATTTCTAGGGATGGCAGAACTTTAAAAGATAAATTAAATTGTTCGATGAGAACAACTTGATAAATCCGGAACAAGTGGTATTCCTCACTAGCGATGTTAAGAATTTTTTTAATAAATTAATCATTGATATGAACAAAGTAATGGGAATAGGGGAAAATTACTTTCCCAAAAATAAGGCAAAAACACAAGGAATAAAGCCCACCACCCGAAGGCCAAACCACTTTTCTCAAACCTCTAGGCGGTTTTGGATTGTGATTCCAACTCCCACGGAAATAGAGGATTCTCATTCTTCTTGGGCTCATCTTCTTCGGTATATATATATATTTTAAGGTTAGGAAGGTGGGGAAGAGTTTCAAAAGGAGATCTCTTGATTTAACATATTTTTATTTAAAATTATCCAATCTATTTTTCATTTGTTGCCTATCCTAATTTGTAATTTGAGTCTTGTGGTATGGATAAACTTCAATCCCCAATATTTTCTCTTGTGTTTCTATTATCCGTTTAACTTCCTAGCACATGTATTGTTTCTCGTAGTTTTATTTTTGCTCCATAACTTTCAAAGTGGAATCTTCTCTACCCATGATCATTGTTCAACTTTGATGGTATGGGTGTGCTTGGTGGTTGACCTATTTTGTTGGCGGAGGATAGAAAAGAGTGAATGTTTTCATTTGGGAGGATGAACTACACTGAGCCAAATTCATCTTAGAATCCATTTGGAGCACTTGTGTTAGAGTTTGGGAATCCTAAGATAAAACCCTAGTGATTTGAAAGGGCATTCTCATACAAAGTTTATATTTGAGCTTCATTGGATGTGGACTCCAACCATATTGTATCGATCTGATTTGTCATTGTTGTAACTAGTATGAATTTTTGTATAGTTATTGATATTGCAAAATCATTTGAATGTAATATAGTCATCATTGTAATAAGGGATCAAGATTTACACCTATTATTTTTAATTTATTTTAATAAGAAGAGTAGGAGTTATATTTTTCATTTTCTATTTGAAATGTAATGATATTATTGATGCATAAACAATAATTTTAATATGAGTTATCTAATATATGATTGAGTACTAGGGCCCAATAGTGTCGTTATACAAATGATAAGTGTTTGTTGGAAGTTTATAATCATATTTGCATTGTTGTTGTGGCTCAATATTTTAAATCTTACAATGTGGGTTATGAATTTTACCAACTTATGATGCACAAGAATGATGTTTCGTAGAACATATTTAAAAGGAGATAATGGGTCCAAAATGCAACATCCAAGTTTGGTGGTGGATTATGATAGATTTTATGAATCAATTATTGCATTTTAGTTTTAGCTAGTTGGTCATCATCAAGGGGTCACTAGATTTTTGTTCCTATATTTAGGTTTCATATTTTCCCATGGATTCTTGGACCATGGTTTCATTGAAACCACTTTTAGTTTTTGGTTCAAGATTGATCTATTTATTTGGTGCTTAGAATGGAGGGTATTTAGTAGGAAGTTGTGTTATCTCTAAACTTCTTGTTGGTGTTGATATTTTGTGAAGGATTGAAAATATGATTATTATAATTATTGGTATTTTGTGAATATAAATTTTTAGAGCTTCAAAGGCTAAGCTTTTTCTCAAAAGGGTTTTCCAAAGATAAACATTACAAGTATGTGATTGTATTTTTTATATAATATTTCTTTTTTAAAACTATTTTATCACATAAATATTACATAAAAAATAAAGCATCACCACTATCAAATGATCTATTAAGAAGAGAATCACTTGTAGTGAGGATTCATGTATATGAAGCACCTAAATCAATCAACCATGAGTTATCACTTACAATGTTAGAAAAAAATGAGCAAAGCATAATTTTCATCATTAGAGGACTTCAAAATTATTTTTCCTATTTCTACATTCTTTCTTCACATGGCCCTAATTCTTGCACTTCAACATTTCAATCTACTCTTACCAAGAGTTTTATATCATCCATTTCATTTGGATTTTTCCTTATCCACCTTTTCTCACCTCCTTTCTCCTTAGGTATTGTCAATGTGCAATGAATCTTTGGAGCCTTCATCTATAGATTTCCTTTTCTTCATTGATGAAATTAGTAATAAGTGTATACATCTCAGGTTCTATAGTACCATCACTAATTGAATATACTATGTTCTCCCAAGATTCAATTAAAGAGATACATTCATCCTCTTCATCAAGATTAACATCAATTATTCCTAATTAGCTCAAAATACGATTAAAACTTTTAAATATTTGGCTACAAAGTCTCTTTCCTTCATTTTTAAGCAATACATTTTTATTTTTAAATATATCTTGTTTATTAGACTCATTATTTGATAGATTTAACCTATCCTTCTCCACAATCTACAAGTGACCTAGTATCCTCTAAAACATTTACAAGGATAAAATTAAAGGGACAAAATTATATTATTCCTTGAGGATTCTTGTTGAGATTCTTCTAGTCTTAATTTGATACAATAGTAGGCTTCTCTTTATTTTTCTTAACTCTCCATTGATCTCTTTCCTCCAAGAGATTATTTATTTTTTGTTTCAACAACTAGTAGTTGGAGTCATTGAACTTCTTAATATTTAAACATTATATTCTTTCTATGGCCTCTCTAACCACACCTTGATTTACAAACCAATAAATATATACTCTCATTGTAACCACCAAAACCCATAACATTGCAAGAAATTCACCCCTCTAAAATCAAGTTATAGCTCTCCAAAATCAAATATTGAAGATAAGGTAAATGACACAATACAAATATTAACAAAAATAGTGATTCAACTTGATTAAGCATGTGATTAAACTAATAATATTATTTTAACAATGGAGAAGAAAATATATGAAATATGCAAACAATATGAACACAGGATATAAATGAAGAATACCTTGTAGAAAAAAATTCCATTGCCAAAGAAACCTAGGCTTATATTAATCACAATGAATGTGTTCAGCAATATAATCAATCTATCCCTATAATTTAATTAAACCACGAGTATAGGAGTGCCTACAAAAAACCTTGAAAACCTCTATCTTATGCCTCCAATATATAGAAAATTCAAAAATAAGAAACCACCACTAGTGATATTCCAATACTATGAATCAAAACTATAATCCATAAAAAAAATCCAAAGCCTCCATAGTCATTGTCAGGCAACCCATAATAGTAAATAGAAATTCTTACACCTCTTACAAGTCTTACAGCTCTCTTATGCATAATATATTTCATCATAATGATCAAATTATTCACCTCCCTAAATCTAGGCACTCCATAAGGGTATTCAATGCATTTGTCATAGCAACCAAATTAGGAAGATGTTTCGTAAGTCCCAAATTTAATTTTTTTAATGTAACCTCCCTATTTAATGCATTGTTTACTTGATATCCCAAACTTATAAAAAATAGTAAATAATAAATTAATAATGTCCCTACACTTACATAGGCATCTCATTCTATCCACTCCATGATGTTTGGAGATTATACATTATTTATTGTCTACATAATTAAATACAAATTACAAGACTTAGGACTTACAAGGTAGATATAAAAAATACTAATAACATATTAGATAATATTATTATCAATGTCATGTGCATGTAATGCTCCTCTTTTCCTCCTTAAATCTCACATTCTATGACTATCTTCACTTGGAACCACCACCCTTGGATAACCCCCTTCTTCCTTGACACACTTAATTATAAGCTATTGAATACTATTATCATCCCTCACATGTGTGCAACCATCTTCTTTTACTCCTTAAATATTACATTATATGAATTATCTTCACTTGGAACCACCACCATTGGATAACTCCCTTCTTCCTTCGATTTCCATAAAAAATGAGCCTTTTTTTAGAAAGGGACTAGGTAGCTCCCCCTTCCATTGGAAAGGTGGCGACCTAGTATTCTTAGCCTCTTTCTCCCAAAAATTAAATTCAATACTCATTTAATCATGGTGATTTGGACTCCATAGTAAGTTTTTTCAACTTCTCAAAAAATTATAAATAAGACCCATATTTCACTCATTTTAACAAATGAATTACAAATGTCCTACTTGTGCACCATATTGGAGAAATTTATTCTTAAGGAGTGAGAATTATATACTTCATAAAATATTTTATTTCTTTTATAACTATCATCCCAAGATTTAGAACAATATTTTAGAGTTCTCTAGATAACAACATAGTCATTCCAATCTCGCTACCTGTGACTATTTTTATTGATTTTACATTATGTGACCTATTTATTTCTTCTAATCTCATTATATTTTGGCCTAATTTCTTCCCATTATATATTTTCCTCTTCTCCTACCTTCTCTCTTTCCATTCCATCCATTTTCTTTTCATTTTCTACCTCTTTTGCTTCTCCCACCTAACCTTTTTGTCACCAAACCCTAGCTTTCCCTAATTTCTATTCCCTTTCCAATTTCCCATGATATACATATATTTTCCCCTAATTTTTTAACATATCATCTCGGTTGTCTTCCCACCTAATATATTTTCCTTTTTTCTTGTTTCCATTTGACCTTCCTAATTTATCTCTCTATATGTTTTTGTGTAGCCTTATTTCCTTATTACCATACCTTTATCCATTAGGGTTTTGTCATATATGCTTTGAATTGGTGTGATTCTTAGTATAAATTTGATATTTAATTTATTTTCCACTTCTTCTCAAAGTAGATCAATGCTTAAAATATCCCAAGGTGATTGATTGAGGTGGATTCACCCTTAACTACTTTGTTTTGTAGGGTTTCTTATAGATTTTGTGTTTACATACTTAAAATAGAGAAATCTATGATTTTTTTGAAAAATTGCAAAGAGTAAAATGAGATGGAAATCATAGAATAAAAATATGTACACAATTTTGTCCCATTTTAACATATAGACTAGGGTTCCCCCTTTGGACTAGATAGTTGGCAAAATAGGTAGAGCAAACCAAGTTGCTCCCTAGGGAGTAACTTGCCTAGCATCCTTGTCCCTATAGGTCAAAACAACATTTTATCTTCTCTAACAACATTTGACAAGTTTTTTCTCCCTAAATCCATCATCACACACGAAATAGATCAAGTGGAAGCCTTCCATTTACACTATTTTCCTCTCTTTTACACACCCATATATAGAGCTTAGTTTTTAATTTTAATTTTATTTCATCTATATTTGATTTGATTAACAAAATTATATCTTGGATAATCTTCAACATTTAGAAAAGAACCCTTTTATAAAATCCTAAACCTTTGTCATCCTCCATTGGATTAGATAGTTGTCTGAGGTAGAGGAGGACCTAGCTACCTCTTTGGGAGTTACTTTTTCTAGCTACCATGTCCTAAGTTACTAAAAAAAATCCAAATTTTGATGGGCAACTTCCTCTTTTCATTTTGATCCTTTTTCAAATCCATCACTTCTTGATCTGAGTGCATCTTGGTCCACCTTGCATTTCTTTCCACTTATTTATCCATATTTCAAAGTGTGTATATGTTTTTTCATTTCTTTATTTGTCTTGTATGGTATCCAATGAAAATTTTGTCCCAAATCTCATTAATTAGTTAATTAATGTTAAAAGGTAAACTTACACTACTTTTACTTGCACATTCGTATTATATTAATAAAAATATATCTTTTAGGTTCTTTAAATATCAAAAACTCAACATAAATGACTAAAATCATGCAAAATTATATAAAATAATTGAGATGGGTACAAGTTATATTAGACTCATGGCATAACCTCATGCCCATAACCTATCCTATAAAATCCTATGCACATTTCCAAAAAAACTAAACATTTTGCATAAAATAAAATAAAAAGTGGAAAATTTTTACATCAAAATTTGACTCATCATGTACATGATATTTTCATAATTGATAGTGGCCCTCACTTGGCACATGACTACTTTGCACAATGGTGTTAAATCACAATAATCTCTAAGCTCTAAAATATTAAGTTCTTTGGGAGTTATTGCACAAATTAAAGTGACTTTCCAATATTTCCACTTATATATTATTGGGTAAGCGAGAAAAACTCTATCTCAAATGAAGACCCAATGTTAGTTGGATAGACCAATTTTAGGCCGTTCAATAATGCTCATAGAATTGGATTTGTTGCTAATGAAGCATTTTCCTTTGTGTCCTTTACCTTACTATCTATATGGGTTCTTCTCTTTTTCTATTGTTGATGATGGTGTTTCCATTCCTAAACCAAATTAATCTCTAGATGATGGCACAAATTATTGATGACAACACACGATCTACTCACATCTCAATCACTCTTTCACAAATTGTGCACATATTACTATCCTTCTTTTATGACAATGATACTTTTCACCTTTGACACTCACTAAGGACCAAATTGACTTGTCACATTTGTCTATTCACTTGATAGAACCAAACATAATTTTACACATGCCTTTTTTTATTATGTCATTTACACCTACATGCTTATCCACATACATGATCACTTATTATTGATTATCACTTTTTCATCAAGATAATTGAGGCTATCTTACCTTATAATATTTTGGGTGGCTACTCATGATTTTTGATTCATTCCCATTGCATTATTTGTGTCTTATCACACTATACATTTCCCATGTGGGTATAATCAATTTGATATGTGCTTTAACAATCACATTCTACACTATTGCACGTCCATAATTTAACCATATTCTAAGGTCCATTTTATTATATTAAGGGAGTTATGCATTATGCCTTCCCTATCACATCGTGTCCTCACATGACCTAGCCATGTTCTAAGATTCACACTAGCCTTCCCCAACTTATTCTATGTACATTTATAGAGATCTATTTTACCATTGGAGGTCTATTTCCCTACCTCAACCATTATATGCTCATGTAGCCACCTTGGGGGCATATACCTTTTTCTAGTGTCTTGTGTTCCTATGTAGGCATTTCTATCCATTATGGGTCACATCACCATCTGCCTTTCCCACTATGGGGGTAACTTTATTCCTCGATGATATCTCTGACCCATCTACTTACCACATCTATCTTCCAATATAATTTTACTTATTTTTTATATGATTCATTTTCTTATAGTGATTAATTTACATGATTTACATGCTTATCTTACATTTACATTTCATGTATTATTTCTCCCTCTCCTCCCATCCCTTGCATTTGATAGATGCAACAAATTGAACGGGCATATTCTATTACTAACACTCCTATATTGAGGTTGCAAATAAGTATACCTATGCCTACACAAAGAATCATCATCATGACTAGATGAATCACTACCACATGACATGATTGTGCCCAATATGTCATGGCATCCTATGATTACCAATCCAGTTGGAACATGATCACTTTCTAACTAAGAAATTTATTTAGAATCTCCTCTTTTTAATGATCAATGATACTAAAAAATTCAACATGTAGTTGTTTTCATTTTCACTTGCATGATAGAAGACACTCATTACATATTTTCCCTCTATTTTGTAGGTTCTCATGGAGCATGCATTTCAAGGATGGACTTAAATAATGACATTTAGTGGAAACTATTATTTTATATAGGCTTGGATATCCTTTGAAATCCAAATATTTACTTCACATGCATATGTTGTGAGTGTTGCATAATTTGAGGTACATATCATTTTAAGATTCAAATGAATGTCAAAGTGGGGATTACAAACCCATGTGTTAATTCCTATTTAGTTTTCTACCCATTTTGAGAGAATGTCTAAGTGCAATTACATATTATCAAATGGTGCAATCTTTGTGTGAAGTTGGTCTCATTCCTTAATGCTACAACTCACCCATTTACACACATTCCCACATCCTTTTATCAATATCTTATTTGTATCAATGCATATCTCCACAAATCCCTATTTTATTACACCTATTATTGCATCCATTTGTTGGCCCCACAGTTGTCATTGCACCAAAAGGTCGAGTTGTTAATGCCCAATACAACTGCCAGATTTAACAGATCCATGGGAGGCGGTTAGTCCATGTCACAAATCCCGAGGGGAGCGTTGACCATCTACCAACAATCTCCCCCTCAACGTTACTCGAGGGGATTTGAACTTGACACCTTTGGCTTTGATACCAATTGTTGGCCCCATGATTGTTGTTGCACCAAAAGTTTGACCTGTTAATGCTCGATACAACCACCAGAGTTAACAGATCCACGAGAGGCAATTAGTCCATGTCACGAATCCCGAGGGGAGCATTGACCATTTGCCAACACCAACCCCATACATTCATTATCTACCTTGATTTAATCATTTTCATGTCTTGAATCAATCTTATGAGTGTGGGAACAATCCCACACACATAGATCTAACCTCAAAAATTTCAAAATGTAAATTCAAAATTTGGTTGACTCCTACCCAATCCTTTCTTTCCTAAGAGTTAACTAAATACACATTTGCACTATTTATTGATATGTCCTTGTATTTAAAAGCATTCAATTGCATTCATTTACATATTGATCACTCCATTTACAAAAAATGTTAGGAGTACTCACATTGGAGCACTAAAAAGAACCCGGATTTGTATAATCCTCCTAGAAGCATTCACATGTTTAAAGCATATTGTCCTAGTTTATTGTGCACAATTGTAAAACAAGTCTTTCACAAGGGTCAAAACTAGGAGAATGTGTACCTTAGAGATCTATCAACCCTGTATATATATTCTTAAATACTATTAATCATGTGTCTAGAGTAAACAACAATGAATTAGGAAAAATAGGAACTAAAAGCCACAAGCAACATGATCACTTCCATAGTTCACATGACATAATCATGCCCATAAGAAAGATTGGGAATCACATATTTGATTGCCTATAGAGGTGACAATTGTTCAAAACTTGAGGTGAAGTATAAACAAAGATTCATTGCCATTTCAAGTCTCAAGATAGATCAACTTCAATGCCACATCATAATTACTCTCCTTCATCAAACATAGAGCTAATACCTTTCTCGTAACTCACATTTAGTATTTCAACTCTAGCTTTCTTATCTATATTAGTTTATGCGATAATTGCTTACATTAAGTAATTAGTCTAAATAACATGCTTGGTGAAAGTTTGTTTTCATTTTATAATTCTTTATTACATCAAATTTTACCAAAACTATAAAGGCTACTAAGTTTCTCAGTCCACTAACTTGTTCAAACTCCCAACATTTACCAAAAGATTACAGTTCAATTGGTTGCACTTAATTAGTGAGAATGGTGTTATGCTCCTTGGTTACATTATCCACCAAGATTCAAATCTCTCAAAAGTGCAACTAGTCGAGGTTCAACCCCTAAATGATTTTGATAGATTGGATCCCTCTACTCATAGCAACTTAACCAAAGGATGACTTCTAATATAGATGTATGTTCTCTCATATAATATTATAATCTACTATATAAAAACAAACCCCTTTCAAGATCAACTAAACCAAAAAACAATTTCTAATATAGATGTAGGGGAGAGGGGTCCATAGTGGAGCACCCTAACTTTTGTTTCTCAAATTTATGTGGGAATTTCAAATCAGTCCCAGTTTTGTACAATAGTCTATTGGGCAACTCACTGCTTCTAGCTAAAGTTTTAGGGTCACATCATCAAATATGATGCCATATCAACATATTTTTTGTTGAGGTATCCAAAAAGGGCCAAAAGAAAAGAGACCAATAGTGGTGCACTAAATCATGTTCTATTGGTGTGCATATGTGGCATCACATGATTTGTTTGTTTGTATACTTTATGGATAAAAAGTGTTTTGTGATTGGATATTAAAGTGTTCCACTATGAGACCCACCCTGGACTACTTTTATCCCACCATTGATCTCCGCTCCACTATGGACCCTCTCCCCTACTATGCTTTCTCATAATTTTATCTATTACACTTAATAAACCACCATACATAAACAAAAGTACTGAGTAGAAATGAAGAGATTGCCATGCTTCTCACCTACTTATGGGCAAACATTTTCAATGGAGGGAGAAGTACAAACTTGTAGGGCGGCTGAAAAAGTATGAAGAAAGGTGAAAACGGATCTTGTCAAATCTTAAGCAAATTTCGATGCAGATTTTTGGAACTGAAAGTAAGATCACGTCATCTGGTAAGCACAAACTGGAATTCAGAAGGGACGAAATCTGTCGACGTCACATGAGAAAAAATGTTTATATGTTGGAGACATTTCAGGGCGAGAATTCCAAAGTTGTACGTTACATGACGGGAAATTCCACGAAACTGGGCCTCCACTAACCGTTCCAGGAATCAAAACAGAATCAGATTCCGTGCCACATTGTGCAGCTGGGGGTTTAGGCGTCCCTACACTTTTCTTGTACATTTTGTTTTACACTTCAGTGAGCTATGATTTTGGTCTCCCCACTTTTGCTAGTACATTTTGTTTCTGGTCTCCCCACTTTTGAAAAGAAAATATTAAAAAAATGGTATTGAAGGCATTCTAAGTAGGAGGTTTAAATTGTCAGTATGTTGTTATTCTTTCTTATTTCCAGGACAAACATGAGGGTTTCTAACAAATACGGATCCATGGTGGTTCATTTTGCTCACTACATAGTCAATGCCTTGGATTAATTGTGCAAATTTTATAGTGGTCAAAGCGAATGGTTATCAGAGCACTAGAGAATATGTATTGGACATCAACTTGAAATGACCACCTTTTGACCTTTGTGTACATAATGAATCCTTCCATATTGCACGTAACTACCCAGAAATCAGAACAACAGCTATAAGCTCTTAAGTGTGATTTGAAATATCAATTAAAAAACATAGTTAAAACTAGAAATTAACACACACAAATATATACAAAATAGAAGATTCTCATTAAAAAAAATATTAAATAACTAATTCTCACATAAAAAAATATAAAATTGATTATCAAATTTAAATATTCAAAAAGTATGTAAGATCTTAAAAATGTTATTACAAAATTAAATAGAAGTTAAAATATTATAATGAATTGAAATGCTTAGAAATTAGATCCATTCACTATTCAACTTGTTCAAATTATGATAAACAATTGAAAATTTATGAATCTCAGACATATCAAATCACTTTTTATGTTAGTATTGGAGTTTGAAGATTTTAATACATTATTCTAGGCACTTTTCCCTTAAAAGATATCCTAAATTGTTTTGTCTTTGGAAGCCATTCATATTTTATAAACCACTATTTATAATATTAAATGTATGTTGGATTTATTAATTCATGTATATTTTTATAATGATGAAATGCATATTATGTTAGCTTTTGGTTCATTTTGATGAAATATTTTAATATGATTATATAGTAAGTAGTATGTGGTATGTTTTTGTCTTATGTTCAATTTTTTTTTAATTTTTTAATTTTTTTTTATATATTCTTATATTCACACATTTTAATATTTATAATCTTATCTTAATTTTATTTATGTATGTGCTTTATCATTAGCTTATATTTTTATGCATTTGCTTCTTGTCTTAAGATCATGCATTTCCCATCTTACATCAATTTCATGATACGTAACACTTTCTTGCTAGTTGTTAGGAGCTAATTTGATACATGTTTGTGTGAATATTCATTATGTCTCAGTCTTTAAAGGCATTCATTTGAGTATTTCAAAAAATAGTCAAGCAATCCTAGATCATTTACGTTATGAGGAGCTTTTACTCACAAGAATATTCAACTTAGATCATTAAAAGGAGATAGAATCTACATCAAAATCTCTAAGATATAAGCATGTGTCATAGTGATGCCTTTTATATTCATTTATAATTATACAGATGGTCTAATCAAGGGTTGATTGACCTAGGAGAACACGAATCTTATGATCTAATGATCTCCAAAAGTATCTTTCAACATAGTTGGAATCCTCCATAGCCTCAATCATTAATGATCAAGGAAAAATGGGTTTAAATATGCATTATAGATCAAATCCATGTGGAGGGTCAGATCCACTACATTTGGGATCAAACATATATAGTATAGGGCCAAAATTTTATGAACAACCTAGTTCATATTTCATTGCTTCTTCCAATGTATGTAAGTTGATATTATGATTTATATTGAAGCTTATCAACCCATGATAGTGACCTCATATTTATGGATGATTTATTTCCAATATTTTGGAGCCTAGAGTATTAAATGCCTCGTCACTCATCTTCAAGTTTATGTGTTACTATATGTAATAGTGAGTGTGCATTAATTAGAAGATCTATTTTATAGTAGTGTACTTATAATACCTCTCTCTTTTTACACGAGTTAACATTAATGCCCCATTTGGAAAATTGGGGTAATGAGGATGTACTCAATAGTATTCGTGATGGCCATAATGTAATTTATAAACCAAAGTAATTTATAGAATTCACTATATTGAAAGAGCCTCCACATTTGGTATTAAAACACCTTTTTGTGACACAATCTCATTAACTTACCTCTTGTATAACCAATGTATAACTCTACACTTGCATTACATAATGTTAAGTATTTTTCATTTAAATGTCCCTTTAAGTGTTTCAATTGTGGAACAATTGGTCATTTTTCATCTAAATGTCCCTATAAAGAATCTAAAGATGGTAATAAAAAAGAGATAAGGTTAAAAGAGGTCTCTATTCCAAGGAAATCAATTGTTCCTCGGACGATGAGGATAATGATTCAAATGATGAAACCCTATCCATGACTTTGAAAGATAAAAAGTGTAGTATTGGAGAAAATAAGAGGTTTGCTACCTTGCAATTTGATAAGGTTAATTAAAGATCAATGGTAGTATGCACTACCTTTCATGCAAAGGAAGAGGCAAATGCTTGGGTGATTGATAGTGGTTTCTCTAACCACATAACTGGTGACAAGAGAAGGTTCATCAGTCTTAAGAAGGTTAATGGTGGAGTTGTTATGTTTGGTGGTGATGAGTCAACACAAATTTATGGAAAGGGTGTTATAATAATTGATGGAAAGAACAAGACTGAGGATGTCCTCTATGTCAAAGGTCTAAAGCACAATCTTCTCATTGTCAGTCAGATGTGCAACATGGGATACAATCTTACATTTCATGACAATGGTTGTGAGATCATAAAGTCAAGGTCTGAAAGATTAGTTGTAGAAGGAACTAGGAAAAATGCAAATGTCTATCATCTAAAGGAGCATAATGGAATAATCTTCTTATTGGATCAGTCCAAAGAGTGTTGGTTGTGGCACAAAAGGATGGGACACATCAACTTTGACAATATGGTAAAGATTAGTTCCTATCATGTTGTGAGAGATATGCCTAAGATGACCAAGCCTGCAAACACTTTGTGCAAGGAGTTTCAAATGAGAAAGAAAACAAGGAAAAGTTTCAAGAGCAAGGAGTTATCTACTACAATGACATTGGAGTTGATTCATACTAACCTATGCAGACCTACAAGAACAAGGAGTCGACAAGGTGAAAGGTATTTCATGTTTCTTATTGATGATTACACCAAAATGACTTGGGTTACATTTTTAAGGGATAAATCAAAAGCTTTTGATAAGTTAAATTCTTCAAAGCAAAAGTAGAGAATGAGATGGATTGTTAAGATCAAATGCTTAAGATTAGATAGAGGAGGTGAATTTACTTCAAATGAATTTTAATTTTTTTATGAAGATCATGGTATTAGGATACATCTTTCTACTCCTAGGCCCCTCAGTAGAATGGGGTAGTAAAGAGGAAGAATAGGACTATACAAGATATGGCTAGGGATTTGATGAAATATGTTGATTTGCTTGATTTGCATTAGAAGGAAGTGGTTCATACTGATGTCTATTTCCTTAACATAGTGTAGTTGAGGATCAATAACACTAATACCCCTTAATATTTGTGGTATGGAAGACCTCCCACTATCAAATACTTCATAATATTTGGTAGCAAATGTTATATCAGGAGAGATGAAGGAGACCTTGGAATTTTTTATTCAAGGTGTGATGAAGGAATATTTCTTGGTTACTCAACCAAGAGAAATGCCTACAAATGTTACAACAAAAGATTGGGAAAGATGATTGAAAGCACAAATGTTAAGGTGGATGAAGACTTGTAGAGTAACCAAGAAAAAGGCCTACAAATGTTACAACAAAAGATTCATAAAGATTATTGAAAGCACAAATGTTAAGGTGGATGAAGACTTGCATTAGATCTCATAAGAACAAGAGGTTTGTGGATCTAATATACCTCCTTAGATTGAACAAGAAGAAGAATAAGAAGAGAAAGAAGAAAAGGAATCGGAACCAGTGAAGGCTCCTAAGACTCCAACAAAGTATGCGCAAAGAAAACATTCATCATATGAGATCATTGGAGACAGGAATGAAGGTGTGCTAACTAGGAGAAGTCTTGCACGAGCAACTTGGTGCAGGAGCACCATCAAACAAGTTGTGTCCATTCAAGATTTTGAAATCTAGGCTTTAGAATATAGGAGTTTTGCATTAGAATAAGGTCTATAAGACCACTAGATAATTTTATAAGTCAATTGTGGTGTGGATTAGGTTTCTAGGTGATCAAATTTTGCAAAATGTGCTAAAAAAATGTTAAGTGTTAATTTGGAATAATACAAGTTGTAAAAGTTGTAATAAGACAAGATTGGAAGGCCAACGGTGAAGGCCTTTTAAAAGTTAGTTGTGGAAGTTGTAGGGGTTTTAGTTGGAGGTAAAAGTCTTTAAAATATTTTAGAAACTTGTAACATGTTTGATTGAAGACATTTTTGAAGTTGAGGATTGAAATAAAAGGCTAATTTTCTCCATTTTCCATATTTCATTGTTATAGCAGCAGATTTTCTAGTCTGTACAGGACCTTTTGGATTCAATTTTTTTTTGGAAATCATAGTGTAGTATTTCTACTTCTTTTTTAATCCATTTTGAGGCTCTTATCTTGAATTTTATTCATTTAATCTTCAAATCTCTCGAATTGGCTTGAACAGGGTATTCTTGGTTTTGAAGGGTTAAAAAGCATGTTTTAAACCATCCCACCTTTCTGTATGATCTATTACTTCATGGGATGGATCTAATTCATTAGAAAAAGGTGAGATAATGGAAAATTTGAGTGGGGGGAGGTCTGCGAGAGTGTGGGGTGTGAAGCCCTAAGTGAGAAACTTTGAATTTCCTTATGAAAAGTGAGCTTTTTATGAGTCAAGTTGAGTTTTGATGATTGTTCAATGATATTTTATGTTGAAATAAGCATAAAAAGGGTACTTTGAGTCTGTTTTCAAAGTTGTTAAGGTTTGGAGAGTTTGGGAGGTATGAGTTTCATTAAACCCTAGGATTTCTAGGCTCCTTGAGAGGATTTTATGGTTTGTCTATTGGGATGTTGAATCTTCGAGGTCTGATTGAGGAATTTTGGGTTTTGAGACATATTATTTTCTTTCCCAAAATTTCAGGGAGTTTTTCCATGTTTAAAGGGTGGTCCCTTTGTAAATTTGGGCTAATTTGAGCCCTTGCAAGCGTAGGAAACCTATTTTTTGCAATCTGCTTCAAAAAAACCTAAGATGATTGTTTGATATGTTATTTTGCACTAAAATGGGTCTCTGATATGAGTGGTTTTGTGAACTGAAGGGGTGTGTGAGTGGAGTAATACCCGATTTAGTGGTTTTGTTGTGATACAAGCAAATAATGTGAAATTGTTGAATGGTGAGATTCAGGTAATTTGTGAATTGAAATTTGTTGTCATTGTGTTGAATTGTTTTTGGTGAGTTTGCAGGCCTTCCCCTATTGCATCAAAGTGGTATCAGAGAAAATTTACCAGATTTCTGTAGAAGAGGATTGAAGATTGTGAAAGAGTGATTGGAAGGTGAAGAGGCAAGTTTGCAAGATGCCTCCAAAAGGAAAGTACACAGCAAAGGAGATGAATGAAATGATAAACCAGTACATGAAGGAGATCAGAGAATTGAAAGAGAGATTGGAATCCCTAGAAACCAACAAGAGAAGAGAAGCAATTGATAGTAGTGAGTCAGAAGAAGAAGATGATGAGGATTTTGAGGATGTTGAAGAAAAGCTTGATCCAAAAGACCAAAGAATAGCCAAGTTGATAAAGGTTGTAAAAGGTAAAAAATACAAGGTAAAAACAAATGCACAAAATTTTGGTGGTAATTTGAATGAAGAGGAATTGTTAGATTGGATAGCTTGTTTAGATAACTATTTTGAATGTGAAGAGATTCTTGAAGAACAAAGAGTGAAGATTGACAAAACAAAGCTTAAGGGTCATGCACTTGTATGGTGGGATTACCTACAATCAGAAATAAGAAAACAAGGCAATTCCAAGATCATGGATTGGGACAAGATGGTGGCTAAGTTAAAAGGTAATTTTCTCCCTTCAGATTATCAAGAAGTTACAAATTTTGAGACAAAAGGAAATGGATGTAAAGGCTTACACTAAAGAATTATAGATTGAGCATGAGGTCTAATCACAATGAAAATGAAGAGGAGAAAATTGCTAGGTACTTGGGTGGCTTGAGAATGAATATACAAGATGAGTTGGCTTTGACTAATCCTAGAAATGTAGAAGAATGTTACAAAATGGCATTGAAGGCTGAAGAGAAGGTGAAGAGAAGACAAGAGAAACTAGTAAGGGGAAGAGGTAGCACTATGAGAGGAAGAGGAACATTTTCTACTCCAAGACAAGAAAATCAAAATCAAGGAGAGGAATCAAGCAAGAGAGATGAACAAGTTGTTGATTCCAGGGGTGGATATAGAGGCACAAGGGGCAGATTTGGAGGTGGATTAAGCTCTAACACTTTTATAGGAATATGTTATCATTGTCAAGAATTTGGACACCCTGCTTGGAAATTCCCTAAGAAGGCTAGTTCATCAACAAGTGGAGGAGAAAGGAAGTTTGAAAGAAGAGCTCAACTATTCCATGAAGATGAGGCTGAGAGTTCAAATTCTAATTCACTTTGTGTTGCTTCTGAGGTGGGTGAAATGTTGATGATAAAGACTCAATTCTTGAAGAACACAAAGGAAAGAGAGTTGCTTCAAAGAAGGGCCTTGTTCAAGACAACTTGTAGATGCAAGGATAAGGTATGTAGAGTCATTTTTTATTCAGGTTGCATAGATAATATTGTGTCAAATGAGATGGTAGAAAAGTTGCATTTGCAAAGAGTGCCTAGGGAGATACCTTATAGGGTATCATGGGTCAGTGATAAACAAAACTTGGTGGTGAATGAACAAGCAAAAGTGGAATTTCAAATAGGTCAATATAGAGATGAAGTCCTTTGTGACATTCTACCAATGACTTGTTGCCACATGTTGCTAGGTAGGCCCTGGCAATTTGAAAAATCAACTATATACCATGGTAGGAAAAATACTTACACTATAGATAAGAGTGGGAAAAAATTCTTGTTAACTCCATTGAATGAAGGAGTAAATGAATATGGTGAGCTAATTATGCTTGAGAGAAAGGAGTACACTACTGTTGGTGAAGGTAAATAAAAGTGTGTGGATTTAGAAGTTAAGGCAAATCAAGTCAAGGTGCAAGCAGTAAGTAAGGAGAGTCAGAGAAATGGGCAAATAGTGCCTAAGAAGAATGTTTATAGTTGGCAAAGAAAAGTAAATGGAGTGGTGTCTTAGACTAGTAAAGGATAGATTGAGAGTGAAGAGCCTTTGGAAAGGAAAGAATACAAGTATATCATCATGATTAGGGTAGTGGAATGTCCTATAACACAGAACAAAGCAAAGAATCAATCAAAATTTGATGCAAGCAGTTGGATAGCGAGCAAGTTGACAGTGGTTGGTAATAAGGAAGGGAAAATAGATGATGGTGGTGAAGTAACAAAAGACAAAGAGGTTGTTGGTACAAAGGTTTATAGGGATGAAATAAAAATAGGATAGTTGAAGAATGATGTGACTGATGGAACAAATGGTAAGATAGAGTGCAAGGAAAGTACAGGTCTGACAGGGACCCTTAAATGCAATGGTACATTAGAAAGGACAGTGGCAGCCCTGACAAGGACTAGTAAATGCAGAAGTATAGGGGATAGTGGTGGAGATGTAAGTGGAAACAACAAGGGACAAATAATGGAACATTAAAGTACAGTGATGACAGTTGTAGAAATGAAAAATACATATGTAAAGAAATATGGTATGGTAGAGTTTGAAGTTGGTAGTGATGATAAACACCCCTTAACACGGTATACATAGTTGGAGCCAAAAACAAGGGAAGATAAGGTTGTCAAGGATAGTAAAGAGCAAAAGGAACCTGACAAAGAAGATCCAAGAGGAAAAAGACATGGAGCATATCAAGGAAGACATGTTACATTGCTCTTTCCAAGGGACTTGGAAAAGCTTCAAGCTGGGGTGTATGGTGCAGGAGCACCATTAAACAAGTTGTGTCCATTCAAGATTTTGAAATCTAGGCTTTAGAATGTAGGATTTTTGCATTAGAATAAGCTCTACAAGACCACTAGATAATTTTATAAGTCAATTGTGGTGTGGATTAGGTGTCTAGGTGATCAAATTTTGCAAAATGTGCTAAAAAAAATTGCTAAGTGTTAATTTGGAATCATACAAGTTGTAAAAGTTGTAATAAGACAAGATTGGAAGGCCAACGGTCAATGCCTTTTAAAAGTTAGTTGTGGAATTTGTAGGGGTTTTAGTTGGAGGGAAAAGTCTTTAAAATCTTTGAGAAACTCGTAACATGTTTGATTGAAGACATTTTTGAAGTTGAGGATTGAAATAAAAGGTTGATTTTCTCCATTTTCCAGATTTCATTATTATAGCAGCAGATTTTATAGTCCATACAGGACCTTTTGGCTTCAAATTTGTTTTGGAAATTGTAGTGCAGTGTTTCTACTTCTTTTTTAATCCATTTTGAGGCTCTTATCTTGAATTTTATTCATTTAATCTTCAAATCTCTTGAACCAGCCTGAACATGGTATTCTTGGTTTTGAAGGGTTAAAAAGCATGTTTTAAACCATCCCACCTTTTTGTATGATCTGCTACTTGGTGGGATGGATCTAATTCATTAGAGAAAGGTGAGACAATGGAAAATTTGAGTGGGGGGAGGTCTGAGAGAGTGTGGGGTGTGAAGCCCTAAGTGAGAAACTTTGAATTTCCTTATGAAAAGTGATATTTTTATGAGTCAAGTTGAGTTTTGATGATTATGAAGTGATATTTTATGTTGAAATAAGCATAAGCAGAGTACTTTGAGTCTTTTTGTAGAGTTGTTAAGGTTTGGAGAGTTTGGGAAGCGTGAGTTTCATTAAACCCTAGGGTTTCTAGGCTCCTTGAGAGGGTTTTATGGTTTGTCTATTGGGAGGTTGAATCTTTGAGGTCTAATTGAGGAATTTAGGGTTTTGAGACATATGATTTGCTTCCACAATGTTTGAGGGAGTTTTTCCATGTTTAAAGGGTGGTCCCTTTGTAAATTTGGGCTAATTTGAGCCCTTTCAAGCATAGGAAACCTAATTTTTGCAATCTGATTCAAAACAACCTAAGGTGATTGTTTGATATGTTATTTTGTATTGAAATGGGTTCCTGATATGAGTGGTGTTGTGAACTGAAGGGGTGTGTGAGTGGAGTAATACCTTATTTAGTGGTTTTTTTGTGCTACTAGCGAACAATGTGAAGTTTCTAAATGGTGAGATTCAAGTAATTTGTGAATTGAAATTAGTTTTCATTGTGTGGAATTGTGTTTGGTGAGTTTGCAAGCCTTCCCCTATTGCATCAGCGAGTGAGAAAGTAATATTTTTTACTATAAAAGGTTGAGCCTAAGAACTTTGTTGATGCTAGCAAAGATAATGGTTGGATAAAGGGAATGTAAGAAGAACTGGATCAAATAGAGAAGCATCAGACTTCGGAATTGGTTCCCAGACCTATTGATAAGAATGTTATAGAAACAAAGTGGGTGTTTCAAAACAAAATGAATGATGATGGTGAAGTTGTAAGGAATAAGGCCAGATTGGTATGTAAGGGATATTCTCAAGTTGAGGGTATTGATTTTGAGGAATATTTTGCTTCGATAGCTAGAATAAAGGAAATAAGGATGTTTCTTGCCTTTATTGCTCACAAGAATTTTAAAGTCTACCAGATGGATTTCAAGTCAAGTTTCTTGAATGGTGATCTAGAGGAAGATGTATATATTGAGCAACCAAATGGTTTCCAATTATCAAAAGATCCAAACATGGTGTGAAAACTCAAGAAAGATTTGTATGGTCTCAAGCAAGCTCCTAGAGCTTGGTATACTCGATTGGATAAGTATTTACTTTAGCAAGCATTCAAGAAAGGTACTATAGATAGTAATCTTTACATTAAGGTTTAGAAGGACAAGCTATTGATTGTGGTTGTATATGTTGATGGCATCATCTTTGGTGGAGATGATGATTTAATGTGTAAGAATTTTGTAGAATAGATGTTGAAAGAGTTTGAGATGTCTATGATTGGTGAGTTGTCTTTCTTCCTTGGGCTTCAAATTGTTTAGAAAGATGGTGGTATCTTTATTTTTTAGGCTAAGTATGTTAAAGAGATGTTGAATCCAAACCTGTAGGAGCTCCTATGGTGATTGATTGTCACTTGAGAAAAATTGATGAGTCTCTAGAGGTTTATCAAACTCTTTATAGGTCCATGATTAGAGGTTTGTTGTACTTGAATACTTCTAGACCTAATATTATACATGAAATATTCCTAGTTACCAAATTTCAAGCTAATCCTAAGCAATCTCATATGAAGGCATTGAAAATAATTTTTAGATACTTGAAGAGAACTCTGGATTATGATATGTGGTTTAAAAAGGATGATAAATTTTCTTTGAGTGCTTTTATTGATGTTGATTGGGAAAGATGTGTGGAGGACCAGAGAAATACTAGTGATAGTGCATTTTATTTAGGAGACAAATTGGTCTCCTAGTTGAGTAAGAAGCGGGACTCAATGTCCTTATCCACAACAAAAGTTGAATATATTGTTGTAGCATCTTGTTGCGCCTAGGTGCTTTGGATGAAGCAGACTCCAAAGGATATAAAGGTAGTATATGATGAACCAATTCCTATATTATGTAATAATACCAATGCAATTAATATTTCTAAGAATCTGGTGATGCATTCAAGAACCAAACACATTTCTATCCAGTATCACTTTCTAAGGGAGAAAGTTGTAGAACAAGAAGTCAAACTAGAGTATGTGCCTACTAAGGATCAAATTGCAAATATCTTCACTAAGGAACTTTCAAAGGATACTTTTGAGTATCTCTAGCAGAAGTTAGAGGTTATTGTCCCTCCTTGTTCTAACTAAATGCATAATTGGTGCATCTATCCAAGGGGAGAAATCCATTTCATATCTTTTTCTCCTAGATTGATGTGTGCTACCTCTTAGGGGGAGTTGGTAGTAAGGGGAAGTTTTGAAGTAGATTTGCAGGTTGTGAATGTATAGTTTTTTGGAGAAGTACTGATGGAAAAAGGGGGAGAATGTGATACTATTTCAGTTGAATATATTTATCCCTTTGTCCTTGAAGTCAGAGAATGTGCTATTGTTTTTATTGTGCAAGTGTGTGTGGCCCTTTGTCCTTGATGTCAAAGGGGGAGAGTGAGAAAGTGTGTGTTGCCACCAATGCCAAAGGGGGAGATTTTTGGCATTAGTTGTCATTGATGTCAACACTTGGTGAGATTGTTTCATATGTTTATAAGTTTGTTATTTAGTATTGGTTGTCATTGTTGACAACATTAAATTTGGGTTGTCATTGGTGATTGGTTGTCATGCCTTGTTTGATATCAAGTAAAGTAGTATTGAGTTTGGTTGTTGTAAGTAGAGTTGATTTCATGAGATTTATTAAGATGAGGATTAGAAGTGGTGATGATGGTGGAGAGATATTGTTGATGGTATATAGTATGCTATATTATCTCTCCTACTGTTCTAAAATATTCCCCTTTAATTTTTTCTTATATTTTCACAACACAAACCATCACTACGCCAAATGTTAGTGTTAGATCCCAAAAGATATCCAAATTGAAAGTAACCTTCACCAAGAAAGTTCACCAAGATCCTATTGAAGGCGAGGTGATAGCTTATGGTGATGGGATCATTAGCAATAATATGAACTTGAAATACAAAGCTCAAAATGAAATGTAGGTTGTGATCCGACCATGAGAAATCCACGCTACCACTTGTTCAATGCCTGGGGGGAAGAATTACAATGAAATACAATTCATCTGCTTAGCGGGCATCCACTCAATAGTGGGGATTCGCCACTTAAACAGTGGGTGAATTAATGAGAGATTAAATATGAATTTTCTCCACACTGGCGGTAAACCATCTAGGGGTTACAATGTTTGAATTTATAACACAAGTAAATGCAGAAGTATAAATGACTGAAATAGTACTACTATTCTCAGCCTTACAATGCAAATGTTTCGCAAATTACAATGTTCATTATAATGATTTCCCAATAAAAAAATTCCTCTATCACTTATCAATGTATCCACACTAATTCCTATTACAATTATGAATTGGACACCAAGGAATTAGAGCATATGACAAAAATACACAAGTCTGATATAAAACCCAGCAACATGAAAATAACCAGACCAACAAGTTAAGATTCCTCAAGAATGCCCAAAACTTCATATAAGTAACAACCTTCCAAACCAAATTGAAAGTAAACCTTTTCATATGCAAGGCGATCATGTAAGAGCATTAGCAAGACATAAACCATACTGAAATCTACCCAGCACGCATTTCCAAGCAAACTAAAGTTAAACCAGCAACTTCATAATCATCGAAATTTGCTTGTTTCTTCCTACCCAACTTCACAAATTCAAAAGAAATTGCAAACTGAAACATTCGCCAAATTCTCCAACTTGTAGCTCAATATGTACTTCTGGATGAAGCACACTTTCAATCCACCATCTAGGGAACCGTAGTTGCAGGCCCGAAGAATGGAGTGGAATTGCTAAGCTTTCCCTTAGCCGGATTTTGGATTTCAAACCAGCAGCATAACTTTACAATATTTCCAAAGATAATCAGCTCTTCAAACTACATCAATATATAAGTTTCAATTGGAAAATGAAGGAACAAGAGACTCTTCAAATTCCAAGAAGTTGAATCACTTCAACTTCCAAAAGGGACGCCACTTTAAGCATTTCACTTTTTTGAAATAATAAAATATTAATCAACCTCTTTTAGGCATCCAACTTCACTTTGCAACAATAAAGCATTTAATAATTCATTAAATGCACCATTGACCCCTTAATGACCCCCTTTTAAAAACAACATGAAGTGATCATTCCTAGGCATGGGGGTACAACTGAGAAACATAAAAATGACTAAGTATAAAACTTAATCCATGGAGATAACCAAAGCCAAACTGAAACTGAAGGATAGCAAGATGACTTGAGCTGAATTGTTGATGATGCTACTGCCAAAATTAGACTTACTAAAAATAGTCAACTGCTATAAATAGTAAGTTCACATCAAAACAACATAAATCCAAACTGAACATTGAACTGCAAAGGATTGAACTACTGCTAGACAGATACTGCCAAAAGATAGACTTGCTAAAAAATAGTGAACTACTATAAATAGTAAGTCTGCACAACAACCTCAGAACGCCAACTGAGCAGTATCTAAAAGAGGAAACCCTAATTTTCTACCTCATCTTAGCCTACGGATTTTTGGAAATAGGTTAAATCCAAATGAAGAGCGTAGGGCCAAAATGGGGACATTACATGTTCCTGAGGATGTATGTGTTTTAAGAAAGTTCTAGCCTCTGCAAGTTTTTGAAAGTTTTTGTTTTAGGAAGTTCCTGTGAAAATTACTTGGGAGAATGATCCACATTCCTCCACTGTTGGAGATATGGTCTTTTAGTTTAGAATTCAGAGTTTGTATTTTGTGGATGTTGTAATCCTATACTTTTTAGGTCACCTCTATTTTCGAGGAGGTTTCTATTAATTGTAGAAGGTTGGCAGTGTTGTTGGTTGTCTGGACTAGTCTAAAAAATGCTTCACATTTCTTTGCATTGATGTTCCTACTCCTATGGCTTGGTGGATGTGATCTTAGTGTATCTGTAGTGTCTTAGTTCAAATTTCATGTGTTTATGTAGTCCAAAAGTTGATATGTTAATGTTATATCTTATGATTGTATATTCTATGCTTCTGGGATGAAGTTTTCTTCTCCTATTTGGTTTGCGGAAGTTGTTGGTAGCATGACAATATAAAATATATATCTAGTAGTGGTGTTGGATGTTCATGGAACATATTTTTGTGATCCACACATCAATGGTTGATCTCTTTGGTGTTGCATTATGCTTTATGTTGGTTCTCTAGGTTATTTGTGGTTGTCTGGTTGGAAAGGCTTGTTATCTTGCTTATGTTATGTGCTTGATGGTTTGCACCAACATATGAATTTGTGTTCAGATGTATTTGGGTCTTGACCTATCTTTTTGAGGACCACATTGAGTTAGTTTAGTTGAAGTTATGTTTTTGGGCCGACTGGTAATGTGCTACAAATTTCATCTACAAGCTTTCATTGTTGTTGACTTGAGATGATGTGCGCTAGTATGTGAGTTGTTTAAAATCACATGGAAGATGTAATAAGGTTGTTTTTGGTCCTCTCTATCTCCTGGATAGGACCACACTATGTGTTTATGGCTAACTTGTTGAGATTATTGTTTATCTTTCTTCTAACGAGCCTAATTGATGTTATGTGAAGTTACAAAGGATATAAATATAAGATCAAATCAATTGCAAAGTGAGTGAATAAAGTATTGTATTGAAGATCATGCTAAAGTAGTGAAAGTGTATGAAAGATAGATCATATTTACTTTAACACCTCATTCAATAGAGTGTATTGTTGACATATGTTGTAATTTCTATAAAATTCTTGTATTCTAATTTGAGGTAGTGAATCTCATTAGGTCCTTATATCTTTCCCTAGAGTTTTGCACTTTAGTTCCACAAGTCCCTTGTATCTTTCTCTAAGGTTGTGCGCCTTAGTTTGCAATTATTTTGGTAGTGACACTTGTAAATTTTGTAAGCAGTGAGCTTCATATATTTTGAGTTAACTCTCACTTTGGTTTTTCCTTCATTAGGTTTTCCACATAAATCTAGTGTTATCCTATGGATGTGTGTTCCTTTTTTCATTTTCATTGTTGTTGATCTAGTTAAGGGTTGAATTACCGTATCTTTCATTGATGAGGGTTGATGACCTTGTTAGGGAGCTAAATTTCTCTAAATTTCTTTGTTGTTGATCTATTTGAGGTTTTTTGATCTAATAAAGAAGTTTGAATTTGCTGAAGGGTTTAGTTTTTGAAAATATTGATTCACCCTCCCCTCTCAATCTCTGAGTGTGTTCAACATATAAAACTATATAAATGATAATTTAACTTAATTAAAGGTTATTCTATTCATTATTACACATATACCTATGCATGCTATAGGTAGCACAATTCACAATAGTATAATCATCCATAGGAAAGAGTAGAAGAAACTCAACATGAGAGGTAGCAAGAACATTTGTAGAAAGAGGGGGTATAAAATGTGTAGCACCATCTTACATAAAGATAAATAACACAATATACCAATAATAAGATATAGAAAAAAGGTAAATAATGTAAGGAGAACTCAACCGATGGCTGAGGTGAAATGGTCAATGACAAGGTGGTCAATATTCTTAAAATTAATTTATAAGGACTTCATCAAGTGTGTAATGTGAGAAAGAGAAATAACAAGAGGAAGCTCTAGAGGGAAATGTGATTGATTTATAAATCATTTTTTCACTTAGTGGTGTTGTTTGGGATAGTAAAACAATTCTTGGAGGTTGGAGAATCCTCAATATGGTATGGGACATCCATGTATAGGATTTTTTATGTTAGATAAACCATAGTATTTTATGACATTAACATAACTTATAGTTGAAAGCAGTGAAAAAAGAGTAATGATCAATATAAATTTAACTCTATAATGGTGAATTTCGTCAAGAAAATGTGTCTCAACCTTGCAATTACATAAGTTATTGTTGATACATTAGGTATTGTTCATCCAACAACAACAGAGGGGTGTAGGGGGGTCTGCCCCCATGAGAGGTCTGGGGGGATCATCCCCCCAACTGAGGTCTAGGGGAAGTGCCCCTGAAAGGAAAATTTTAATTATATTTTATTATTGTAAATCTAGACCATTCATCATCATGTCTCATATCTAATGACCAATATTTTATTAGCTTGAATTTCCCTAGAAATCAACCTTATTTTATGAGGGAATTGTAGTAGGATTGAGTATTGTGATGTATTCTGAGAGTCTGATAGCGGCCATGTTGCCTCTGGATCTTTGGTTGGTGATACTCTTGTGAGAAGCTTGCTCTGCAAGTATATTGTAATCTTTATGATTTTTAAATAATATATTGGGCAACTTTTGGAGTGTGGGGTTTTTCTCCCAAAAAGGTTTTCTTCATGTAAATCATGGTGTTGTGGTATGCATGATATATGTGTTTATTTCTATTTAATTTTTTGTAATTGTTAAATATCTGTAAAAAAATTGTATTATTCTCCTCTCAAGATTAGTGTAGGAAGTTGTTCCGCTACCTTAGCTTCCTTACAAGTGGTATCAGAGCCTAATCACCTTTGGTTTCAGTTGTGGGTTGTTGGGGTTTTTTTGAACTAATCCAAATTTGAATGGGAGTTTGTGCAGAAGACATTTTGTGACCTTGTTACAAGAATTTTCAGATGGTTAGTTCATTAGGGAGAATAGAGGTGGAAAAAATTTATGGAAATTTTTTTGAAATGTGGAAGATGAAGATGGAAGATCTATTGATAGATCAAGATCTGTGGGATGTTATTGATGAGAATGTTTCAAGGCCTTTAGATCCTACTCAGGCTACTCAATATGATCTTATGGACCATAAAGCCAAGGATCTAATTAGGTTGTGCTTGGTAGACTCTATTTTAATCAATGTTCATGAAGAGACCTCAGCACAAAAACTATGGAAGAAGCTTGGTGAGATGTATCAAGCCAAATATTTAGTGAACAAGATTTTCTTGAGGAAGAAATTGTATTCCTTGAGAATGAAAGAGGGTGGAAAAATTACATACCACTTAGAAGCATTCAATATGTTGGTGGCTCAGTTAGCATTAATTGGTGTCAAAATGGATGAGGAAGAGAAATGTCAGATCCTACTTTTTTCTTTGCCTGATTCATGGGATTCTCTTGTTATGGCTATTGGGAGTACTTTTGTTATATTGAAGACTAAAGATGTGGTGGGTTCTTTTCTTTCTAAAGAGATGAGAAGGAAGGTATCCATCAGTGCCAAGGCATCCTTGAATGTTCATGGAAGACCTAAGGAAAAAGGAAAGAATAATGAGAAGTGTGACAAATCCAAGTACAAGGGGAGATCTAAGTCTCCTAGAAAGTCCAAAGTTATTTGTTGGAACTGTGATAAGCCTAGACATTTTTGTAAGGACTGCACAGAAGAAAAGAAGAAAAAGAAGAAGAATTTTGATTTCAATTATGGGCCTGAGAAGGAAGACAGTGACACATTCATTGCAGCTTTAGCAAATCATGTAGGTAATGATGCATGGTTAATTGACTCATGCATCTTTTCATATGACCTTTAATAGAGAATGGTTCTTTGAATATGAAGAATTTGATGGAGGTAAGGTGTACTTGGGTGATTATTCTCATTTCAACATTGTTAGCTGTGGTAAAGTTAAAATCAAATTTCTTGATGGTAGAACAAAAAGGATTAATGGTGTGCTGCATATCCATAGTTTAGCATGAAATTTGTTATCTGTGAAAAAACTAAAAGATGCAGGTGTGTAGGTAGTATTTTATAACGCAGGATACAAGATGGTCAGAGGTGCTATGGTGATTGCTAGAGGAGTCAGATATGGCACATTGTATAAGCTAGATGCATGCATTGTTGAGTGCATTAATACTTCTATGAAAATAAAGTCTATGGAAGAAGTGAGGGTTTCACCTTCAACAGATGGTCATGTCTTTTGGGTACCCAAGGGTGCTCTTTCTTCTGAATCAAAGTTACCTAAAGAGAAAGCTATGTTATGGCACCAAATACTTGGCCACATTGGAAAAAAAAAATGCATTTAGTTTTACTTGAGTTCTCATAAATCTTGTGGTGTATTGGATCCTATTCATTATGATGTTTTTGGTCATGTAGATTTTCCTTCAATTGGTAAATCCACATATTATGTTTTATTTATTGATGATTACAGTAGAAGGACATGGGTATATTTTCTAAAGAGTAAATATGAATTTTTCAGTTGATTTAAAGAATTTAAAGCAATGGTTGAGTTGCAAACTAGAAAGAAAATATTTTTTTTGAGGAATGATAATGGTAGTGAATTTTTCTCTAATGATTTCGATAAATTATGTAAAGATTGTGGTATTCATAGGAAAAAGGAAAATTTGTGTTCTCCACAACATAATGGAGTTGCAGAAAGAATGAATAGGGAACTGATGGAGAAGGCTAGGAGTATGTGTAGTGGTGTTGGTCTAGAACAAAGGTTTTGGGATGAAGTTGTTGCCACTTCCTGTTACCTGATTAACAGGTCTCCTACATCAGCTCTTGTTGATAATACACCTATAGAGGCATGTTTAGGAAACAAGCCTTCATTAAGACATCTTAGATTTTTTGGTTGTGAAGAATATGCACATGTGCCAAAGGAGAAGTGAACAAAGTTGGAGAGCAATGCTATGAAATGTATCTTCATCGGATATAGTTATGGTGTGAAAGGATACAGGCTTTCGGATCCTACTACATAGAAGGTAATACATAGTAGAAGTGTTATTTTTAGAGAAACTAAGCCTTCTTTTGTCACATTGTAGCCAAAACAAAGCAAATAGGAATATGTAATTCACTTTCCTTCTACACTTGAGAAAGTTGAATCGAGGTCCATGGATAGACATGAAGTTGAGGAGAGCTCATCTAGCTTTAAATCTTTAGAAGAGGAGGAAGAACCTCCAACTCATCTTGTTCGTAGGTATACAAGGTAGAGACAACCACTTGAAAGGTACTCACCTGATGATTGGAGATGTATTTTTTATTTGGATACTAACATGGATAAACCTAGATTGATAAAAGAGGCATAATGTATGAATGATGCAAAATCCTGGAAGATTTCTATGGTTGAAGAAATGACAACTTTGAAAAAGAATGATACATGAGATCTTATAACATTTCCTGAAGGAAGAAAACTTGTTGGTTGCAAATGGGTGTTTAAGAAAAAGATTGGTTTAGATGGAAGTATTGAGAAGTACAAAGCAAGGTTGGTTGCAAAAGGTTACTCTCAAGTTGAGGTTTTTAATTATGGTAGATATTTTATCCTATTGCAAAAATGACACCCTTTAGATTTTTGTTTTCTATTGTTGTTGCTTATGATTTAGAGGTTGAGCAAATGGATGTGAAAACTGCTTTCCTTCATGGTGACTTGGAGGAGGATATTTATATGACACAACCAAAGCACTATGTGGTGAAAGGTAAAAGTAAATTGGTTTGCAAATTGAAGAAATCTTTGTATTGCTTAAAAAAGAGTCCTAGGATACATGTGGTACCAAAAATTTGATACATATGTGTTGAGTTTGGGATTTGAGCATTCTAAATCAATTCATTGTGTTTATTATAAAACTAATGGTGATCACTTCCTGTTTATCACATTATATGTTTATGATATGTTATTTGTTGGTAGAGGGAAAGGTATGATTTTAGAACTGAAATCTCAACTTGCTGCTAAGTTTGAAATGAAGGATATTAGTGTAGCTAATCACATTCTTGGGATGGAAATCAAAAGAGATAGAGTGAACAGAAAGCTATGGCATGGCCAAAGTAAGTATGTCAATTCAGTTTTATTGAGGTTTGATATGCATAATTGTAGACCATTGTGTGTTCCTATTTCAAATGGAACAAAGTTATCTATTTCAGATTGCCCAACATCCTCATCAGATATGGAAGACATGAGTAGAGTGTCTTACCAAAGTGCAATTGGAAGTTTGATGTATGTTATGGTTTATACTAGACCAGAAATTTCCCAAGCAATGGGATTTCTTTCCAAATATGTCTAATCTTGGTAGAGTTCATTGGGATGTAGTTAAAAGATTCTTTAGATATTTGCATAGGACCTCAGATTATTCCTTGTGTTATCATAGTAATACGACTGAATATGAGATTTCCCTTGATATTCATGGTTATGTAGATTCATATTGGGTCAGTGATGTTGATAGTAGAAGACCCACTAGTGCTTATGTGTTTACTTTTTTTGTTGGTATGATTAGTTGGATAAGTGATTGGATGTGGTTACTTTTTCCACTATTAAATCATAGTATATGGCAGCTAGTCATGTTTGTAAAGAAACCATTTGGCTTAAGAGATTTTTTTTATAGATTGGAATAAAACAAGGTGTAGTGACAATTTATTGTGACAGTTATAGTGTGATACGTCTAGCCAAGAACCTAACATTTCATGCTAGGACCAAGCACATTGATGTGCAGTATCATTTTGTTAGAGATATGGTAGAAGATGGAAGGGTGAAGTTGGTTAAGGTAGAGAATTTGATGAATGTTGTTGATTATTTAACTAAACTTGTGAGGATAGAGAAGTTCATATGGTGTTCAGTGACTATGGACCTTTCGGCCCCTAGCGATTAAGAGATGATGTTTACACCCTCCCATTGTATTGGCAAGGTATTCGACAAGTGGGAGATTTGTTGAGAAAATGTGTCTCAACCTTGCAATTATATAACTTACTGATAATACATTAAGTACTTTTCATCTGATGATGATAGGGTTGGTGCGAGGGGATCTCCCCTCGTGAGGGGGCTAGGGGATCATCCCCCTAGTTGGGGTCTAGGGGAAACACCCCCAAAAGGAAAATTTTATTTATGTTTCATTATTGTAAATCTAGACCATTCATCAGTATGTCTCATATCTGATGGTCGATATTTTATTAGCTTGACCTGCCCTAGAAGGAAACCCTATTTTATGAGGGAATTGTATTACGATTGAGTATTGTGATGTCTTCTGAGAGTTTGATAGCGGTCGTGTTGTCTCTAGATCTCTGGTTGGTGATACTCTTGTGAGAAGCTTGCTCTACAAGTATATTGTAATCTTTATGATTTTTGAATAATATATTGAGCGGCTTTTGGAGTGTGGGTTTTTTCTCCTAGAAGGGTTTTCCCCACATAAAGCACTGTGTTGGGGTATGCATGATATATGTGTTTGTTTTTGTTTAAGTTTCTGTAACTGTTAAAGATCTCTAATTTTTTTTCATTATTCTCCTCTCAAGATTAGTGTAGGAAGTTGTTCCACTACCTTAGCTTCCTTACAAATTTATCACTACAATAGGAAACATGTAATCACATCTCCATCAAAAGTCATAAAAATTTCTCACTTGGCTATTTGTGTTAGGTGAAATTCTAGGTTTCAAACTTTCCTCCTCTTAGCACATTTTCGCTAAATTTTTAATCTTATCTATTCATTGTAATTTTACTTTTAGTCACTATGAGAAAATTTAATGCAATTATTATTTTCTCATATGCATTTTTTAGGGCTATACTTGGATATTATAATTGAATTATTTG
Source organism: Sequoia sempervirens (assembly GCA_007258455.2). Classification (NCBI taxonomy): domain Eukaryota; kingdom Viridiplantae; phylum Streptophyta; class Pinopsida; order Cupressales; family Cupressaceae; genus Sequoia; species Sequoia sempervirens. Next base: position 631,836,020 of record VDFB02000003.1, read on the forward strand.
AGTGTTTAATAAACTATCACAATGTAGAGGCAGATGAAGTTAATTTTAGCTACTATAGTTGTTTTGTAGCTTAGAAAAATATATATGATCTATATATAGAAATATGAAAGGATAATATTGTTGCAAGTATGAAGGTGTTGTCATTGATGTCAACTATGTGTTGAGTTTGCTACATGATGAGGATGTCCAAGATATCGAGAAAATTGTGATAAAGAGGAAAATAGGTTGTTGTAGGTTGTGCATGTGTAGTTGAGATATTGAGGAAGTGTTGTGAGTACATGGATCTATCTTTATGTTGCAGTGTCTAAAGATGATTTGGAATGAAGTAATGAGATAAGATGATGTCTCTGGTACTTGGTTTCCAAGTACTTTTGAGAAAATTTGATAAATGTAGAAAATAGTGTTGTGCAAGTGTTCATAATGTGCTCCAGGTTGTGCTCCATGTTTCTTCTGTGTTGATGCTATGCCTGTGTAGATATGATATGTTTTTCAAGGCTGTAAGAGGTTGTTGTATTTAGAATTTGGGTTTTCTAGATCGTTGTACAAAGAAAGATATTTTCACCAGTGTGTGAACCAGTTTTTTAGTGATGCTTTTTGTGGCTTGGGAGAAATGTACTTTCTCCACATTTCTTCATAGTTTGGCTTCAGGTTGTGCAAATTTAGGAAGTTTCTTATAATATTTTTACCTTTTAGAATTCAAGTTTTCACTTGATTTGGTATAGTACAATGTGTGTTTCATCCATCAATGTGCAAATAAGGTTTACCAGATGTTTTGGGTTGGATTATTTCTATGTTGCGAGTTGGGATGAATTCTTTTTTGGATCTCACATGGTTCAAGGATTATACTAGATCATGTTTAAGTGAATTTTGTTGTCTAAAAAATTCAAATTGATTTAAGGAAGTGTGTACTTAATGGTTTTATGGTGTTTAGCATGGGTATTGGCCGACCTTGTGTTAACACTACATGTGAGGCTTGTGGAAGCATATTGAGGTGTGTTAGGATTCATTTGGGTCCTAATTAAGGATTTATATAGGTCGCATTCATTCCTAATCCACTGTGGGAATGTTTAGTTGTCGACCTAATTTTAATTTTTAAGTGTAATGGATAGTTTCCGACCATGGAGAAAGTTTTCAAGGTTGATATTGATATAAATAAGAGTAGTGATATTGTGATATGCAAGAGAGAAGAAAGATATATGCGATATAAATGAAAGTGATGTGTGTGATGCGAATTTGAGCAGAGTAGTGGGAAATTCAAAGTATTGGATTCCTAAAGGCAGTGAGATGAAGGTGTTCAAAATCTTTCATGCAAGACTGCGAAAGTGTTGGAGCATTTGTGGTGGACTCCTTGGTGCATTGAGAATCTTTTCTATTTGTAATATTTATTTTCTATATTCTTGTGTTCTTTTTGTGACTGTGAGCCTTTTTGGATAGTGTGTCCTATTCTGGCAGTGAGCCCTTGTACCAATTTTGCAATTGCTTATATTGTGAGCTAATCCTCACTATGGTTTTTCCCTCATTGGGTTTTCCACATAAATCTAATTTTCTCTTGTGTATGGTGTTGTTATTTTAGTTTCTATTATTTGCATTTCATGTTTAATCACTTTAATAGAATAATATTTTAATGAATGCATGTGGATCTGACTACTATTAAGGGTTTTGATGTTTTAATTTTCTACAACTGATCCACCCCCCTCTCAATTGTCTTGTTCATTCAACAAATATCTCTTTGTAATTATATTTTAATTAACTAAGTAAAATTATGGTCACATTTTCTATATTTTTTGTAGTGTAGAAAATTGCATACCTTAACAATTTCACATTATGTTTTTGGACCCCCTAAATTATTGAGCCTAATTGACCCCATAATTGCCTAAAATTATGTATTTTGAAGTCCATTTGTACCCCTTTTCAATAAATGACAAACATTGAATAAATGTATTCAACTCATATGTTGCCCCCAACATTGTGTGTCCTAGAAATTTGGGCCAAGACCTAGTCACCCATGGGCGATTGAGTCCCCTTTCGGAGCTAGGACCCAAATTTAAATGTGATGTTGGTAGAATTTTAACAATCAAATTTCAAATTTCAAATGTCGGCTTTTGGGATCTAATTTTTGGGACATTGAATAAATGCCTATAAATACCTAGTTGTTTCACCATGTGAGACTAGAAAAGAAAGAATCTAGCAAGAGGTGAACTTCAAGGTCATTCAAGAGCAACATTATTAGAGTTTATTGCAACAATTAAAAATTCAAGCATCATGTCAAAGTGTATGTGAGTTCATGTTTTTATTTTATCATGGTTTTGTGAAGGCTAACCTTGTTGTAGGTTTCCAAAGCATTCAAGCAAAGAAATATCCAAATCCTTGAGGTGATGTGTATGTCTTCAGTCATTCAAGGTAGACATTGAAGGGTGGTGAGTTGTAGCACATTGTGATTTCATCATTCCTTCCTTTCAATTATCATTTTATCATTGATATTGTCATTGTGAAAGTGGAAACACTTACATGAGGTTTGACTAAGTAAAGCCCCTAAATGGCCCAAAATTTCCTCTCTTTTTGAATGTGTAGATCTTAGGTTGAAGAGGATTGAAGGAATTTTGAAGATAAAATCTCCATTGTTGCATTTAAATCCCTAGAAGTTGTCAAACCACATAAACTCACCTACATAATTTACTGATGACATTTCAACAATTTTACAACTAGAAAATAGAAGTTCAAATCCAACACCAGAGGACCCCAAAAGTTGAGCAAGACACCTTAACAAAGACTCAATAGCCATTGGGTGACCTATTCCTTGTAGGCATAGCTAGACCAATTTTTTTGGGGGTACACATTAGTCTACACTTTCCAAATCCACTTGCAATTTACTATTTCAGTCTATTTACCTTTAGGAAATTGCATTTATCATATTAGGTCATATAGTTTAATTGGGGAAATCATTCCAAATCATTTCTAGTTCATTCCTAAGACTCAAAAGATGCAAATCTAGGTCTGATTGACTCACCTTGGAGGTTGAAAGTCAATCTATGCAACTTGTTGATTTGCATCCTAATGAAATCCTATAAATTATGGAACATTAACCCTAGGTTTTGGGAATTAAACTTAGGGTATCCACATTTTTATATTTCATTTTTTAAGTGAAGTTTCTCTAAGACAATCTTGCATTCCTTTATGATGTTTTACTATATGTTATATTGCATTTTATTATTAAACTAATTTTATTCAAATTCATTCATATATTATCTTAAGTACATGACTTATATCTATTGTTGATGAACTAATCAAGGAATACCTTCACTAGTTTAAAAACTAATCAATTAGAAGTGCAAATAACATATAAATGACAACATATATAATATATTTAAGTGGAGGCTTGTTCAAAGTGAATATAGGATCCATAACAATAACATGTGTAGAAATAGGATCCAAAGTATAGTATGAGTAGAAAATTAAATTTTTGTAAGAGGTTCAAGGGGATACTCAAGAAGGGGGGTATGCTCCACAACAATAGTATGTATAAATTTTTGTGTAGTTGTAGGCGTGTAAAATGATAATGGTCATTAACATGTGCATGCCAAGTGAAATATTTGACATGAACTAGTGTGGACTCATCTACCAAGTGAACATTGTCCTTGTGAGGAGATTTGAGATGTGCATCATGTGGAGAGATTGTGATAGCACCCTCCTTAAGAAGACCATTTATTTTTATTTTTAATTATCAATAGTGATTAGTAGAGTGTCTTGCATCCTATAATATTCATAAGAAATAAGGGATCTGAAGAACCATAATTTGTATTTTTCTTAAATATGTTAGGGGGAGAATGATCTCTTTAGATTCCAAGAGAAGTGGTAATACATTAGATTAATAGGAAAAATAATATATTTGAATGTTATTTCTTCTTGTTTATTTTAGGAAATAGGATAAAATTTTGTTGGAAAAGGTTTAAAAGAGGTTCCATAGATAGATGGAAAGTATGGTTTTCATAGTAGATAATATCAAGATCAAATAAATTATGTTCAACTTGAATTGCAACAAGAGATAAATTTATCCTATATACAAGACAAGATATTTTCTAGAAAGAGAGACTTGAGAAGATAATCAAGAGGTTGGAGACACATATGAATGAGAAAATAAAATATGCAAGAAGGATAGCCCCAAATACTATCATTGGAAGATTATTTTCATTATACCATGTAATATGGACCTTAGGATCCATGTTAAATTAAAAAAGGTGTAAAAATAATTGAATGGAATTAAAAAGGGATTGTAGTGAACCATGAGGTAAGATACAAAACTAATCTAAAGTATAATCTATCAAGGTATTGGTCAAGCCATTATCAACACATGTACATTGTCATAAGTATAAATGATAGAATTTTCTTGCATAATGAAAGGGGCATTCTAAGTATAAAGTTTCATACCAATAATATAAAGAGATATGAGAATATCATAATAAATAAAACAACTATGAAAATGTAGGAGTGGTATAAGAAAAAGTAAGATAATCCAATTATGTATCAAGTTATTGGAGTTTTGCATATGTATAGGTGTCAAATCTAAATTAAAATAAAAATGTGTTAAATTGATTGTGTTTTCCATGTGTCAAGTTTTTGAATTCAATTAGAATATCTCTATTCTTTTAAGGCTATATTTCTCTTCTATTTCAGAAATAACACAAATAATCTAGCAATATTCTAAAAAATTTAAGTTAAAAAATAGAGTATTTTCTAGGCTAAAACTAAGGGTTGGGTTGAAAATATAACACCTATAGAAAATTGAAGTACATAATTGACGAATTGAGGAGAGAACTAGAAAAAAAACCTAGTGTCAAAGTATGGATCTCAATGTCTAAGATCTAGTCATGATGTGTGGATGTCCACACAATGCACTATCCCTTGATCATATGTTGTATTTCTCACACAATGGTGACCAGTGAAAAATTCATTTTCCTTGTACATTACGAGGTAACAAAAATAAATAATACTACTTATGCAATAAAGTTTATTAGAAGATGAATTGGAAGGGAAAATTTTGGACTATTTATTTTAAATTTTAGAGTCTTCATATTAAAATGAAAATTCCCCTTCACAAAGGTGGTTTCATAACTGATATTATAATTTTGAAATTGTCACTTCAAGTGAACCAATAATTTTAAAATCGCCTACTATATGGATCCTTTTTATTCTATTAAGAAAAAATGACTTGAAACTTTTGGAAATGATAATCTAAGGAAGTTTGACACCTTTTTTTGGTGTCACTAGATAGGAAATATCATAACTTGTGAATTTATAGTAGATTATTTAATATTGTAAATAAATAAATTTATATGTATTAGAGGTAGAGAGGATAAAATTATTAATATTTTTCCTTTAACATCAATGGTGAGAAATTGGAACTAGGTGGAAATTTGGTCTAAGGGAAGCAAGTTGGGTGAGTAAAAAATAAAGTTTAAATTTATCTCAATTTTCTTTGTGTTTCCTTAAAGGAATATACAAGAATTATTTATGATATTCATGTAGTGCTTGCATATTGAATTATTTATGGTATTTATGGGATGTAAATTTATGTAGGAAATAATTAAAGAGAACTATTTATGGTAATATTATTTGAAAATGGTATGCATGTAGTGTCTTAAAATGAAAGTGTGCACTCCATAGAGGAGAATAGATTTGATACAAAAACAAGGATATAAATTGTATATATATATATATAAGTATATAAGATAAATGAGAAATGAATCTTCTTGTGAACATCCACTAAGAGGGGGGTCTCATACATCAAACTCATGTTTCAATTGACAATTATAAGAAAAAAAATTAACCTTTTTAAATATTTTAAATATCTGTTTGAAAATGGTATGGATGTAGTGTCTTAAAATGAAAGTGTGTACTCCATAGAGGAGAATAGGTTTGATACAAAAACAAGGATATAAATTGTATATATATATATAAATATATAAGATAAATGAGAAATGAATCTTCTTGTGAACATCCACTAAGAGGGGGGCCTCATACATCAAATTCATGTCTCAATTGACAATTATAAGAAAAAAATTAACCTTTTTAAATATTTTAAATATCTATTTTAGAGATTGAATGATGTTGATCGAAGAGACCTTCAGATCTTAGAGAGATTATTTTATGTCTCTTCAATATACCAAGAAGCAAAAAGAGCGTGCAACCAATGGTGGAGATCAAACTGAGTTTGATCAACCGTGGAGAATGCTTGAAGTTGATCGGAGAGACCCCAGATATTGGAGAGAGTGACTTTTAAGTCTCTTCAATGTAATGAAAAATAAAAGGGGTGTGCAATCGTTGGTGCAGATTGTTTGCAACAGGAAGAGTCTTCAAATAGTGGTGAGGTGTGTGTGGATCCAAGAAGGTGTAGAGATTTCCAAAGAATGTTAATGGAGTACTATCCTCAGAATTACAGAGCTACCATACCGGTGAACAATTGGGAGTTGCCTTTCACGGAGACCCTCGAGGATGCAGAGCTTCATTTAATTTTTAAGGGGCATTGCACACAATTTACGAAATCCATCAAAAGGGTTATATGAGAGAAATAATCTAGCCAAAGGAAAGGCGTCTACTATTTCCTTCTTAGCTTTTATCTATATTCATCTCAAATTTGCTTGATTTTCTCTAGTATTTTCGGTCAGTAGAGCACATCACGAACAAAGTTGTCAAGGGTATATATTTACCAGATGATACTATGTTAAAGGCATGCCAAAATTATAATTTGTGGAAGGGGAAGGGATATGTAGGAAGCATGTTTCCTCGTCATTTTCTATTGCATAGAAATTATTTAGTCACTATCTATCATGCAATTAAGAAGTCCTTGGAGATACATAATTCAAACCATTTGTAGAAAGTGTTAAATATATATGCAAGGGAGGTTGATTTTGAGTTAGCAGAAAAGATAAGAACCAGGGTAAATGCAATTATGGTGCTACTCATACATGACCATAATCCCCCAATGCCAACTCAACAAGTGGACGCGTATGCAGATAGTGTTTCCCCTTGTCGTCCCAATGCTATGGGTTTCAATTTCAATGCTCTATCACCAATACAATCTGATGTGGGGAATTTACGTGAATATCAAGATGAAAATGATGTTCAAGTAGACCAGATGGAGGAATGAAGTTTGCTCCTTCAAAATTCACATATGAAATTTTTCTCATTTTTTTTCTTCTCTAGATTCTCGAATAATGTAATGAAATGATTGAATTGGTCTTGTTTTGTTTTTTGTTTAGCCCAAAAACATATTGTAAACTGTGGGTTTGTGGGTAAAATCTTGACATCCTTGTATACTTTGTATTATTGGAGCAATTAGGGGATAAATATGGGCTTTTGAGCCATGAATCTAAATTTTTTTTACAACTTTACTATTAATATATAATATATATAGGTCTATGGCCTTTTATCTATCTATCTATATATATATATATGTTTTAATATTTTTGTTAACATATTCATAGGGTTAATACATAATTTTTAAAAAGGATTGTGATATTACTAATCAAGATGAATTTGTTGTTGTTCATGGATAGATTAAAGATGAGTGAAAAATATATTTCTAGTTTCTTGCAATAAACGAGCTATGAATAACTATTAATTTTTTCTCACTAAAAAATTGTCGAGGAAGTCAAAATTGAGCTCATATTCACATCAAATAGTTTCCTTGAGATTTTGAATTAGGTTTTTATTAATTATTAATGCAAATTATTATATCTTAAAAATTATTTCAAATCTGTTTATTTTCTATAATTTTCAATATAAATTCATTCAAAAATTTTCATTAAGAGACGAGTGTGAAAAAATAAAAAATAATGCATTCAATCAAACATATGAGGGGCATAAATTAATAGGTATGCAAAAATGTTATTACAAAAATAGTTAGATAGAATGTATGGTAAAATGAGGGGATACTTTAATAGGAACGTGTACTAGGAGAGGGGTACAAAAATTCAATGTTGAGGGGTAGAAAATATAAATAAAGTGTTAACATTGTATCAACATAGATGCTAAAGGATAAGTTTACTAAGTGAATCATTCATGAAATCCTCCTAACACTTATGGATCAATAGTAGTAACAAGGTTGTGACAAGGAAAGGAAGAAGCATCAAGTTTGTATCTTTTTTGGAGAACTTGACCATTTCAAAGATATTTTCTAAATGAAATTGAAATCTCAAGTATCAAGAAATTCAAATAACTCAAAGAAACTCAAGGAGATCATAATTCTAAAAATATGAATAATATTCTTATTATAGATACTTCTCATGCATGTCATGATTGTTAAACATTGTAGCTCGGACAAGTGTTCTAGTCTTAGAAGGTGTCACTAAGGCTGGGAACACAGAGGAATAGAAGGTCAATCGTTTTCCTTAAGAAGATTGTGGAAGTCCTCTAGTTAGTCTTAACCACCGATTGGGTCTCTTCAACTTCCATTCGTGGCCATTCACTTCTGAATGAGAGATTATAAAAGGGAGTCGAGGATTCTAGTTTTGTTCTTCTTTTCTGATCTGGAACGATTGAGTCTTCAGGGGATGACACCAGAAAAGTTTTACAGCAGTAATTGAGAAGTAAAGCTTCCAGCTTCTGAGTTTCAGAGGGAGGTTCGAATAGTGGCAGATGAAGAGTGCCTGAATTGCTAGTATTAAGCAAACTATTGTAATCATTCTCAACTGCAGATTTGATAATAAAATTATCAAACTGGTTTTCCCCAGATTGGGGTTTTTCCAGGGACGGTTGTCCAAAAACGATTTGTGTTGTGATTATTTTGTTTTTCCATTTCTTTTATACTCCGCTGCAAATTAAGTGGTGAATGGTGCTATTTTTGTTTTTATTCATTCTTTCCAACTAAGAGTTTAATTTGCTGTACATAAGGAATAGGAATATCGAACTGGTTAATAGCACCTTCAGGGTAGTAGAAAGTTAACATGGTATCAGAGCTATAAAGAACAGAAGTTAGATTTCTTCTGAGCAGAAAATTTATTGGAGTTATTGTTCGCGGGTTTCAGAAAATGGCTTCAGTTGGTTTGAGAGATCAAGACAGACTAGATGGTGCATCTAACTTTGGTATCTGGAAATCCAGAATATTACTGTTGTTGGAGGAGCACGACCTTAAGGAATTTGCAACAACCATTGTTACCGTACCCACAGATCCGAAGGATTTAGCAGTCTATCGTAGGCAGGATGCCAAAGCTAGGCATATTATCCAAGACGGAGTTAAAGATCACATTGTTCCTCATATTGCAGAATTAGATACCTGCAAAAAGATGTGGGATGCAATCCTGAAACTGTTCCAGAGTGCCACTGTCAACAGGAAATTGATTCTTAGAGAGAAGCTACGAAACACCAGACAGAACAAGGGAGAAGGAGTTGTCAGTTACCTCACCAGGGTCAGGCAAGTCAAAGATGAGTTAGCAGCTGTCGGAGAAAAAATAAGTGATGATGAGCTCGTGAGAACAGCCCTGAATGGGTTCTCAAAACAGTGGGACATCTTTGTCCAAGTGATTAATGGTCGGCATGACCTACCTGACTGGGATCGCCTTTGGAGTGATTTTACTCAAGAAGAGCTCAGGTTGAGCCTTGTCTGTGCAGGCAGCAGTAAAGGCCAGAAGGGTGAGGATGATGAAAATGTTGCTCTTGTAGGAAAGGGAAAACCCAAGAAAGGCTTGAACAAAGGGCCTAACTCCAAAGAAGAGAAGGGAGATAAGAAAAAGAAAGACTTAAGAAAAATTAAGTGCTTTGGCTGTGATCAACATGGACACTATGTCAGTCAATGTCTGAATAGAAAGAAGGGTGACAAGAAAAAAAAACAACACACAAGCAGCTTCAGCAGATGTTGATGAACTGTCTTCAAGACTTGAAGATGAGTTCGCTCTTGTAGCTTGCCTATTGAGCTCGACCACCACAGTCTGGTACATCGATAGTGGGGCATCATGTCACATGACAGGAGTTAGAGAGTATTTTTCAAGCTACAAAGCAGAGCAGATAGACTTCCAGATACAGATGGCCAACAAATCCCAGTGTACTCCAGTTGGGAGAGGAACAATCACAGTTCAGAGGGAGTCAGGCAAGAATCTCCAGATTACAGATATGTTGCATGTACCAGGAATGGGGATGAATTTGATTTCAGTATCTACTCTTCAAGACAAAGGGTACGATGTACTCTTTTGAGGACAGAAGGTGTATTTGAAACATCAAAATTGGAAGTCAGCAAAACAGATTTACTTCTTGAAGACAAAAGATGAAGTCCTTAGTCACTTCCAAGAGTTTAAGGCTCTTGTAGAGAATTTGACAGGAGAGAAGATAAAGGTTCTTCGTACAGATAATGGGGGTGAATACATCGAGAAAACCTTCAAAGATTTCTGCACTAAGGAAGGAATCAAGAGAGAGTGGACAACTCCATATAATCCACAACAGAATGGGGTCTCAGAATGAAAAAATAGAACAATAGTTGAAGCAGCTAGGGCCATGCTATATGATCAAGACATGCCTAGACATCTTTGGGCAGAAGCATGTAGCACTGCAGTATACATTCAAAATAGAATTCCACACAAAGTATTGGGAAAGATGACACCCGAGGAGGCATTTACGGGGAAGAAGCCAGAAGTTGGTCATTTTAGAATTTTTGGCAGCATCGCTTATTGTCACATTCCCAGTGAGAAGCGTACCAAACTAGACTCAACTGCAGAGAAGGGGTATTTCGTTGGATACAGCGAAACATCTAAGGCATACAGGATCTACATTCCAGGAACTAGGAAGATCGTTGTGAGAAGGGACGTTAAATTCCTAGAAGAGAAAGCCTTCATGAGATCTCGCGCACTGCTAGCAGTCGATCAAAGTCAGCAAGAAGAAGCTCCAAAAGCTGATCAACAACTTCAAGCACAGAATTTAGATGCAAGTGTTGAGGAAAGTTCGCAGCATATGGAGCAGCAACATGTTGAGCTTGAAGCTCCAACCACTATAAGTGGGAATAGGAATGATAAGGAACTTCAAACATTGAGAGATGGACAAGAGTTCGTGGGAGCTCCTAAATTAAACACCAGGGATAGGAGACCACCTAAGAGATATGCAGATTACGTGGCTTTGATGAGTCAGCTCATAGACAGTGAGCCTTCCAACTATAAGGAGGCTGCACTACACCAAGTGTGGCAGGATGCTATGGTAGAAGAATACGACTCCATCTTGCGTAATGATGTTTGGGAGGTGGTACCTAGACCCTTGGATAGGAAAGTGATTGGTTCCCGTTGGATCTACAAAATCAAGCATGCTGCAGATGGTAGCATTGACAAATATAAAGCCAGATTTGTAGCCAAGGGTTTCTCTCAGAAAGAGGGAATAGATTATGAAGAGACGTTTGCTCCCGTAGCTAGGTATACTTCCATCAGAACTGTGATCTCTCTTGCAGCACAGATGGGATGGCAGATCCATCAGATGGATGTCAAGACGGCGTTCTTGAATGGGGTCATAGAAGAGGAGGTGTACATCGAACAGCCAGAGGGCTTCGAGACATTTGGGAGAGAAACTCATGTATGCAAATTAAAAAGAGCACTATACAGACTCAAGCAAGCCCCTAGAGCTTGGTATGGTCGCATTGATAGCTACTTGCAGGAGATGGGCTTTGTGAAGAGTGACGCAGATTCAAATCTATACTATCTTATGGTTGGAAATGAACCACTACTTCTTGTGTTGTATGTAGATGATCTCTTTTTGACTGGGTCACCAAGGCTCATAGAAGATTGTAAGAGGGACTTAGCAGTTGAGTTCGAAATGAAAGACTTGGGGTTGATGCATTATTTTCTAGGACTTGAGGTGTGGCAGTCAGATGGAGAAATCTTCCTTGGTCAAGGAAAATATACCTTGGAGATCCTAAAGAAATTTAGGATGTTGGACTGTAGACCCATGTCTACTCCTATGATAACTAATTGGAAGAAAATTGATGCATCAAAGCAGGAGGCAGTAGACCCCACATTATATAGACAGCTCATTGGCTCTCTCATGTATCTGGTCAACACAAGGCCGAACATTTGCTTTGCTGTCAACACTCTTAGTCAGTTCATGGTGGAACCAAAGAGAATACATTGGACAGCAGCAAAGCATGTGCTGCGATATCTACGAGGTACGATTGAGTATGGATTGAAATATACTCAAAGTGATGGTGTCAGGTTGGTAGGTTACACTGATGCAGATTGGGCAGGTAATGCAGTAGACCGGAAAAGCACCTCAGGGTTTTGCTTTAGCATTGGATCAGGGGTTGTTTCTTGGTACAACAAGAAGCAAAAGTCGGTTGCATTAAGCTCTGCAGAAGCATAATACATGGCAGCAAGCATGGCTACTTGTGAAGCAGTTTGGCTTCGAAAACTATTAGTGGCATTGTTTGGTCAGAGGATGAAGTCGACCATTATCTACTGTGATAATCAGAGTTGCATTAAGTTATCTGAGAATCCAGTATTCCATGATCGATCAAAACATATTGACATCAGATATCACTTCATTAGGGATTGTGTACAGCGTGGATCAGTTCGACTACATTATGTGTCTACGGATCAGCAAGTGGCAGACATTCTGACGAAGGCCCTGAATAGAGGGAAGTTTATTTTCTTCAGGGATAAGTTGGGTGTTGTAGAGAACCACTTCCTCGCTAAGAGGGAGTGTTAAACATTGTAGCTCGGACAAGTGTTCTAGTCTTAGAAGGTGTCACTAAGGCTGGGAACACAGAGGAATGCAGAAGGTCAATCGTTTTCCTTAAGAAGATTGTGGAAGTCCTCTAGTTAGTCTTAACCACCGATTGGGTCTCTTCAACTTCCATTCGTGGCCATTCACTTCTGAATGAGAGATTATAAAAGGGAGTCGAGGATTCTAGTTTTGTTCTTCTTTTCTGATCTGGAACGATTGAGTCTTCAGGGGATGACACCAGAAAAGTTTTACAGCAGTAATTGAGAAGTAAAGCTTCCAGCTTCTGAGTTTCAGAGGGAGGTTCGAATAGTGGCAGATGAAGAGTGCCTGAATTGCTAGTATTAAGCAAACTATTGTAATCGTTCTCAACTGCAGATTTGATAATAAAATTATCAAACTGGTTTTCCCCAGATTGGGGTTTTTCCAGGGACGGTTGTCCAAAAACGATTTGTGTTGTGATTATTTGTGTTTTTCCATTTCTTTTATACTCCGCTGCAAATTAAGTGGTGAATGGTGCTATTTTTGTTTTTATTCATTCTTTCCAACTAAGAGTTTAATTTGCTGTACATAAGGAATAGGAATATCGAACTGGTTAATAGCACCTTCAGGGTGTAGAAAGTTAACAATGATCACATCTACAAACGTGAGTATCTCATGTATTTTGGGTGCACTCATCATACAATGAAGATGCTATCTTTTTAAAATTTATTAGTATTGTATATGAAGATATTTTAATTCTTATAATGTATACGTAAACTATTTTTATTGTGAAAATTGATGATATCAAGATAAAAATAACATATTTACATGTATTTATCATATTCATAATATTCACATAAATAAATTTATTATCTATATATCAAATAACTTAACAATATAATATAAATTTTTAACTTGACAAAATTATTATAACAAAATAAATGACAATTATAAAATAATTAACAAAATATTTATAAAATTAAAAAATCATAAAAATTAATAGACTTTAATAAAAATTTAATTCTAGATCTAAGAATAATATTATTTGTTTAATAAAATATTAAAACATTTAAATATGCATTTAATGAATAGAAAGGTTTCCCTTGATTGCCATCTAATTTTCAACTTAATGATGTATGTGAAATATATACTCTTTTAAAAAACCATCATAAAAAATGTAAAAAGCATGGAATGCTAAGAAATTCCTTAAATTAATCTATTATTATTTATGAACCATGAGTCAACCCACTATTCTAGATCAAGCTATACTTTAACCTTTATTGATTATTTAAAAAAAATAAAATAAAAAATTATGTCAAATATAATTCTTATTCATTAAAAAACATCCAATGTAAAACTATGGTTAAACATTATATTAATAAAATGTGAACTTATTGAGATCTAATAGTGGAGAATACTTTAACAATACAAAGTAATATTATTTTTTAAATCATAAATATTATTCGAAAGAAAAATATTGTGTACACTCCATAGTAGTCTAGTGCAATAGAAAAGAAAATATAATTTTGGTTGAGATTTCATTTTCTACCATGGTGTCCCTACCAAACTAGTTCAATCCTATTGTCATCCACTATATGTTATTTAAAAGTATTTCTTGGGACCATATTCCAGATGAGAAAAGTAATAGTTTAGGGTGATCTAAGCATGAGGGTATAATCCTAAAGTCTATGGAATCTTATTAAGAATCAACATACCATTTAGAAGGATTTAATTTTTAATGATTTGGTTCTATTTGAGAATGCTATAAGGAAAGGAGATGTGTAGTTTGACAAGAAAGAAATATTTTAATTAAAAAAAAAAATATTGTTTGGTATATTTTTGGAGATGTATTTGGCCATATCAAGTATTTAGTTGGATCTATTTGTAAAGTTATATTGAAAATTAGTTAATTTTTTTGTGTGAGAGATAAAGGATGATTATTTAATATTGTGGTATATATTTGATTTTGGAGTTAATGGTTTTGTGTTCTCATGGTTTTGAGACATATGTTTAGCTGATAGATTAAATCTATAAAAGCAATCACATGTTTACTAGTTAAGGTTGGTTGTCATTTCTATTGAGCTTTTCTATAGAGTGCATATGTGAAGCATGTCATGGCATGTGTGGTTGTATGTGTATCCATTATGCTTAGACATATGGAACGTGCATTGGAGAAGCTTGATGTTTCAAAAGTATTCATGGAGACTCCATAGTAATTTATTCATTGTTGAATAATACATTGAGTGTTGATACTTTTGGAGGCTAAGTTTTTCCCTCATGAGAGTTTTTCAGAGTATATCTTGGTTTTTGAGAGTATATCTTTTATCATCTTGTGGTATGTCTTTGAAATTTTTATTTTGAATAATTATCTACATATTTTTTTCTTGATATTACGTGGAAATGTTTATTATTGTTGAATTTTTTCTTTTGAATGGTATTAGATTCTAGTTGTCAATTTGTGGGAGGAGATCTCCCAAGAATTTGTAACCCTTTGTACGAATATATGCTCAAGTGCATAGTGGAATCTATGGTATTCCAAGAAAATAATGAAGGTATTTTAAAATTCAATGAGATGTTTGTAGACTTGGGTTGTTGCATATCTAGGTTTTGATGGAGGTTTAGCAAGTAGGTTTTTTATTTGGGCTCTTTTGTGAAGGTTTTGGGGGTGAACTTTTATTAGAGACCTAAACAAAAATAGACCTTACCATTGAGTTCAAAAGGCCCAAGAATCTATAGATCGATATAAAACATAATAGGATTTGGTGACAAAAAATTAGTCATTTTTAGGGCCATGGAGAAATCTTTGACTATATGTTTATGTAAAGCCATAAAAAATCTATATATCCATATGGTGGAATAGTTAGCATTGTTAGAGCTACAAAAATTAATTTTAAATTAAAAAAAATATCAGCTAGATGTAGAAGTTATGAAGTTCTAAGAAAAATTAAAATCAAGGCTCCTATTTGTGGGGTTCACCCAATAGACAATCATGCCTAGCCTATGCATGGCTAAAATCTTAGGGCTACAAGCTAGTTGCTCCACCAATATTCTTGGGAGATTCATGATAGCACATTGTTGCATTTTTATTTTAGCATAAATTGATTGATTGTAGGTTCTCATGAATACTTGGAGACATGGGTGAGATTGGAGTTCTCTTGAATTTAGAGATATTTATTGAGATGGTTAATTTTTGAAGGTTTTAACAAGAAGACCATGGAGCCTACACCTATTTTGGATGTGATTTGAACATGGAATTGAGAAGGAGATTATTCTTGGAGAGAGTCATAGTGGCTTGGTATATCCTAGAGGAGCAATCTCATTTCTCATTCTTTGTGTACACTGTGGGAGTAAATGGTGACTCCCCAACACCCCTAGGAATAGTTGCTAGACCAAAACAACTTCCACAAGAGAGAGAGAATGGAAAGAAAGTTGGCTTCACAATGCAAGATTGATTAATGGATGAATATGGTTGAATAAGCTTCAATATGCAAATGTACATGAGATGTCTTGCTTATAAAGGCAACGTAGAGATGTAGGATTAGACAAGACCATGACAAGTGTCTTAATCCTATGACATGAGACAACTAACAAACTAACTACCTAGGAGTCAAGCAATACTAGCTAGATAAGATAAGTTCTAGAAAAGCCAACTAATACTTCTAGAAAGAATCTTATATCCTAAGTAAACTTAACATGTGAATATGTCTCCTAATTTCCTAGTGAGTGAATTAGCTAGGTACAAGACATTTATTCACACCAACACCCCCCCTTAAGTGAAACTTAGGGAGAAGATTATTATGAAAAATATGCAAATACTATGAGGATGGGTCTCAGCTACAAGGCCATGTTAGGTACCCATTTACAAATTGAAATGAAAATGCAATCTCTCACAAGAAAAGAAAAGGAGAAAACCCAATGGGAAAAAACTCCTCTCCAAAAGAGAGAAAAACAAAACAAAACAAACATGATGTATGGAGGACTCAATGGTACCCGCCAAGGATTACATCCATCATGTATATACAATCAATGAACCCCCCATAAGAGGGAAATAGAGAGATAAGATATCCCCCCATAATGAAGAAGCTCCAATGCCGATGAAGAATGCCTAAAAACAAAAGATGGTCCAATTTCTACAAGCAACACATCTCCCCTTAGGAAGAAACAAATCCATAAGCTGATAAAGAAGCCACTCCATATCCAACTAAAAGGAGGAAGAATGAACACCATGTATGCCTCTGAAAATTGAGTAGGAGTCTCCAAGCTTGAATAAGCCACAACATAATCATGGTCAAAATCAACCAAGAAGCATGAAAAATCAAGTGAAGAAGGAGACTCATGAATTTCAATCTCCAAAGACAAAGTAGATGGTATAACAGTTTTGTTAAAACTGACATCAAATAGAAGAGAAACTCCCTCAAGTGTGTCCAAATCTGCAATATGAGACTCCATGAACAAGCTAGAAATACTTGTCAAATACTCATCCCACAAAGCAAGATTTGAAAAGCTATGATCATCCTATTGAATAGAAGCATCGATGGCTAAAGAAGCAGGAGGTGGAGGAGTAGGAAGCTCAGCACTGGTCTCTAGAATACCAAGGTTTAGATGACCAAACTTCTCCTCACAAGCATGGTTCACACTTAATGGAGTGTGTGATGCAGTCAAAGGAACATTATCATCTTCTGAAGCAAAATGTGAAAAGGAATACACATGAGATGAATGATCAACCATCTCGACATTAGCTAGGTACAAGACATTTATTCACACCAACATACACTTAGTGGATAAATATTTAATTTAAGTATTTTTCACCTTGTTTTCAAATTCATTTTGGTTTATTATTTTTCTTCTCATGGAGATGAATCTTGAGCTGCATATTTTAGTTCTAGAGGGTTTATTTGAGTGTTTGGTATTTTTATTTGCATATGATTATGTTTATTATTTCATTTATGAGGATTTTTTTATTCATATTCTTGGTTTTGGGAATGGATATTTGGCTTTATCAAACTTTATTTAGAGAGGCTTCTATCTTGGTTGGTTATATTGTGTACATATGTTTTATTTGATATTTGATATTAAATAGTTAGATGTTGTTAAGGCTTTTCACTTGGGGTTGTGAAGGAGGTCTAACTTGGCACAACTTAGCACTTTGAGGTGTTGGTAGGACATGTTATGTGATATGATTTGTAGTATGTATCTCATTTTTTATGACTACTTCCTAGAGGTTCATGTCCATATGCTTTGGATATATGGAGAACCTATGAGAGTTATGGTGACTTATTGTTAGATATTATGCAATAATTTTATATTTCCTCTCTTGATTGTGATGATTGCTATTTTTTACTACATGGTAATTTTGATTATTAGCTACATTTTTTTTTGAGTATTTATTGTAGACTCGATATGCCTTGATCTATTTCCAATTTTTTAATTACCCATGTAGTGGGAGTTCTAGATGTGTATGTTCTTCATTAATAGTTTTTATATAGGGAAATTTTAATCATAGTTTATGGGTTAGATATGTTTTTGGCCAGAGTTATACTAATTTTTTGGATACCTTGGAGGTAACATACTATTAAATATATTAGCATTTCCTATAGTACGTATTTCTAGTTATTTTAATTTTTTTCTTTGGCAGTAGCTTGGATTTTATTATCATTTGGATATGATGTTTTTGTTCTTTGGATTTGTACATCTTCACCCTAGCTTGTTTCTTTTCTTCTAGATTTGGCATGTTGTAGGATGAGAGGATTTATTGTTTGATATGGTGGTCAATTTGGATCTTATTATAGGTATCTTAATGGAGCACAAGATCATGGTGGAGGTTCATGTGGTTTCATGAATGGATATGATGATATATTTTATTAGTTGTCCCTTATACAATGTATACAAAAGTGGGAGAATTTTAGGAAAAGGGTTGTACACCTTGCACAAGAAAATAAATATTTTAATTGTGCAAAATAAATTCTTTGTGGTGCATATTTGGATATGTGCTTAATTGTATTAAGTATTTACTTGAGTCCAATTGTAAATTTATATTAGACATTATTTAAATATTTTGTGTGTGAAACATAAGATAAATATTTAATATTTATGAAAAAAATTAATTTTTAGGTCAAAGGTTTTGTTCTCTCATGGTTTAGCCAATACCACTTAGTGGTTTTGAATTAGCTTAAATCTATAAAAGCAATAACATGTGTTAGTGGTTGAGTTTGGCTATCATTTGTATCAATCTCCCCTATAGATTACATATTTGAAGCATGACATGGGATGTGTAGTTTCATGGCTACCTATTATGCTTAGACACATGGATAATTCATAAGAGGATTTTTATGTTTTATAATTGCAATGTCGTAAAATTGCACCCATTGCAATTTCACTTACATTTTTGCATCCACTTTAGTGTCCACTCCCTTAGTATTTTTGTAGGTTCATTTTAGCCCCTGCAACAGCTTTTTCTCTTTTAGGATGCTTAAGACCCCTTTTCAATAGCTACCTTTATGTGCCAACTTTGCGTCGAACCCTATGCTTTCCTCGTTCCCACCATTTTGTAGTGTGATGTTTCTAGACACTATCATGCCACACAAATGTTTGCACATTGTGCTAGTTTCCTATGACATTTTGGCATTCAAACGGGTTTTTCAGGTTCCTTGCCACTTTTCACCTCCTTTTGTCAGTGGTAATGGCTCAAGATGCCTTGTAACATCTCAAGAAGCTTATTTTCCCTCTTACTCTCTCTTTAAAAGTGGTATTTTCAATCCATTTGGTCTTCTTGGGTTCTATCTTAAACTCTCTTCTCCTTTCTTGGATGTTCTCTCTCTCTTTTCTCACTCTCTCAAGCTTGCATCACTCTCTACAAATTTCTCTAGCGCTCTCAAGCTCTTTTGTCAATACTCTTTGCAACTCTCTTAGCTCTCATAGCCTTTCTCTCTCTGGATTCCTCAAGCCTTAGAGGTGATATCTATCTGTGTGTCTTGTGTCTTTGAGCATCTTGATATTTCTCACATCCCTTGTCTATACATTTTACTATATTTTCTATTTATCTATCTAGATCTATCTATTTGGTTGTTCGTAGAGATGGGAACATTGAAATAGGGGTTTGACTACAACAAACCCCTAAAAAGCCCCAACAATTTTCATCAGTCTTATGTGTGTAGGTATTGAAGATATTTTTTTGTTAGAGGCCTCATTGCTTGGGTTGTTGTAAGCATTCTCTTTCTCTCCTCTCACTTTATCATTTACATTTTACTTGCTTTACTTTACTTTATTTCAATTCTATTATTCTTTATTACTTTCTCACATTCCAAGAGTTTTCATCAATTAGGGTAGAAGTATTCACTTTGTGTTTTTGTGGCATTCTCGATTTTCAGTCCATGAGATGCTAGCATGCCTCTAGGATTCTAGAACGTTCACTTCCATCCATATGCCACACTGCCATCCTTTGGCTGAAAACTCATCAGTTTATCTTGAAATCCTTTGTGACCTATTCATTTTGATTCTGCAATTCTCATCACTTGAGTGTTATTCCTTATTAGATAATCTAAGGTAGTTTAGGGAAGTTTGTTCCTTGGGATTCTCTTGGTAACCAAGAGACTTGTGAGCAGCGAATCCCCCTTCTCTACAATAATTATTCATGGAGACTCTATAAGTGTAGAGTATATTTTTATTACTAAATAATACATTGAATGTGAATAATTTTGTAGGATAGGTTTTTCCCTCATGAGGGTTTTCTTGGGTTAAAACTTGTGGTGGGTGATCCCACAATATTGGTTTACAATTCCGTTGAGGAAGGAAAATTGCAAAAATGCTCCCATGAAAAAAAAAATGGTTTTTAGGGGTTCACACGAACTAGGGTGTTCGTATGGACCCAAAATGGGTTCACTCGAATCCCCCTTCGAGCAAACCCTCTTTAATGATGGGACCCAACTTTTGGCACTTTTTTAAAATGAAGACAAAGGAAAATTTAAAAAAATGGGGGTTCATATGGACCCCATTTGAGTGAACCCCCCTTTTCTCAAAAGGGTCAAGGGGGTTTGCTTGAAGGGGGGGTCCATAAGAACCCCCCTTTTCCCCCTTCTACTCTTCTACCAAATCTCTGCAATTTTTTTCCTTTTGAAGCTCAGGTTGAGGATAAAAATGGAGGAGACTTCACAGACCCAATTGGATGATGGTATTTCTTAGAATGAACTATCCATTGACTACAATTTTAATATATTTTGATTTTATTAGGTTATTTTTTTAGTTTGATTAAACATAGGTTTTTCACCAAAAATCAAGCTCTTTGTTCTGCACATGTGGAAAAATAGAAAATTATCAAAAAAAAATTAAAAAATATTAGTGCACTAGATATTGATGTTCTTGATCCAACCAAAAAATATTGAATTTCGATACATAAAAAAAAGGTTATGTTTTAGCCAGTAAATCATGTCTAAATTGCAATTGGTTTGACTTTGAAACTTAATTAAGAAAAAAATATTCAATGAAATGCTATGAAACCAATTCAATGCACTAGATATCATAGTTATGAATCTAAATTCAAAAAAAAAAAGAATTTTATCCTTCATAGAAAAAAATTTATGTGTTATCCAGTAACGTCACTCTTTAAAAATGGTGTTTACTATTAAAAATAGTTTTCGAAGGAGATGGAAAAAGAAGTGCAATCTGATTCCAAAAAAAATTTAAAAAATATATATTTATAATCTACAGACAAAATGTCTCAAATCACTAGTTTGCATCATCTTCAAATTCCTCATGGTTTAGATGCTATAGGTTCCTGAAAGTGGGGATTTAGTTTAAAAAATTCAGTTCAATGTCTAGCTTGGCCAAAAATTGTAAACCAATATTGTTGATCACCCTGGTATGTATTTAATCTTTTCATTATAGCTGTTTTGAATACATGTTTCAAAAAAAAATTGTCTTGGGATTATGTGGAATTTTTTTATTGTTACCATAAACTTTCCTTTCAAAAGAACCCAACTATGTCCAATGTTCCATTCAAATAATTGATTTAGATGAACATACATTTAACCTCTATCAAATAATCTTTCTATTATTTATGTTTATACTTCTATAAGAGATTAGACCATCCCTAATGACACTAAGTAATGAGTTCAATCCTATTTATAAGGAAGTTCCTATCCAAAAGTAATTATATTTCTAAAAGGGATTATCATAGGCTAAAATAGGCTATTGTTACTTTTGAAAAAGATAAGGAAAATAATTAAGACACTTCTAAATCATAGTAAAAATAGATTTTTAATGAAATGGATCATTACATGCTCAAAGATACTACTCAAGATATAGGAACAAATACTAATAATTTTAAAAAATTATGATATATACTATTCATTGGAGATATGCACATGAAGTATTATACTGTCACATTGAAGGTTAAGAATAAATGGAAAATAATATTATGGGTCCCAATGTGTTGAACTGATCCATATGGTATATATTTGGGTTGTCATCTTGTATCAGGGTATTATTTAATATTTTATGAAACCTAAATGTGTTAGTGTGTTACTTTTATTTAAGAACCTAAATGTAGAAAGTATATTATAATATTTTTATTATCGGTTTGAAAAGGCCCAAACCCTTGTGCATCCACAAGATGAGAGACCACCAATAAATAACCTAAAAGTTATCAATAATTTAGTCTATGGTAAGACAACACACCAACAACATCAAAAAACAAAGAGGCCAAAGGCCTAAAATATTCTTAACCCTAGCGTAGAAACTCACACACCCTTGACCTAGGTATGGGAATTAAAAATATATTTAAGAAGGCCATTATTCCCCTTTTGTATGAATATAAATGACACAAAGTTGTCCACATCCTTAAAATGAGGTCAAATATGAGGATCTCTCTACCTCTACAACCCAAAACTAAAACACTAAATGAGAAGGAAAGGACAAAAGATGCATGACTAAATAAGAATGCACATGAGGAGGCATAAATAGTTTTGGAATATTAGTAATAATACAATGATCAATAGGAGAAAACTTCCTAGCAACATCTACCACAAGGGGGTGGATTTGGCCAACAAAAATATTGAAAGTGAAATAATAGAGGTGTTAGATGCACATGACAACTGAGAGGGGGGTGAATCATTTGCATACTTAAAACATTCAATCCCTCATCAACCTTCAAACCCTTGTTAGCCCTTAAACCCTTATCTTGCATTAGTAGAATGTAAACATATGAAACAGTAATGCAAACACATCCAAACACATAAGAACACTAGGTTTACATGGAAAACCTAAGAAGGGAAAAACCATGGTGAAGATTAGCTCACATATATATGAATTGCAACACCGAATACAAGAAGGCTCACTATCAAGTGACTCACTTCCAAGAAGAAAGTAGATAGAAGAATGATTTTACAAAGAGATTCACTATCTCAAGGAAATAGGAGAAATCCACCACAAAAAAATTATGCCATTAGTAACCTTTGGCTCACTACCTCCAACAACTTCAAGCACAATAAAAATGTAGACCCTTTTTCTCACTGCATTGGAGTCATAAGCATTAGGCTCACACTCAGATCACCAAACTTAATCAAATTCACATCTTTCCCACACCTTCTACAAATCCATACACATCTCCAATAATTCACCTTACATTTATACCATCCATGGCCTAAACAATCTCAATTAGGTTGGCCTTAATGAAATGTATGCACCTGAAACATTCAACACCAAAATAGGTGCACCAAACACCTCCATAGTGGAAAGAAGTGAAGGATGACCATACCAAGGGTTAACTAGAGCCAAAATCTACATCACCACGCTATATAATGCATCCACAATTAATGAGATACCTTTGAAAATAGTGCTAGCAAACCAAGTCATCCAAACTTGAACTAACACTACAAGCGACCACATACACTCTTCTCTAGGTCATGTAGACCACATAGAAAAACTCCACAACATCCATAAAACATCTCAGAATATTCCAACATCATCAAAATATTCTTCAACTTTGCCACAAGCACCTAAAACTGAGAACTCAATTTTGTACAACCAAACACCCTGTTATAGGAAACAACTCACTAACCAACCTTGTGAAACACCTTAACACTTGAAACCTCAAGGGAGGGAAGATACAAGAAATTTAAGCACATTCCCAAATCTACAAGACAAGAAACCTTATTGTGGAGAAATGTGGAGCAATCTTATTTCTCACAAACAACCTTATACACAAATAGCAAAACTATCAAACATAACTTTAACTATAAAATGATCTAAAACTTGAAACTTTGGATATACCACCTCTAAACACCTATGATCATCATGTACAAACCACACAAGAAAATATTCAACCATGAAGAAATGCATAGAACAACATTGAACAAACATCTACCACACTACTCACTCTTTTATTCAAATTTTCTCAAAATCACTTGAAAACCAAGTGAAACAACTACATCAATAACATTACAAACACTTTTTCAACACATCTACAACATCTAAAAAACTTTCCAACAACACCAATAATTTCCACACTAAGGTTGACATCAATAAGACATCAAACCACAACATATCCATATTACCAACAATCTCCCCAACTATGAAAATACATGCATCCTTCCAACGAATCCAACACACAATCTCCATATAGTTAACATCAATGACGACAATAGTAGCATAGTTGCAAAAATCTCCCCTTTTTCATTGATGGAAACACTAACTCTCTCAAAAAACATCAACAACAAAAGAAACTTTGCATCAAGTAGTACTCCCCTTGACTGGGGCATCTTTCACTTTGCATACTCTCATTCTCTTGCTCTTGAACATTCTCTCCCCCTGTGGTTTTTAGACTATATTCTCTTCTCCACTATGGTTTTTCAACCAACTCTCTCCCAAAAAACTCTAGCTCTCTCATGTAATACTCTTTTGAATTATGGTTTTTCAACCAACTCTCTCCCCCTTTGACATCAATGGAAAAAGGTCATAAAATTATCCAACTCTCTTTCCTGCATTAAACTCTTTTGCTCTCCTCCCTTGATATACCACTTTAGATAATACTTGCAACACCAACAAGAAACTATTTTCTCTCCACTTGTAACACCAACAAGCATCTTTTCTCCCCACTGCTCTCACTTTTCCACACTCTCCCCTTAGGGTCACAAAGTATACTCCACATGACTGCACCAATCAACAACACTACTACTTGCTCCCCTTGAGAGGTAGCCTTCATCATCAGTTCAAGACCAAGAATGTATCTTGAAACGCTTCTTGGGTAGATGCACACAATTGTGCATCTCATTGAAATAAGGAGAGGCAATAACCCCTAACTTCTATTGGAGATACTCAAAAGTATCTTTAGGAAGAGCCTTTATGAAAATATCTACAAATTGATCCTTTGTAGGCACATATTTTAGTTTCAACTCATTTTGTACAACCTTCTCCTTAAGAAGTAATATCAGATTGATATATGTTTTTTTTTTTAATTCCTTATTGAGTTCTTTGAAATATTGATTGCACTTGTTTATCACACAATATAGAAATAGGTTCATCATATGATACTCTAATATATTTCAATATTTTCTTCATCCATAACACCTGTGTACAGCATGATGTTGCTACAATATATTCTTCTTTTGTAGTGGATAATGACATTGAATCCTTCTTTTTACTCAACCATGAAACCAATCTTGCTATGATCAGCCTTAGGTGACTCATCATTCTTGCTCAAATTGCAACCAATAACCATAGAAGTACATACTAGTTTAGAATCCTCCATCCCAAAATTCTTCAACATTTCTTTGACATATTTTGACTGTGAATTGAAGATGCCTTTTTTTGATTGACAGATTTGTAGTCTGAGGAAAAAAATTATCTCCCCACACATTGACATCTCAAAATATTTCTACATTTCCTCTAAAAACCTCTTATACATACCTTCATTTTGTTGAATAGGATAACTAAGAGGGGGGGTGAATTAGTTTTCACAGATTTTAATCTTCAATTCAATTACCAGAACTAATACTTAAACTGCTTAAATTACTAATCATCAAATGTCAATGTAGAAACTCAAATCCAATGCATAAACACAATAACACCAGATTTATGTGGAAAAACCAATGAGGGAAAAACCACGGTGAGGTTTAACTCACACTATAGAGAATATCAAAACCAATTACAAAAAGGCTCATTTCCTGAGATAAGGACTCATTGTCCAAAACAAGGACTCACTATCCAATAGGGCTACAACTTGGAGGGATAACTACCACAAAGATACAAAGAAGACAAAGAAGACTTGTTCTAGAGAGAAAAAAATCCCAATGCAACAAAGGATTCCACCGCAATCACTTGATCAACTTGCATGAATGATAGAGTTCGCCTTCTACTCACTGCATCCAGAAACTCAACATTAAGCTTCACACTAATCTACCACACACATAACTCACACACGATTTTTGAATAGCATCAAAGTCGTGTCTGCTCTTTCACTTATCTTCCTTCTTTTCTTTTGTATATTTTTCATTATTATCTCATCTTATATTTATATTATCTCCAACTTTGAAAAAGATGCAAAGTCGGCTATCCAACTTCAAATTCAAATTAGGTTAGTGCCAAAACATCCTAGGGTGGAATTGGAATGAGGGCGACCAAAATACATGCTTCATCGAGACCCAAAATAGATCCAACACACTTCATCAACTTCGAAGATAGTACTTAACACAGTCATACAAACCAATGTAAAACACATAGAACAATTAAGCTAGAAACTTTTAGAAACCAAAAATATCTTCAATGTAATTAGAACATCTAGAACACATAGAAAAACATAGTTCACAATTGGTGAACACAACTCAAACTTCACAATGAACCAATAGCCAAAAATATGAATATAGCAACCTTCAAAAACCATGAGCAACATATCTAAACCATACAAACATGTAGGGACAAGTACCAGATCATCATCTTGAGCAACAACTGAATACATGTAATCTTTCTTTAATACAATTTTCTCAATATCCTCAACATATACAACCAACAACAACTAGTAGATAACCAGTTGGCCAGTTGACATCAATGACAATACTTTCATTCATTTTTCCATTCTTACAACACATTTACTCTAAAGATAATTTCATCCACATATACTACCACAATCAGGATTTGTTCTCCTTCAACTTTGAAATACAGATTGCTATCTGAATTACCTTCTTGAAATCCTTATTGCAACAAGTATTTATCTAACCTTGCATACCAAGCTCTAGGAGCTTGTTTGATTCCATAAAATTCCATCTTCAATCTTCAAAACATAATAGCATCATTTGATAACTAAAATTCTTCTGTGTAACGCCCGTCGTGCAAACCCCAAAGGACTAAACCTTACACATTTTTTTTTAAATAATAAAATGTACACATAATTATGAACCATCAAAACATAATTATGTTACACATTAGCATCATAATGTCAAGTCCTCTCGGGCACGCGAGGTCACATCGCATAAACAACTCATAACGAAAAATACACATAAGGCTAAATAACATAACTAATCTTACATCCATCATAAACATTACAATACCCATTTACAAAGGATAACATACATATATCCAAAAACTTAAGTATAGATACATCACATAATACTACCATAATAAATCTCATAAATCATAAATGGATACAAGGTGCATTAACAATACATCATCATTTAATACATTACATGTTCTCAATAAATGAATACAATGAAACATCCCATACATGTAGGATAAATACATAGTACAATTAATGTCTAAAATACAAGATGAATATCTGGTACAAGCTCCATCTAAAGAATACTATGAAGAACGAACGTTGATGGGGAACCCAATGGGTGTGGAGCACGCTCCACCCGACCATGTGGGTTTTAGGAAAAACCCACCCCCCATGCTCAGAGGTGACAAGGAAGTAATCATGACCATGAATGCCATAAGACAACTCTAATAAAGAATAACATAGTACAATAACTCCAAAAGCAACATCAAATAATACATAGATCATAAATGACACCAATAAGGATCCACTCATAAAAACCAAAGAGCCATAAAATACCTCATAAATAAACCAAGGCAATAACCATTAACCACATGCCAAGTAAAACAAAGAGATAATCATAATACACTTCCAGACGCAACCAAGAAAAGAAGCATAAGGGCAACAAGTGGAGAGTGTCATCACATAGCCTACATGGGTTATCCTAGCCTTCCTCCAATATGAGGTGCCGACCCCCATCTATGGTTATCTTGGCCCTTCCTCCTACTTGAGGCATCGGCCCCATAGGGTGACTCATGCAGAGCCATTAGCCTCTC
Source organism: Sequoia sempervirens (assembly GCA_007258455.2). NCBI lineage: Eukaryota > Viridiplantae > Streptophyta > Pinopsida > Cupressales > Cupressaceae > Sequoia > Sequoia sempervirens. Next base: position 631,863,983 of record VDFB02000003.1, read on the forward strand.
CTGAGGATGAGGTTACTACTTTTTCGACCACGACCTTCTCAGTCTACCATTAGTTTGCGATAGCCCTAATGACTAGACGAGGTATCCAAGATTATCTTATTGTTTTATTACTACCCATACCCCTAAGTTCTATTATTAGGTTTTCACTTGTTAATCTACTCTTACATGGGTTATCCTGATCCCTTCCTCCTTTTGAGGCAACGACCCCCACGAAGAGCCACTCTCCCTAAAGACCCCAAAACAATAACAAAAACAAGACAAGGGTTGTACCATAAAGAACAAAGCATTAAGTCTCAACCAATGACATGCGAGGCATTACCCATCTCACTAAAATACATAATCAGAGTCTCAACAAAACTCGTACAACCCTTTCAAAATAAAAACACCAATATCTTGCTACATCAAGAGCACACAAAGTGGGGATAAACATCCAACAATAAAATCATGCCTCTGGAAATCTAATGATCACAACATCCATAATTGGGTTCTTAAAATCAACAGGGTTCCCGCATCAGAAAAGCCAAAACAATGACTCAAGGAAATAAAGAAGTCAAACTGATTTAGAAAATAGAATAACATAATAACTTTCACACAAAGTTAAATAATTCGTTTTATTCCATTACTAAATGCCATTTTTCCTTTATATAATTTTGCAATAAATTTCAATAAAAATTCCAATTACTAATATAATTTTTCCTTTTTCCATAACCATCACAATTATAATTTTCATACACATCATGAACATAGTATATCTATATATTTAAGTTTCTTATTTATATATATATATATATAACATTTAAATACATAAATATTACCCTATTTTATATATATTTAATTTTCGGGTTACCCAGGATACACACACACACACACACACACACATATGTAAAATATTAAAATGAAACTGCAATATAAAATAAAAATAAAAAAAACATGAAAAGAAACCACGACGATATTAATAAGGTCATTCGGCCATTATAAACCGCAACCATTGGCTGCAAAGACTATTTTGCATGGCAGTCTTTATGACTATTGTGGGTAGTCATAGAGGCTAAGGTAGGTAAGGGGGGAGGGGGGTGGGGGTTACGGCTAGTGCCGTCCCTCCCCAAAACATTCAATTATATATATATTTTTACATAAATAAAAATCGTGTGCCCAAGCATTTTTTGATTCGACATAAAAATATAAATCTCAAAAAAACTTTGTTAAAATACTATGCACCTATATGTATATATATATATATATTTATGTATATCCTTCAATAGATATATATACACAGGTGCATCCATATGAATAAAAGTTTTCAAAATAGAGAAAGAATTTTCTCAAACAAAAATATAGGAATAAAGATAATCTAATCAATTACTGTTTTCCTCCTATGAGACAAAATTTCATTTAAATTGGTGAGAGGAATTTTTATATTGAATCCCTAATCTTATACGAAAATATGTTTAAATAAGGGCATCCATTGGTTTCAGAAGGAAACTAATTTTCTCATAACATCATTATAAAGAAATTCTGGAACAATATTAGAGATTCAACAATAGATTTTTCCCCTATTACTTGTTACCTAGAAGATTACCCAAAATCCCATAATATTTTCTTTTCTTTCACAGAAAATATATTTATTTATTTTTATTTTTCTTTGGAATCAAAAAACTAAAGAATAAGAAAATGGAACCTGGAGTCCTACGCCTGTTGAAAATTTGATGAAGCTTTGCTTGATCCAAATAGCCTTTTCGAAGAGCTCTCGTTCCTTCCTTCAGAACTTCTTCACCTGATTCCCTTGACCAATCTTCTAATCTAAAATTTACTTTAGAAGAACCTCTCTTCCAAAACAATGAAAAACTAAATGATTTTCCACAGAAGGAGAACAAGAGCCAATCCAATTCCCAAAACTCAATATATTTTTGTAACTTCTGTCAATTTTCCTGTGAATGAAAAATCTCACAATTTTTCTATTAAATAAAAATATATCTTCTTCTTTTTCGAAAACTCCAAAAATAAAAATTAAAAGAATTTTTCTAATTTATTCCTAGCTTTTCAGCCAAAACTCAACATTCATTGGTCCTTTTCATCCTTTCTTTCTTTTATTGATTTTTTCCTGATTTAACAACACTTTTTGTTTTAATTCTGATTTTGCAGTTTTACTTGCAATTCACACAATTTAATATCTTTAATTTATTTATTTCATAATTATCCTCAATATGATTATTTAATTAAATTATAAAAATACTAATTTAAAATAATTTAATTAACATTTTTAAATAAATCACATGACTTTTAATATAAGACTTTTATATTTTAATACAATTTATTCCAACACTATTATCAACATTTATTAACATCATTTAAATATATAAATTACATCATACTAAACACCAACGTAAAATAAATACCAAAAGTACACTCACACAAACCACTATAATAAAATGCAAAAATGACAAAGGTCAAAGACGCACAATACCACTAAATAAGACAGTTTGACAAACATGGGACGGGGTGACTTCCTTGTCATCTCTATTTCAACATCATGCCTGTTGGGTTAAATTGATGCTCACCCTGTCTTGCCGAAGCAGGTGGAATCGAGACTTTGTACCTGCACTTCCTACATACAAACAAGGCTGTGTACATGTATATATATAATCAAAACATCATATCGTGAGAAGGAATTGCAGCATAGCAGGGCACTCGTAAACGAGTGGTGCTACACTGTCCTCTCACCAAAGCTATACTAACAAATACAACATTAGATATAAAGTAGCATTGATAAACTAACTAATCACATCTTAAAATAATTACTAAACCACTGCATCACAATGTATTACTGAAATCAAATTAAACATCACCAAACCAAATGTAATCATAATGTCATCATAATATCCATGTCCTCAAATGTAGCATAATCATCAAGCAATCTAAACTATCCAATCCACCAATCCAAACAATAATAGTAACTATCAAAGTCTCAAAGTATCAAGCAAAACCAAATAAAAATAATAAGTCCAAACAACAACATGAGGGGTATTACATTCTGGTTGTTCAATTTATACCTCTTTTTCCAACTCACATTCAAGAATGCATATTTCACATCTAATAAAATTTGAAATTTTTATGTGTTGCAAAGGTCAAAAAAATTCTAATAGCTTCCATCCTCTCCACTAGATCAAATGTCTCCTCAAAATCTATTCCTTCTACTTGTGAGTAGCCCTTGCACACAAGTCTAGCCTTGTTTTTGACAACTTTTCCATCCTCATTCAGCTTGTTCCTAGAAACCCATGTAGTTCCTATCACATTCTTATTTGTAGGTCTTGGGACCAATTCCCAAGTTTGATTCTTCTCAATCTATTCCAATTCTTCTTTCATAGCCTTGATCCAATGTTATTATTTTAGGTTCCACCTCTAAAAGTAAACAAAAATTTTCTTGTTCCTCTGTCATGACAATTTTTTTCCTTGTCAACATACCTTTGCTCTTATCTCCAATGATTTGATCTTTGGAATGGTTCTTTTGCACATAGTTAGGAGTCTTAGGGATCTTTTTTAGAGCTTCATTCTCTTCAACTATCATATTTTTCTCCTTCTCTTCATATTTTTCTTCTTCACTACAAGGGGATTCATCAGATTCATATCCTTCTATCAATACAAAAATATGAAGTGGTTCTTCATCCACCTCAACACTTGCACTATCAACAATTTTCTTTAGCATTTTATTGTAGCACTAGTAGGCCTTGCTTCTTGTAGAGTATCCAAGAAATATTCCTTCATCAGATATTGCATCAAAATTTCCTAAGTTTTCTTCATCTCTTCTTATATAACTGTTACCTATTTTTCACTATGAGCTCAAACAGGCAGAGCTAAATCGAATTCATCATTGATAGGTACATAAATTTTCAACTTTTGCTGCTAAAGTATTCATTATTCATCATAAATATCAGATTACATCTGAATTACAGTTTTATTGTGCAAGTATTTGAAACAAAAAATTGAAAATTTGCATAATAATGCTTTTTATTCATTTTGTAAAAACACTAAAATCTCGCACAAGCCGCGAGAGTAAATGAATTTGATTATGACAATCAAATAATGAATACAAGATTCAATAAAAGCTACACTACTGAAAATAATGTAAGTGCAAAGAGGAGGAGCAATTCATCATTGCCTGAGATGATGAATCACTTTCGCTTGATGTCTTCAGTTGTCGCGTCTCCAAGTTGCAGCCTCGTTTTCATGCTCCATGAACCTGCAAAATTGTAAAAGATGGTGTTAGGGGTGTACTCTAAGCAATGATGAATTACATTTTGCTTTATGCCTACGCTACCAACAGGAATGTAACATACATGCAATCAGGAATTCACTAGATGATTTCAGATTTCAAAGGCATAAAACTCAAGAGGAAAGCTTTCAGCTTCTTTTATTTTGCTAACACATTTTTTCACTATGCAGGAACATGTTTATTATGTTCGTGATCATCTTATCAGATATGTGGAGTAAAACGGGCTCCCACAAGGGTTGAGCCTGGAATATCATAAGGAATGACATAAACAATATGTAAGGAAAAGTCACCACAATGATCTATGCAACTTTTCAATATAGTGAATAAAGTTGAAACAAACTCCATATTGAATGCACAAGTTTCTTCATTAAATGGGACAACATTTTAAAAGAAAAGATAATGATCTCTTTATTTAAAAACAACGGTATATTGCTTTTCAAGAGGAATTCATGCATCAAAAGAAAGTATAAGACACGACTTCAAGTGTGACAGCCATGATTAGTGAAGTAATGAGCTATACATAACAATAATAGAAGATTCTTATTTGCATTTTTGTCAATCTTTGAGTGAAACGTCCATGAGGAGTTTGAGAGTGCATCATACTTTCTAAGCATGTAATACAAATGAGTCTTTCATAACAAAAAGAGAGTTTTGCTTTTGTCATATACAAAAATAGGATGAATAGACAAGCAATATCTTCAGGTTTTATTCTAGCCATTGAGAAAGAGTTTAAAGAAACAGAAGTATAAAGAGAAAATGTTGACAGAGTGAAAAAAATCAACAAGAAGATAGTGTTGCAATGCCATTTCATTGTGATTTTTAATATAAAGAGTAGTAGAAACCCCAGAAAATGTAGCCACAACCATGTTTTGAATGCAGATAAAAATCAAGGGGTGGCCTTGTACAATGCACATATGCAAGGAAAGGATTATCACAGACTTTAGCATGAAGGAGCATAAGAGATCAACTATACAAAACTGGTTATTTTGCAGCATGTCACATATTGAATGGAGAGAAGTTATCATAACCAAGCAACAATTATAAGTATTTGACACTGTTGCATAATCAAGTGAAGGGCAAGAACACTTAGGAATTTCAAAACATTCATGATTAAATCATTTGGAGGTATTATCTCAGTCTATCATCAAAGAGGTAAACTCTGTAAGAAGATTGTGGCGCATGGTAATACAATTTCATTTCAATGTCTTCTGAACGTCTTTAAAACAATCAAAGATAGTTGTGAGATATATACGTACAAATATTAAAAGATCTTCAGCATTCAATAAGAAATCAAATTAAAAGAAAGTGTTTGATCAGTTTATCATTTCTCTTCACTTTAGTTTCCAGACAAAGTCAGATTTGTGCCTTAAAAAGAATGATATGAGTGGATGTATGTCAAAGTGACTTTTACGAGTGATGGCACATGGGTAAATTACAACTCTGGCAAGCTAATGTGAAGAGGGGTTTATTTCTTTTGCTCAAATAAAAAATAATATGATCATGGTGGCCTGCAAATCATAATGGAAAACCTAGAATATAATGCATTAAGCCCACAATTTGCAGTGAGAAAATCAAATATCCAGAAGACGCCATGGAGGGTTTTCAATACCTTGATATATTGAAACCAACAAAACCTCATGGAGGAACCCTTTAAGGAAATGTTAGGAATATAAAATACAAGTGAAGGAAGAGTCTCAGCCTATTTCAACAGAAGACCATGGTTTTTTCCCACAAGCTAAAATCACAGTCAAGGTAATAATAACATTAAGCATGTATAAAGAGCCTGAACAACACTTCAAGTTCCATGAATAATCAAAGATGGTAATCCATTCAAGGAAGGTAGTCGAATATAATGCAAGTTTCCCATAAATAATGAGGAGAAACTGCCATCTACAAAAACTTATATATGCAGTCTAGAGCAATTTCAATGCCACAGCAAGGAGTTTTAGATTTCCCCTCTCAAGATGCAGATAAGACGTCCATTGCGACAACAGAATAAGGAAACACCAACAGAAAATGAAGCACAACAAAGGAGACATCATATATAATGAAGAATGCATGGCCACGACCTTTGAGACCAACAAATTATTCAAAGAAGAATGATGAAAGCCACGTTTTTTGCCTCAGTCAATAACAATGATAGCCGAGTAGAGAAACAAAGTTTCTTTTTACTTCACAACAATGGCCAAATAATGGATGTTGAAGAACTCACCTGTAATGTAAAGATGTAGATTTTGTTTTCAGATTTCCTGACAACATTTTTTTTTGCCACGAAAATCTCCAGATTCACCAGGAAAATCAAGCTCAAACCCTTCATGGCGGCAGCAGCAGAGTTTGTTAAATAATGAAGCAAAAGTGAAGAATGGACAATATGTTTTAGGGTTCGAGCTTTTACTCACCCTAATTCAATGAGTGGGTTGATTTATTTTTTACCATTGGTTTAAAAAAACAAAATCATTTCATGTTATTGGCACCGTGGTATTGACTTTTAAGTCAATAAATCTACTAATGTGCATGGAGTGTATGTGGATAGTTGACTTAAAGAATAATTTAAGTCATTATTTCTTTTTAGAAATTATAATGAACTCATGCATGTTTGCATGATTTTACTCAAGCTATTATTGTAATAAAATATTAATGTATTATTACATTAATATTTAAAATGAAAATGAGGCCATTTCCACATTAAATATTAAAATAATCATGCATTTGGTTATTTTCAATATTTAATTACTTATCTTCCTTAAGTAAAATCATGCAAATGATGAAGATGTAACTGGAGAATCAGAGATTATTAAACTGAATATTAATCATGCATAATACAAAGATAGAGTTTTAGTTATCATGGGCGGATTGATACAAATGATGAGGCTTTCGCATGCTCGGGCCCACTTTTTCAAGGATTTTCAGTGCAGTTTGAGTGCTCTATGGTTCAATTATGAGTTGACCTCGAGTTTGGATCATCGTTCACTCATTTTTTCATGAGTTTGAACCTTCTTTTCAAGGATTTTTGCCTTTGCTTATGGATTACTTTGGAGATATCAATTTGTACACTGAGTTTCACTTTCAGTTTCATCTTCATGCCTTTTGAGAGGCTTATTGTATAAAGTGAAATGACTTAGTCATTTTTACTCTAGTTCTTATTTTTCATCTTCTCTAGCATACCTTTTTACAGAGAGAAAGATTTGTAACTCGAATTTTTACATTAATACAATTTTATAGCTTTACAGGTTACTTTAGTTTGTCATTTTGCAGAGTTTTCCTTCCTATTGTTCATGGAGATAGAGTTCACCTTTGCAATTTCAGATGTTTCGTATGCTTGAATGATCTGATGAAAGTCTAATGTGTTTCATTATCAAAACCTTCAAACTTCTGTCTTACTTTTTGCATACTTATACACAATTGTTGTTTGTGACAAGTCATTAATTGTGCTCAAAACTTGTTCCTTTTCCTATTTGTGAAAACTTAGTTTTCCTTAGAAGAAAGGAAATAAATACAACCTTTTAACGAATTAATATTGTGTTCAGAGAGTTCAAATTTCCCTGTGTTAACAATTTTCCCTAAAGGTACAAGTTGTGAACCAATCTACAAGTTTATCATCAATTAGGTGCATCACCTTCAATTTACAGTTTCGCATGCATTTAGCAATAGTCCTTCTATCCTTTTTTCCAGCAAGTTACTCAGTTTTTAATTAAGAATCATATAGGAAGCTAGCCTAGAATCTGGAGGTTCAATCTCATTATAGGTCACCCACAACCTGAGTTTGATCCAATGTTTCAACAGATTGCTGAATTTAATTGTTCAAGCGTTCGGGTGCAATCTGATTGACAACAATAACATTTGCTTCCAAACCTCTGAAATACTTTATAGGAGGTTTACCATACCATAACTCATAGGGAGTCTTTGAACTATTCACTCTTGCTTGACCTTTGTTAAGAATGTAGACTATATTATGAATTACTTCTCTCCAATAGACATCCAGTAGATTAGCTTCCTTCATCATTATCCTAGTTGCTTCTTGAACTGTTTTATTCTTCCTCTCCACAACTCCATTTTGCTAAGGAGTTCTAGGAGCTAACAAATGCCTCTTTATTCCACGATCTTCACAAAAATTGTTAAAACTCATTTGAAGTAAACTCACCACCTCTATCAGGTCTCAAGCAGTTGATTTTTAAATCCATTTCATTCATTACCATAGATTTAAAAGCTTTAAAATTATCTAGAGCTTCTAATCTTTTTTTAAGAAATGTTACCCAATTCATTCTAGAATAATCACAATCAATAAGATGAAATACTTGTCACCACATGAGCTTCTTATTTTGGTAGGTCCACTTAGGTCTGTCTACACCAAATCCAAAGGACCCATGGTAGAATATTCTTTAGTCTTGAACCTCTTCTTATTTTTCTTTCCAAACTAACATTCCTTGCATATTGCATTGATAGGATTTGTAATATTTGGAAGATCTCTCACAACATTAGTAGAACTGATCTTCACTAGGATATCAAAATTAATGTAACCCATTCTTCTATTTCATAGCCAACTTTCATTGATTTGAGATATGAAGCATTTAGAACCACTACCTTTAAGTTGATAAACATTACCTTATGTCCTTGTTCCTGCAGCAACTAGAGTATCGAGGCTTCCTTTTTTGATTTCAAAGCCACAATCCTAAAACACAAGATTGTATCTTTTGCTATACATTATTCCTACACTTAGAATATTATGCTAAAGACCCTTGAAATAAAGAACATCATCTATTTCATTCTTTCCATAAAAACTAATTGAAAATTTTCCACAAATCTTAGCAGATGTATCATCACCAAACTTAACAATACCACCATCATAATTTTCAAGCTTATCAAACTTACTCTTATCACTTTTCATATGATATGAGTATCCATTATCAATTATCCAATAATTTCTCTCTTCTCTTGCATGAAAAACAATCAACATATTTCCTTCAATGTTGTGACTTATTATTGAAGCACTTTCCTTCACACATCTTTCAGAATTAGTAGAATTAGTTCTAACATTTAAAGCCATGAACAATCATTCATCACTTCTCTCATCAGGGTAATTTGATTCCTCATCATCACAAACACCATTGTCCCTTTCCACATAGTAACTCTTCTTTACAAATTTTCCTTTATGATTCTTAGGTTTATCATTTAAAATTTTGATTGGACATTTAGATGAATAATGGCCTATCTTTCCACAATTGAAACATTTAAAGGGTAACTTACCTCTATATTTTATAGTGCCCTTTTTCAATCTCCTTTCAAAATTTTCTTCCACCTCATCAAGATCATTCAAATCTAATTCATCATCCTTCTCTACTTTGTAGACTTTAAAGGTAGTTTCTTTACTTTTAGCATTTTGACGAAACTCTCTCATTTAAAAAGAAGTTAAAGCACCATTCATCTAATCTCTAGAATAATTATCCAAATTTTGAGCTTCCTCAATAGAAAAAACTTTAGAACTATAAGCTTTAGGAAGAGTTCTTAGTACCTTTTTCACAACTTCGCTTTCTTTCAGCTTACCACTAGGACCATTGATGACATTGACAACTTCATCAACTCTGAGCATGTAGGCAGTAATATCTTCATCTTCATACATCCTTAAGGTTTTAAATTTGGTTTTGTAATTATTCATTTTCGCTTGTTTGACTTTGTCATCTCCTTCATAAATACTCTCCAACTTTGTCCAAATCTCTTTAGCAGATTTTAGACTTATCACTTTTCCAAGTTTAAAATCAGAAAATGACTCAAAATAGCATTCCTTGTGCCACTGTTTTCATAATCCTTGATTTCATCATAACTTGTTAGACCAGTAGCAAGTATAGTGTATCCTTTTACAACTGACTACCAAACACCAAATCCAAGAGAGACTAGAAAGGACTCCATCCTAGCTTTCCAATAAGCATAATTCATTCCATCAAAAATAGGAGCTTTGACACCCTTCCTATGCACCATCTGAATCTACCTCAAGTGATTAAGCTTTCTCTAAGGAACCACATCTTTGATACCAATTCTTAGATGCAAAGGAAAACTGAGAGGGGGTGAATCAATTTTATACATAAAAAATTCAATCCCTCATCAATATTCAAACCTTTTTTAGCCCTTAAATCCTTATCATGCATTAGTGAAATGTAAACATATGAAACACTAATGTAAACACATCAAAACACATAAGAACACTAGATTTATGTGGAAAGACCAAGAATGGAAAAACCACGATGAGGATTAGCTTACATATATATGAATTGCAACACTAAATACAAGATGGCTCACTACCTAGAAAAAGAAGAAAGGCTCACTATCGGGTGGCTCACTTCCAAGAAGAAATAATATAGAAGAATACTACTACAAAGAGATTCGCCATCTCAAGGAAATAGGATAAATCCACCATAGAAACCTTTGGCTCATTGCCTCCAGCAACTTCAAGCACACTAAAAATGTAGACCCTTTTACTCACTGCATTGGAGTCATAGGTAATAGGCTCACACTCATATCACCACACATAATAAAATTTTCATCTTTCACACACCTTTTATAGATCTACACACATATGCAAAAATTCACCTTACATTTATACCATCCATGACCTAAATAATCTAAATTAGGTCAGCCTTAATGAAACGTATGTACCTAAAATATACAACACAAAAATAGGTTGGAAAAAAACACCTCCATGGTGGAAAGAAGTGAAGGATGAACACACAAAGGGTTAACTAGGACCCAAATCTACATCACCACGCTATACAACACATCCACAATCCATGAGATACCTTCGCAAATAGTGCTAGCACACTAGGTCAACCAAACCTAAACTAACACTACAAGAAACCACATACATGCTTCTTTAGGTTACACAGACCACATAGCAACACTCCAAAACATCCAAAAAAAATCTCAAAATATTCCAGTATCATCAGAATATTCTACAACACTGCCACAACCACTTGAGAATATCATAATTATGTGCAAGCAGACACCCTGTCATAGAACACAACTGACTAAGCAACGTTGCAGAACATCTCAGCACCTGAAACCTCAAGGGAAGGAAGATATAGGAAATGTAAGCATGTTCCCAAATCTATAAGATAAGAAACCTTACTGCGAAGAAATGTGGATTAATCTTATTTCTCTCAGACAACCTTCTACGCATACAGACAAATTGTCAAACACAAATTTCACTGTAAAATGATCCAAAACTTGAAACTTTGGATATACCACCTTTGAAAACCTTTGATAATCACATCCAAACCACACAATCATATCTTAAATCATGAAGAAATTTGGAGCACAACATTGAATACACATCTACCACACTGCTCACTCATTTATTTAAATTTTCTCAGAAAGGACTTGGAAATCAAGTGAACCAACTACATCAACAATATTACAAATACTTCTTCAACACATCTACAACATTTGTAACACTTTCCAACAAAACCAATAATTTCCATAGTATGGTTGACATCAATAAGACATCAAACTGCAACATATCCATACTGTTGGCAATCTCCCCAACTATGACAATACTAGCATCCTTCCAACAACTCCAACACATAATCTACATACTGTTGACATCAATGACCAACTGTTGAAATCAATGACAACACCAAAAACATATTTTCAACAAGAGGAAGATCAATTAACTATTATATAAGTAACAAAAATAGCATCAAATTCTACTAGCTATGGAACAAGGGGAGTAAACCCATCCAATGGATATTTATATTCATTCAAATAAATTTTTAGGTGGTGGAGAAGGTATTCTATCAACATGAATTCAAGCCCAAAACCTTGTGGCTAGAAAAAGGGTTTTCATAAGCCAAATGAAAAATGTATTATAATGTTATACTTGGCTATTGTAAGATTAAAAATGCATAGGAAGAGAAAAATAATTATACCATGAAGTAAAATTATATTCATAAAATAAAATTATGGAGTAAAATGATTAAATTAAAATTAAGCTTTTGTCCAACTACCTAACTACCATATGGGAGACTTCTTGTGTGTGCTTAACCATTAAAACATAGAGTATTAAGATTAATAAATTAAATTAGATGAACCATTAACATTGCAAACATTTATTCCATGGCATTGTGTTTTTAAAACTTCTTAAATGACACATACTAACATATTAAAATAATCACATAAGAACCCATAGTTCTCACCCAATAAAATCACCAATGATATTTTTTTAGATAATAGGGACCTCATAACCCAAAATACCCCTTTTTCCAAAAGGAGATATTTCAGATTATCCTTGAAGCCTCTAATAATTATTTTATGACATTATTAATCTTGGTCTTGGTATTTTACAACTAGCATTGATCAACTTGTTCCTCTAGAATTGATATAATCATGTTGAAGTATCATATAATTAGCATCCCTTTGACCAACCATTACCTAAACATGGTGTAAAAAATAATGTGTTTTTTTTCTCAAACATACTAGCCATATCTTATTGGTCATACATGTAACTGTAATCATAAAGTTTATCTCCACTTAAGATTATCTGACCACTTTACTTCCCATTCATTTATGACCAAAACTTGTGAGTTTTTATATCTTAAAAATAGGAACACTATAATTCAACCACAACATTAAGTGGGAAAGACAAAAATAGAAAATCACTAGACTAAAAAACTATAATAATTGATCAAAAACTACTCCCACCAAAATGATGCAATCATGGATGAAGGATCTAATTAAGGATAATCCAACCATTTAGCCTTACATAAATCACTCACAGATTCATACATTGGATTTCAAATTCTTAATCTATATTCACATCACAATAAATATGTAGAATAATAATTTATTGGTTTATGGTATAAAACTAAATCAAAAGATTTTTTGCTAGGGATTACAAGTAGAATTTGGATTTATCCTTTGATTACAAACATGAACATGAAAAAAAAAGTGATGTCTTCTCAAAAACTAGATATAAGAGATAACTTTCTATTGGTTATCTATGATCTTATGGATTACCAACTTGAAAATAAATGACAACTTCCTAACTCCTTGGTGCAGGAGCACCCATATTCTCTTTGTCTTTTGAAGTATTTGATAGGAAATGAGTTATGTTGTCATGTGTTGAGTCTTTGAGTAAAGGTCCTAAGGACCATCTTGAATGATTTGTAATAGGTTTTTAGATTTGGAATTAAGTTTAGATGTAATAACAAGGTCTCCTTCCTCACCATGTGCACTTGGTGCATCTAGGCAAGTTAAGGAATTAAGATCCCTTGGTGCAACCAAGTATTTGAGGGGAGTCTCCTTGATGTTTTGATGTTTTTTGTGGTGTTTTAACACCTTTTAAATGTTTTTTGTAATTGGGCTTCTTGGGAGTAGTATAAATTGCCTTAATTAGGCAATTAGGAGTCTAGTTTGGAATATTTAAAAAAAAATCAGTTCTTTCCAACATCCAACTAATTCCAAAATAAGTTGGAGGGTGTTGGAAAGAGGTTTCAAAGGTTGAAATAGGTCTCTTTTGGTCGAGGCATGTTGATGGTGAAGTTTGGAGAAAGTTTGAATAAAAGAAACCCTATTTTTCTTCATTTTTTATGTGTAAAATTGCTGCTAAAACGTGTGGTACGACCATATTACGTACTGTATAGGAAGGAGACCATAATTTATTGATAGATGATTGAACTAACTTTCTTTTAGCAGTGTTTTGACTCATTTTCATTAAGAATCAAGGGAGATATCTTCATTTTACTACAAGTGGGTTTGAAACCCTCCACAACTAGGGTTTGATCAATAAAATGCAAGTTTCTCTCCATTCCATTGTAGGAAAAATATGATTTTTGGTCGAATGGAAGGTATTGTAGTATATTTCAAGATAAAAAAGGTTTTGGACTGAAATATGGGGTTTGGTGAGAATAAATTGATGCCCTAGGCCTGGCATCTCTATGTGACAGGCCAAAATTTGCTGCAAAAATCTGATTTGAGGCAAGATTTGTGAATTTTTTATTTTGTGGTGTTTGGGATCAGTTGGAATGAGTTTTTTGAAGGTATAGGAAGGTATTAATTGGATTATGGGTGTTGGGGTGTGCCAAGGTAACCATACTTTCATTGAAAAGTGTCTTTTAGGCCTCCTTGTAGCGTTAGAAAATAGGTCATTTGTTGCCTTTTGTATTGGAGTCAAAACTTGTGGTTTTGAGGGATTGTGGGGGATAGTATCAAGTGTCAAAAATTAGTGAGTTTGGTCTGGTTTCAATCATTAGAAGGATTTTATGTTGACTGTCCCATTAGATAGGGCTACAAGGGCTACAAGGCCTAATATGACAGCAATAGATGAAAGAGTGTTCCCTAGTAAGAAGTCTTATTTGTTGGCTTAGTTTAACCATGTTAAGAGATTTTGAGTCATTTCCAAGCCTCCTGATTGCATTTCGGTGTGTGGAGTTAAAATAGTGCTTAAGTTGCTCATTAGTTGTATGGTGTATTAAGGAGTCTATCTAAGAGTATTTGAGAGAAGCTCTTAAGAGATTGTCTTCCCCTGCCACTCTACACCACTCCTCAATAATGACCAACCTAATGTGGAAAATATCAAAAGTTTTTATAGAGGAAGATGATGAACCAAGATAGAATACAAAATCAATACACTACCCTATGCACATGAGATAAGGATCATGGAATCATTTTTAAATGATTTATCCTATAATTTAATATTTGAATTGGACCTCTTATGTGAAACATGTCTTATCTCTCTATGATAGGGGCAAAAAGATATAATATTTAAAATTTAATGTAGCCTTAACTATGAACCTCATTGGGACCAATAATGACTTAACATTATCAATTGATGTGAGATTCAAACATGTGGCACCCAACTCAAATAGGTCTTCCACATGTATGTGTGACAATTTATGTTGCATTAATATTATATTAAAAATTGATGAAAACATATGGGCATTTTTTTATGTTCTTAAGAATATCTAATTACAACTTGAAGGTGTTATGCTTTAAACCAATGGTCTTACATAGTAGAATAATTATTTGTTGGGCTGCATGCTTCAAATAAATATTATAAAAATAATAAGCATATACAACAAGAAAATAAAATATGGAAACTAATCAAACCTAAACAAATAAACACATATTTTTGGTTGATGTACGATTTCTCTTATATCTAGGGAGACCTTGTATTGATTCTTTTACATTAGACAACCTAGGTAACTAAAAAATGAGTCTTTCAATTTTATTCATGTATTTTAGCTAAAGGAAAACCATAATGATCTACCTCATATATGGATATCTATGTAAAATCCTCAAAGGTTTAACTTTCCACTTCACAAAATATTCTTCATAATTCTTTCTCCAAGTGTAGTATTTTAATTATACTATTTAAACATCTTCAATTTATTATCTTTTTTTTTGTTATTTTCTTCATCCTATTCACCTTTTATGATTTCTTCATTTTTCACATTTTCATGTTTTCATAAAAATATACAACATTAAATATTGGGGATATCATAAATCCTTCAACTCAAATTTATATGCATTACTTGAACCAAATTTTACCACCATCTTACTCAAACCAAACTTCCTCATCCTCAACTTATTATAGTTTCCTCACACATATATTTTCCCTATATATATCATGATGTCATCTCCAACTCCATATTCCTTATCTCTCCTTTTCTTATCATCATTTTCTTTGTATTTCATCCTTTCCATTTTTTTATAACTTCCTCATGTAATCATTTCATTACAATATGCAAGATCATATGCTTCAACGCTATTACTTTGTTAATTTCCAATCTCCCTTAACTTATATACACTTCATGTATTATGGCCATATACATATTAAAATATTTTTCTCCTATACTCCTATTAATTTTATTATTGTATATAAATTTTTCTTATGATAAAACCATATCTTACTTATCCATATTTCCACCTACCAAACACCTTAATAAGTTTCTAAAACTTCTTCTATCTATTCATTAGTCTAAGGGTGATATGTTGAAGTTAAAATCCATTTTCATTTTTTCCACAACACCCTCTATAAATAATAAATAAACTTGGTATCTCTATTTGAAACTATACTTCTAGGAAAACCATACAATCTAATAATATCCTTGAGAATTAATTCTTACTATATGTAATTTATCATTATTTTTTCTATATGATATGAAATGCAACATATTTAAAATCTATCAACAAAACAAAATGAATTGTACCCTTTTATGTTCTTTGTTAACATAAGACAAAATTCATTCTTATGTTATCCTAAGGCTTATCTAGAATCAGTAATGAGTAATTTTAAACCAATGTTTTTACTTCTACCTTTATCTAATTGAAAAACTATTAAAATTTGAACATACCTTTTTACATCATTATATATCCACAACCAATACTAACTATCACTTACCAATGCTATTATCTTATCAATTATAAAAATACCAACTAATATACCACTATAACTTTTCTTGATCAAATTTTCCTAAAAGAACTTCTAGGAATACATATTGATTACCCTTGAACAAAAAAACATTTTGAAACAAATAATCCACCCATATTATTTTATCCATTATTATTAGTTTTTTTTGCAAATTTTTCATGCTTCAACAAAATTAATGTCATCCTCATACAAAATTTGTATTTCCTCAAAATCAACAAATTCAATTCTCATTTTTATTAACAAATTTGGTCCTCTACTCAATACATGTGCAACTCTACTTAATTTACCACTATGCTTCAAATTCAATTCTCATTTTTATTAAAAAATTTGGTCCTCTACTCAATACATGTGCAACTCTACTTAATTTACCACTATGCTTCAAAATAAAAGATTAACTTTTCTTGAACTCAACCCATTTCACATCTCTAATTTAATGTACCTTCACTATTTGTGCACTACAATACTTTCCAATTGATATAGAGGAAATATGTAGGTAGAAAATAATAATTTCATTTCTTCAACACTTGAACTACGATATAGAATTTTTATTATATAATAAATATTTTCTCTTGGTAGATTCATTTACGTTCTCAGTGAAATATGCTACAAGTTTTTCTTCTTTAATTAACATCGTTCCAACTGTTGTATCACTTGTATCACTATCAACCTAAAATATCTTATAAAAATTGATAAGATTATTTTTTCTATAAGTTTATTTAAAAATTAAAAAAAATGTATTCATAGAAATTGTCCCCCAAAACTCCCTTTTATCTTCTCTCATATTGTTATCAATAGGTGTACATATACCTCTACAACTTGTTATAAAATTCCTACAAAATTTTCCAAGCCATAAATATTTTTTACCTCACGAATACTCTCCAATGTATACCAAATAATAATTACATTTACCTTATCTAGATCCATCTTCGAACCATCTATTGAAATTAAAAATCCAAGATATATGAATTCATCATTCATAAAAATAAACTTCTTGAAACTAATCAATAGATTTTCTTCTCTTAATCTATATAATGACATTTATGTATGCTCAAAATGTTCTTCATTAGTCTTACTAAAAATAAAAAATACCATCGAAATAAACAATAACAAGCTCATCCAGGAAACCAAAAAAATCATCGTGTGGAAGTTGAAGCAACATACATTGGTATTAATATAGACTATGATAAGGGATATAAAAGGGTGTGGGTCGAGGGAGATTCCCTCAACATTATTAGATCTCTGCAAAAATTGAGCAAGCTGAGTTGGTCTATAGACGATCTTATTAATGATTCCCTTGCTTTGGCTAGTACATTCAAGAAGGTAAGGTTTACTCATGTTTTTAGAGAAGGAAACTCTCTTGCAGATTTTTTTGCTAACGAAGGTATAAGCCTAATGAGTGGCAAGTCATGGGAAGGGTACATTTCAGTACCCAAGAAGGCACTAGCATTAATATTATATGACTTCCAAAATAGATTATGAGGAGGGGTACGATTGGGGAGTAATGATTTCCCCTCCCTTCACATGTTTTATGGGTATCTTAACACCCATTCTCATTACTATGTTAAAAAATAGAAGGCTCTAGATTTTGAAGCGAAGAAATTGTAGTAGGCTTTGGATTTTGTAGAGAAGGGATTACAGTGAGACTATGGGGGGCGACCGAAGTAGGGTGAAACCTATCTCATATGATAAATGGAGGAAAAATTAAAAGGTCTAGAAGTTCCTAGAAGAGGGTGGCCTTACACCCTACATGGGAAGGCTTCATGGGTTAGGTCATGAAGCCTCCAATCTCTTTGTCAAATGTTGAAAAAATAGGAATTTTAAGGTGTATAGTGTGGATATCCCTATCACAGAAGAATTTATAGCCCAAAATACTAGGCTACAATTAAAGGAGCAAAAGTTCTTCAAAGAAAGGAAATGAAATGATGATGCAATGGATCAATTCTTCAAGGCCAACGAGAAGGAAAAATTAGTTAAGTTGACATCCTAGGGCCATGATAGATTATCAATCAAACCTGCTTGGGTAGAGATTGCAAAAGTTGTCATGAGGTATGCGACTCTAGATGGGAAGTTCACTGCAACTATGGGTTATTATTTCACATTCCTTAATCATTTTAGGCACAAGATTTTGGTGTCTTTTTTTTTTTTTATGCTCATTAGAGGCTTCTATCTACGCTCATCTCAAAAACCCTCGTACCTCGATTCTCCATGAGGGCCTTATAGTTCTTATTATGGAGTATACTAAGGCGAACTCTCCGCCCAAGGTTGTTAAGGGTAAAAAACTTGCTATTGAGGACCAGCCTAAGGTGGTTGATTATCAACAACTGATACGAGAACTAATGACAGTGAAGATGAGGAGTGGAAACTGGATGAGGAGGCTAAGTATGAGGTGGTAGAAGTATTGTCTTCCTCTCCTTCGGATTCACCTTAGTGAAAGAGGAAGAAAGGTAGTCTAAAAAAGAACACACCCAAAAAGAATCCTAAAAAGAAACACTCATGGTTGAGTGGCTCCCAGATTAGAGAAGATGAGGATGGTCAACTTTTATCCTAGCAAGTGAAGGAACCAGAATGTGTAAAGAGTAGAGGTATCACTATGGTGTTTGAGGGGGCTCGTACCTAGCAACATATTGTTTCTCAATAGATAGAAGGCAAGGGAAAAGGTAAGAGAAGACTCTCTAATATTGTAGCTAAATAATGGGGAATAAATTGGGGAAGATTAAGTTTAGTTCAGGTAATATTCATCTCCTATCAGATGATTTTTCTTACCTAGATGAAGAAAATATAGACACATAGTATCTCTTAGACATGGCCAAGAATGGGGCCACTTGTAATTTAAAACTTGCAAAGTGGATAATGAATGAGTTCAACAAAATCCTTAAAGGAAACTTTACAAGTCAACCTAAGGGGACAAACTCTAGTTTTCTCATTGAAAGGCTTGTTGATTTGGAGAGCTCTATCTTTGATTTTAATGAAAATTGTGAAAATCACCTCCACAAAGTGGAAAATAAGGTTAGAGAACTTAATGAGGATATTAAGAGGCTACTACAAATTAGCCATTTCTCCATCAAGAATAGTGTAGACTCCCTTAAAGTTCTTATGGAAAATCTTGGTGATCTCAAGGAGGATCATATTTATGTTGAGCATCAGGTGAAGGGTGCATCCACCAAAGAGAAGGGTAAGAAGTCATGGAAAGATGAGGAAAAGGATCCAAGTTTCAAGACCAAGGGAAACATGAGGAAGATGTTTGAAGAAGAAAAGAATAAATTTTTGTCAATGGTCAACCTACATTACAATCAGGAGATGGAGGTGGCCAACACCTTGAAAAATATGAAATAGTTTCTTGCTTTTGTTTGTGTTTAGCTTTGGTCTATTAGTTCTTTGGTTTTTGGTTGTTGGTTGGCTGTTGTATTGACTATGTCATTTGTAGTAGTAGCACTATTTTGATGTAAAGGGTTTTGAGTCCCTTCAAAACCTGTTTTCCCCCCTTTAATCAAAATAACCTTATCCAAATGAGGTTTCAACACTTAATTCATCAACCTCATAAATGTACTCAATGCATTATTTAAGACAAGAATTATAACCAGCCACTTATACTTAACCTCATTAGTTTTAAATATATTTTTCAATTCATCCTCTTCTCTTATTATAATATAATGATAATAATTTTTTATATATATCTTAATATAATACTTTCCTCTACTCAAATAATCCATTAAGTCCATCCTTGGTAGCATCCATATCTTATAGTGATTATATCGATAGTTCTAGAATATATACACATCCTCCATTATCCTCCTTTCTTTAGTACTAGTATGGTTTTCACCATAAAGAGACTTAAACTTTCTCTAATAAACCTTTTCTACAAATTTTTCACTTGTCAATATTTTTTTTTTCTAAAACTATTGTAAAAGAAACCTTATTAGATAAAATCACTCTTAGGATCAAATCCATGTGATGGATAATACTCTTAATTTGCATTGATCCATCTGGCATGTTATCAAACATAATGTTTGTGTACTCCTTTAGCAACTCAAAAATACCAATCTACAAATCTAGATCAATATTGCTATCATATACCTCGATAACTATTAAAAATACATATATTCATTCTTAAAACCTTTTCAAAACCTTCCTACTATCAGATAAATAAATTATAGCATAATAAATCATTTAATTTCCCTTATCTTCAATAGAGTAAGGGATATGTTCCTTATCTCCCTTAAATAATGTATATGTATTCTCTCTACTATTATGAATAACCTTTTTACTATAATTGAATGGTCTCCATAATGTAAAATGTAAACATATATAGACATAATATCACATATTACCTCATTCTAATATGACCCCAACTTCAACTTTACTAAACAATACCAATACCTTATGATCCTTTTATAATTGTGAGATCATGTATGGGCTTAGGTGTTCTATTTTCTTCAACTTTAGCTTTTCAATAATTTTAATTGATACAAGATTATCAATAATTACACTATTAATTATGACTTTGCAAATTTTACCTTAATCTTACAAATTGTTCTAAATAAATACCTTATTTTTAGTATTTCTTCACTATATTCCCTAGTAGATTTCAACAATACAAATTTCATCAATAAAGACTCGCATTTTTTGGGTTCATTCAATCAAATTAATGATCCAATATATCCTTCATATACATGTGTAGATCCTATGATTCCTTCACTTGTTCTCTTTCTTCTTCCCTATGATTCAAAACATTCAAATGATCAATGTCCCTCAACTCTATAGTTAAAACAAGTACCATGGAAAAATCTACCAAGTCCTCTTCCAAATATTCTTATTCCTTGTTAATATCCATTAGAATTCTCACTATAGTAAGAATTATAACTCTCTTTTTCATCTACATCCGCATGACTATGTCCTCTACTACCACTTGGATTTATTCCTCTTTAGAGTATAACTTTAAGCTTGATTTTTGTTTCTTTATATAAATTTTTTCTCTTATTCAAATTATATTTTCCATTCAAGGTAAAGTAATATGTTTCTTAAAGTAACTGAAATATCATTAAACTTTTTTTTTTTTTTGATACTACCTCTTAAGATATTCATATATCACTCATTTTTATAAAATTCATGATGACTAGATCTAATTGTCAACTTATAAAAAATATTTAGTATAATCTTGTACATTCATATATTTCTACCTTAGGTTTTATAATTTTTTCACTAGATGTACTTAATAATCTACAATGATGAACATATCTTTTCAATTTTGACACAATCCTATCCAATCTTTCAATATTTTCTTTTCCTATTCTATTTATTTATAATTGTGCTTCTTTCCATCATAATGAAACATAACCTTTCAACTTTATCTTAACAAAATTCATAGTTTTACGACCTAGGATTTCTTCAAATTAACAATCTTCTTCTACTTCAATCAACCAATCTATCAACTCTTTAGGATTTAAAATACTAGTATAATCAGGAAGATTAATTTAAGACCTTTTACCAATATCCACAAATTCCTTTCTTGATCATGGTCTTCTTCATCTTCATATTGATATGCAACATGTCCATTTCTTCTTTTAGTTTCATCATCTCTAGTGTATGACCTCTTCTTATAGCTTCTTCAATAGTATAAAAAAATATCTAAAAATTATTTATCATATTAATTTTTTTATTTTTTATTTTTATAATGATAAAAACTTGAACATTTATCTAATATGCATAGAGGCATTCTAACTTGAATAAGACGTAAAATACCTCATAATTTGGTGAACTATTTTCAAATAAATTCACTAAGATACACTCTACCAAACAACTCAATGTTAGAAAATATATTCAAATCTATTATTTAGGAATCAAAACTTTTCTCTAATACCAATTGATGTAGTCTTGCTTCAATGATCCAATTAAGGATTATGCAAGCATGTATCCTAACACATTATAATTACCCAATATTTTTCCTAAGAAATTAATGGTTAAAAAATGGATCATTAAATTTTTGGTGAAGAAATTATAGTATATACATGTTAAAATGTATTCTTACCAACTACAAAATTATGAAATGGGAAACATAAAAAACAACACACAAGGCAACACTACCTAACACATGACAAGTTCAAGTCTTAAGAACATAGCACATACCAACATTAGTATAAGACTTAATACAACCATAATGTGTAACACAAAAGAAATGATAGATAGTGGAGATAAAGTATCATTTCAAAAACTTATTGAGTCCAACTCATCTCATAATAATAATAATAATAATAATAATAATTGAAATTACTAAGAAATGGACCTCATCATGACATCCATATGAAAGGGTAGAGTTTCATCTCACAACTATGATACATAATAGAACAATAACCTCCATCTCTCATGAATGGGTAGAATAATAATAAATATTTCATCTAAAAAACCAAGTCACCCATCCACTCAATATTATGTGAAATAATATCCAAACCAAATGAAATTATAACTAAGAGGTTACATGGTGGGAGATTCATTAATTTTACTTGGTATTGTAGAGATTTTTCGTTTCCTCTTAAGATAATAATTAAAAAAATAGATAAAACTCAACCAAACCAAGTAGATAGGAAGTCAAGGAATTCTCCAAGGGTCAACCTTGCTTTAGGATTATTATTTTTTGAAAAAATCATCTAATACCTCCTATTTTTATTTTCTCATTTTGAGCAGTGATCACCCCTTTTAGTATATTATATTTAATTAAATTAATATTTAATTAACCTTATATTATAGGAGAATTCACTCCATAGTAGATAGAAATTGCCCCTTTTTAGCAAAATAGGGGAAGAAGAAACAAACCCAACACGATCTTGTTTCAATTTAAAATTAAACTGAAAGAATGAAAGTAGATTTTAAACACTTTAAAAATACAATGAATTCATATAATTATGTTTCAACCATTAAAAAAATTACATCTAAAGCTAGTGTATGGCTAAGTCACTGCAAGCTTAACAAAATCAAACATCAAATATGTTGTAGTATCTTTATTTTAAGTGTTATAATAATTTGAAAATTAATATTATAATATTAAAATCTTTTTTGAAATATGTGAAATCTATAAATTCATTTTAACCAAAAATAATGCTACTCATAAGCATGTGTCCCTTCCTTCTACTATAGTAAAAGCAAACATGAGAAATATTAACTCATAACCATTGGAATTTTTCAACACCATACTAATGATTCTAAATTAATCATTGCATAATATAAAATTATTACATAAGTAAAAATTATCATTTCAAATTATAATACAAATTAAGCCTACAAATATTTAAAATTAATAGTTATCATGTTATAATAAATCTCCACAAGTTTCAATATACAAAATCAATTCCAATGATGAAATATAAATATTACAATATAATGGTTATCATCCCATATTTATATGGTTTAATTTTAATTAATATACAATTTGTCACTTTATCCAAGGATCACAAGATCCCCTTATATAACTTTTCCACAAAACTAAAAAAGGAAAAGCTATAACTATTAAGATGTTATAAGATGCATTTCATACTCTTCAATATGCATCTTTGAGAACTCAAATGGCCCCTAATGATGATCAATACTAACCAACTATGTGCAACCCTAAAGCCCATTCCTCTATACTAGGAGATAATCAACTAGATGGTCTAATAAAAATGCATCTACAACAAGGTAGTTTGACAATAACTCATACCAATCACATCTCATACATAAGGAATATAATAAGAATGCACATTTAAATCATAGAACAAACCAATGGCATATAATAAGAATGGTAATGACCACAAATTTCAAACAAAGGGAATGGTGATGGAAACTTTGCAAATAATGTGATATTGATAACAACCAATTATAAACAAATATTTCGTGCACACAAATTAAATACAGTGATCTAATTAAGTTAAGAAAAAGGTTACTATATATAAGATGGTAGATTTTTATTATGATGATATGAATACTACTTGTTGATGGGTGTTTTGCACACTTTCTCAACACAGGCAGTACATGAATGTACTACCTCTCTTGAAAGGAAATCTTCCATGGCGAATTGCTGAAAATCTCCCCAAGGTCTCTTGGGTGTCAGGTCATGATTTCCATGGGATTCCTCAATCGATTTTGATGTGATTTTGCTGGTAATCACAGGGCGGACTTACGTAGATGGATGCGAGATGGATCTTCAAATATGAAGTTTCTGAGGTGGGGGTCGAATTTCACTTTGCTGTAGGTTCGGATAGCGGTCCAAAACTTTGATGTTTCTTCGATTTTGGCTTTACAATGTGCAATGAACCTTGGTATAGGTTATTTCTGAAAAAGGAAAAAAGAGCGGGGAAGATGGAAGGTTCCTAGACCTGCAACTAACTGTGAACAGTGATAATGGAGTTCCTACGATGGACAGCTTCCTGGAAACAATATTCCACTTAACCAAAAATCTCATAGTCTCATGGAATTTGTGCTATCTTCTAAGGTCTGCAAATATTTCATCTTTCATTCACCATATACATACATGAACAAAGATGAAAGTGTGGAGCAGCTTTGAATTTAAGCCCAGACTAACTTTACACAGCTATCTACCATTAGCAAACAACAAAAAGTATGGACTAAGAAGGCATCTACACCGCAGGAATTTTCACAACCACATAACAACATTTCTAAAATCTATCAAAGAAAGAATACAACTAAATAGAAAAAAAATATGAATCTAAGTCAAGAATCTAACAATGGAGGTTGAATCAAGTAACATGTGAAAAACTCAGAAAATGCACCAAATCAATGTATTTTCATTATAAATTTCTGTAGCATGTATTTATAACAATTCAACTCCCTTTGCAAATGAGAGGAGAGCCCTATTTATAGTGCCCAAAAATTTAAATGAATAGCCAAGATTAATTCTCATTGTGTGCCCAAGATTCATTACAAAATAGGGTTTCACCAACCCCCAATATATTACAATTTAAAATTACATTTTGTCCACTTCCCTATTTTGTCCTCTAGTAATGACATTGTAGCATTTTTGTCTTTTTGTTGATTGTTGTTTTACTGTAGCTACTCTTTGGGGAGCTCTTTATTGTCAATAGGGTTGTCCTCCTGCTTCTTCGATGTTGTATAATCCATGAATTTCAGGATGACTGGCTGGAGTTTGTCTACCTCGATGATCTCATACCACAGGATTTGGTAGCTCCACTCCTTCGCATTATCTTCCAGCTTCTTCCAGTCCTCATCATACTTTACGCCCTGATCTCTGAATAGCTCCGATTGATCGAAGGCATAGGCAGCAAAACTCATGAATTCTACCGTTATTTCACTAGACATCCCGTCCTCCATCTTCTTCTGGAAGTAAGGTTTCACCTTTTCTGGATCCATTTGTATTGCGGGCATATCATACTCTATCATCAACTTGAGATAACGAGCGCACTCCGCCCTAATCTCCTTGATCCATTCGATGTCTGGATCCACTTTTCTCATTATTTGCTCCAACCTCTCCTTCCTATTGTCAAAGTCCCACTGCCACACATCCATCAACCAGTGATCGTCCTTGTTGAATGCAAGCTCCTTCTCCCATGTGGCTTTTGGCAACCAAAGGATAGCCTCGATCTTTGGGAAGGTAGAGTCGTATGTTGCAGGGAAGTCGGTGCAGAGCTTCCTCATGCCTTCCAAAGATTGCTGTAGATCTAAGAACTTGTTGGCTGTCCGAACAGCTGACTAATTCCCATGTTCCCGATGTACAAGACTTGTCGGAATTAGCCTTCCGTAGTCTTTTCCAAGTTCTTTCTCCTTTCCATCTTATTAATCTATTCTTTGGACAACAGTTGGGGTGAAACCATGGATGTGGTAGGCAGGTCATCAATTGAGGACCATTGTTGGATGTAATCCGTCAAGACGGCCACCTGTGCTTTGAGCTCATCTTTTGAAATCTTGTCCTGTTTTATCAGATGCACCACTGTAGCCACCGACTCCTCAAGGTGTCCTACCTTTTGTTCTCTGGTGGCAGTCCCTAAGTCAATGGTGGAGATGTTGTAACTCACAGCAGCCTATCCCACCACAGGCGTTGCTACTTGTACAGCCTAAGACCCAAAAGCATGCATTGTTACCTTGGATCTGACTTTAGGCTTCTTCTCTCTTCTAGTGGTGATCTGAGCTTGGGCTAAGATAGCCTCTAGTCTTGCCCTTGGGTCCTTTAGTATAGGAGTTTTTCTTTTGAGTTGTTTCTCTAACCACTCAGACACGACAGACTTGCCCTTAGGTGATTCATGATCACCCTTGCCCTTCTCGGCCAAGGCCTCTGTTTTCTTATCTTTTGGGGCCCTTTCTTCCTCCTTGGCAGTATCTCCTTCTTCTTCATCAGAGTCCTGGATGAACACAAGGCTCTTAATAGGAGGCTTGGTAGACAATTGCTGCATGGGACTTTCTTTCTCTCCCATTTCTCCCCTTTCTTTCCCTCAGTTTGTTCAACCTCGTGCACATGTTCCTTGAGCTGCTCGATTTCGAGGCTCTTGACAGCCTGAGCCTCACTCTCAGGTATATCTCCTCCTGGACTATCTTCCTATTGTTGTCCTTCTTCTCCAAGAGGTGACCTTTATGCCTCCGTCTTAGTGCCCTTCGGCTGCAGGGCCAGCTCTTCCTTAAGATCATCATCGAAGGCTTGCAAGATGACCTTACCACCGACATCCTCCTCATCCCCACTCTCTGAGGAACCAGTTCCTTCCTTTTCATAGGCAACCCTGTCGATTGTCTGATGCTCATACTCCGGGTGCTCATGATATTCATCGGCCTCTTCCTTAAATGAATTTGAGGCTTCTCGCTCTCATTTCTCCCACTCCTTAGAGATTAACAGGGTGGATTCCATAGCCGGTGGCCCTATTGGGGGCTATGAAGGTTTGGCAATAGCGAGGACCTGAGCTAAGGTTGCTTGAAGAGTGGGATCCATGAGGATCTGGGAGAGCTCAGAAGGGATATTCTGCATATGCATTGAGAAGGCTTCAAGCAAGGTGGGAGCGAGCATTGGTGCCGCCACTATAGGTAATGGGAGTGACCTGGTGGGTGACATGGCAGTGGAGGAAGGAGGTGTAGTTACAGCGGAGGAAGAATAAATTACAATTATAGGCTCATTCAGAGGCGAAGGGACAAGATGGACAGAGATGTCCACTGCCGGCGGGGATGCGGCGACAATGGCTAGGGAGGTAGATGATGGGGGAGCCAAAGCAGGGAGAGCCAAAACAGGTTTTATTTGATCAATACCTTTTTCCTCTTCTTCTTGGATTAAGGGTTGCTCTGTCGTACCCCCTATTTTCTTAAGCCTCTTGGAAGGTGAGCCTCCTGGATCCCTCCTTGTATAAACCTTGGGGGTCAGGAGACTGCTCTGTTTCTGTCTCTTTTCTCTTCTTGGATCCAGTGACTGGAGGGGACTTGGATGTCCCACCCATTGAAGTGGTGGTAGCAGCGTCCTCTGTGGTGCTTGGTTCACTTTTGAGTCCTTCATATGTCAAGACCACCCCTTGTTGTTTTAATCAGGCTACCTGCTCATCAACCCACTCCCTAGTATGGGCCAAGATTGGCTCGGTTATAATATCGAGGTCATCGACCTCTTGCTCATCCTAGTCTATTGTTGGTATTGGAAGATTGGCGACTGCGGGATATCTGGGGTCCATCACGGTGCTTTTGTCCTCCTCGACTTGATCTGGTATGGGAAATGGCTGCACCTTTCTTATAAAATATGCAGTCATCCGCATATAGTTCCTTGCACGTACCTCTTTATCATCTTGACAATCTCCCAAAATTCTTCAATGTGGTTTAGATGAGCAAACCCCGGTCCTAATGCTTTCCTTACATGCCCATATGGGTCCATTGGTAGACAAGTAGTGTGTAGGTGAAAATGGTAATCTTTCAGTTCTTTCTCAGAGTTACCAGCGCACTGGGAAGTTTGTAGTTTATACATGCCTTGACCAAGGGTCATGGGATAAGAGATCCCTGCTACGTGCTTGCCGCTAAAGACTGCCTGTATGTGTTGGAGCTATCGAGAAAGCTCCAATAGGATGATTCGGTCATTGGGATATCGAGGCAACTTGTTTGGTCTTTCGGTGATGCCTTGGGCATGAATGTACGTGAAATTTGGATATTGAATGAAGAGGAAGGCGTACTGCTTCAAGAATGCCCGAGCACTGTGGGAAACCCTTCTCTCGAAATCCCCAACAATCATTCTGATGATATGGCCAATGAAGGTGTCATTTACCCTGTAGTATTCCTTCTTGAAGTTTTAGTACTAGAGCTGGGGGTACCTGTCATAGACCTTTAGTCTTCGACCCTGCTCCTCATTCGATACCACAAACAACCCGCTGTACTGTCTCTGATCTACCAAGGAGTAGACGAGATATGAGGTCATGTAGAACTTTGAACTCTTCTTCACGTTGACAAACTGCTCATGGAAGCAGTCGCTTATTATACCTCCCCAGTAGTACGAGGTCTTTGTGGTGACGTCTTCATTCCCACAAAGAATCTGCTTGATAAAGTACACCATCCACTCCTGAAAGATGGCAGCCATAGGAAGACCCATAACCTTGCTTAGCATTGTGATCAGGTCATAGTAATCTTTGTGGAAATCACTACGGATGAGTTTGTGAGGAACCTTCGCAGCGCTACCCCACTTTTCTTTAAGCCAATGTTGATTTATTAACCTTTTGTATCTTGTCGGGTTGTCATCCCATGCAGCTTGGAATTCCTCTGCAGTATGTATTTCCATTTCTTGAAAAGTGGGAATATGGAAGGTCTTTGTCATTCCTTCAGCCGACATGTCGGCGAGAATGTTACCTTCTCTGTCAATAATTGTCCTCGTGTCGGGTTGGTATGCCTTCCGACAAGCCATGACCAATTCAGGGGCCACGAGGGATGGAAGGAAGCCCGCGGCCTTTGTGATTCCACTTTTTCTGATCAGCCTTGCATTCTTGGTTGTTGGATTGACCCTGACCCTTGTGTAAACTCGTCAATATCGACATGACCGATATTGGTGTCGGTGATTTCCTTCCAATTCGTGGTAACCTTTGAGTGCAGAGGTTCACCCTGGAACTAGTATTTCATTTGGCCCTTATCCTCTTTTCCTCAAGGAGTCTTTCCTGACTTCTTTCCTTTGTCCTTTTCGACAGCTGCCCCCAAAGGTCCTGCACCTGATTCCATATATCTTGCAAGCAACGGCACAGTCAGTTAAACTGATCACGAGAGTCTTCATGTTAGTTGAAATCCCAAGGGTGAAATCAATTTTAAATAATCTACTGTGCATAAAATGATACTTTTATCTCTCGATGTCATTGGTCTTTTGATTGAGGGCTTTCAGACAGTCCAGGCCCAGAGGGTCAGACTTCCCTAGCAGGAATGCTGTTTTGGAAAGGAAAATGTGGCGGAGTGATCTGGGAGATCTTTCCCGACCAAACTTTGATGGTTCAAAAGGATCATAACAAAGAGGGCCGAATTTAAGCACGTGGGTCGAGATCAGATTTCAAATTTGAGCTCATTTGGATCGATTTAGGAGCATCAAGAGGTACGAGGCCGAAAAGCTATCCAGTGTTGGCTATTTGGAACATTCGAGCAGAAACGGAGTTCTGGGAGCTGAACCCCAGGGTCTGAGACCCGTCGGGTCCAAGGGCGGCTGACAACTTTTCAAATTTCAAGTGGTCGGGCAAAAGGGACCAGGATGTCGTCGTGTTTTTTTCGTTCAAGACGACAATCGTCGAGCGAAAGTCCGGAGGGGGAGACTCGGCAAGTCAGACTCAGCATCAGGGTCGGACGTCAGATTATGTTTATGCCTTTGCGGTGAGCATGGAGGTGGAGCCTGGAAGGGGCGAAGCTATCCAAAGTTTAACGCCAGATTCCCAGTAGTGCATGGAATCTCGGGGCCCGGAAGGTGGAAGGCCGCCGAGGATTTTCCATTTGAAATCTATCTTTCATGCAGACGGCCGAGGGAACATCGAGGCTCGGAGGGCAGAGCTCTGGTGAAGGTTCAAAGTTAGGGGCAACAGAATCCGAACGAACTTTCGAAGGGTGGGACCCGGTAGCGCTGAGGACGCTGAGGCTCATCGGTTGGAAACCCTCGCGGCAAAAGATCACCCGGGACTCGCGACACAGGAAGACGCCGCATGCTTGTCGTTTGAGATGGCAAAGACCCCGCGGAAGCGAGGGCGCTTGGTAGATGTCAAATGCAGATGGCGCAGGGAAAGGCAGGCCCCGGGGCTCGGGTGGACAGGGCAACTTCGCCATTTGAGACGGCGGCATCTTCACGGACTTCCGGACACGAAAGTCCAGTGGCTCGGGCCCGAAGAGTCAAATTGTCATTTGGAAAATGTTCATTGTTTTTAGTTCTCATCCGCCAAGAGAAGACCTGGGCCCAGGGGGTATGAACGCCCCTGCACGAAGAACGTCCACACCAAAGTGAGGCTTCAGATTGAACATGAGGGTACGTTCGAGGGTTTTCTCAAGTTTTAAGACATGGGTTTTGTGCATTGTACCATATTTTACCATTCTAATATACTTTGGATCTGGGTTCCTCGTCACTTTAGGTTTAAAATCATAAAAAAAGCTCAGGGAGGGCAAATGGTAAACCTACCTCGAAAACTCGATGCGGCAGGGGGTGGGATCCACTAATGGTCGGCAAGGTGACAACAACGTGTGCGAAGGCGACGACTGACGAAGACGATGGACTCCTTTGGCAAGTTCTCTGACCTCTCTGCAACACTGACAAGTGAGAATGACAGGTTTGGGCCGATATTTATACTCCAACTACCATTAATGGCCATATTAAATGAAAGTACGGTGAGCGATTGGGTTGGTGGATTCAAATCCATGGATGGCGGTGAGATGTTCGGAGTCTGGTGGCCGGGAAGACGTAGGGCAGCGGCCGTTTGGAAAATGTTCTAAAAGCGGAAGTCCGGAGGTACAGGCCTAGCAGTGATCCAAGTGGATCCTGGAAAACCTAAAAATTTCACAATCTCAGAATCTCATGAAACTAACATCATCATGCAGAGCTCGCTGACATGGTCCTAACGCAACTTGAACGTGCTCAAAAGGAGTTTGTATGCAGAAGTTATGCGCGGTCAAAGGTCTGGTAAAATAGGCAAATCAGGCGTTCAAAAAGGGAAAAAATGATCATTTCAAAATTAGACAAAAATGACACCAAGTTGTAGAGCTCGTCGTGCTGATTCTGGAACTATATTTGGTTTCGAAAATAGAGTCTGTATGAGCAAAATAGAGCCGGTCAAAGTTTGTAGACAAAAAGAGTTGACCAGTCAAAATGATGACGTCATCATGACATCAGCATGGTGATGTGGCAAGTGGTGACATGGCAAGAGTATATGACATGGCATAAATATGGATTAAACCATATTTGTTAAAGAAAAAAATATATAAAGTGGGCACCACCTATTAAAGTGGGATGCCACCTAAGGAATAGGGGGTATCCCACCTTATATGGGAAGTCTCCCTTGTCTTTAGGGGAAAAAATTAAAAGGAGGAGAGGATGGTGGGATCACCACCCACCATTTTCTCTAAAAGATTTAATTGCTTTTTCAAAGCCTTAGAATAAGGCTAAATCCCTTTTTCCTAGAGGCCTAGAATATTTTCCTTTACACCGAAATATTAGGAATAGTATTCCTAAATTAAGGGGTCAAATAAAACCTTACATAAAATATTCCCTAAATAATAGAGAATAAATCCATTCGTAACCATTCAAATGAAAAGAGAATTATTTTGAGGGGATATTATCCTTCCAAAAATTATTAAAGGAGGATATTATTGATTTTTTTTCTTGTAATAGGAGATATGGGTATATTTGCAAATAATATGGTTTTAGCCCATATTAGCAAATAAATTTGTATAAAAGGGGGAGAGTTTTGGCTTGAAAATAAGCAATTCTACTTGGAGAAATAATTCCTTTGTGAGAGTTGAATTCTTTTTGAGAGGAAGAATTGCAAGGTGTTGTTATACACCAAAATTGTAAAAGTGAGAGAGATTGTGAGGAATTTTGTGCAGGTTTTTGAAGCTTGAATATTGTAAGAAGGCATCTTCAGGTGCTTGGTGATATTAATAAAAGCGGTCCAACATTGAGAAGCGGACCCGGAGACATAGTCCTGATTGGACGAACTCGTTATCAACTTGCGTCTGATTCTTCTATCTTCTGTCTTATTATTCTTCTATCTCCTGTCTTACATTCTCTCTAATTTATTTCCAGTATTTTCAATTTGGCATTTAAGTTCTAATTACAACATTTTAGTAATTAGTTAATTTCACTGAGTTTTGTAAAGGATTAAGTGAACTTAGTCTGTAATTTCAACGGTTAAACAACATAATCACGCAATTCTGTCTAGATCGGGGAAAAATTGTAATTAGGATTAATTTGCAAGTTATTTTGTAAACCTCTAATTATGGATCAAATTGGTATCAGAGCCCATTTTGCAGGAAATTGCATAAGTGAATGCTAACTAGGTTGAAATTGAAGCAAGGAGAAGGTGCACTTACAGAGATCAATCCTGAGATCGGGAAACGAAAGCCATCAAAAATGTCAGAAATGGTAACTGAACATAAAGCTCCAGAGCTTGATGAGAAAGCTTTCCAGAAAGAATTTCTTGAAATGAAGTCAAAGGTAGAAGTTCTTTTCCAAGAGAGGCAAGAACGAAAGAAGAAAAAGGAAAGCAAGGCTAGAAAGAAGGAGGAAGCTGCATCCTCATTGAAAGAAGACAAAGGTAAAGGAGTAGGAGGTGGTAGTGACCCTCCTGAACCTCCATCCCTGTCTTCCCCATCTTCTTCATCTTCATCTTCTTCTTCATCTAACTCTTCCAAAAAGAAACAACCTGTGAAATTTGAAGTTAATTCACCTTTGTTGAAACTTGATGTTAAATTTGATTTGCCAATCTATAATGGAGAACTAGATGCAGAAAAACTTGATAATTGGATAAAACAAATTGAAGTTTATTGTAGAGTTCAGAAGTTTACTAAGGATTCTCAAAAAATCTAATTAGCTACTCTTCGCCTAGGAGGCACAACTTTAATTTGGTGGGAGAGTAGAACACAGGAGGATCTAAGTCGTTATGGCAAAATTATTTCTTCTTGGTTTGAGTTTATAGCTGCATTAAAGAAACAGTTCTATCCATTAGGGCATATGCAAAAAGCAATGATGAATTGGCAATCATTAAAGCAAGAGAAAGGACAAAGTGTGCAAGAATATACACAGGAGTTTAGGAAGAGGGCTTTAATGTTGGGCATTCCTTTATACACGCAAGAAACTTTGTTAAAGTATATAGGTGGATTACGTGAGAATTTGAAACATACTATACTTATGTTTAATCCAACTAACATTGATGAAGTTAGTGTGCAAGCTATCCATTTGGAAACAAGCTCAAGGAATAGCCATGACAATCTATTGTTGGACTCCTGTAAGCAAAAAAATAGCAAGAAATGGAAGGAGAAATCACAACAAACCACTACTATAAAGAAAGAGGACGAGAAGCCTTATTGCTCACACTGCAAGAAGCAAGGGCATGAAGATGCGAAGTGTTGGAAATTACATCCTGATCAGAAGCCTAAGTGGTTCAAGGATCGAAAGGGTAAGCAGAAGTCCACAGCTGTTGTGCAAGACCTTGGTATGGAATCTGGTGATGAATCAAAGATTCCAATTGTGGGTTTGAAAGGTAAAGCTTTTGCTGGTAATAAATTTGTCATTGATGTTTCATGTGCTTCTACTTCAACAATTCATGTTGTTCCTGAAGATAGAAAAAGATGTGAATTGTTTCATATAAGGGTGATTTCTAAGAACACTAAGATTGATACACTGATAGATAGTGGGTCCCAAGTAAACCTAATTTCAGAAGAAGTTGTTGAATAGTTGGGATTGAAAACAAATCCACATAAAAACCCTTATCCATTAGGTTGGGTGTGCAATGATAACAAATTACGAGTAACTAAGCAATGCAATTTAAGATTTGCAATAACATCTAAGTTTATAGATGAGGTTGAATTTGATGTGGTTCCACTTGATATATGTGGGATTGTGTTGGGTAGCCCATACTTGTATGATAGGAAAGAAATCTTCTATAGGGAACATAATCAATATCACTTGTTTAAGGAAGGAATTGAATACATTGTGCATTCTCATCCAATTAAGACTAGTAAGTCTTTTGTGACAATGGGACATTTGAAAAGGGTAGTTAATGCAAGCAATAATTTGGCACTTACATCTGTACCACAAGAAGTGTCATTGCATAAGAGCATGTCTAATTCTAAGGTTGTTCTAGTTATGAAAGACAAGCATGATATTGGTACATTCTTTTTCTCGTCTGCAAATTCAATTTTTTTATTCAGCCTTCTACTTTTCAGCAGTGTATGGTTGGTAGCAGCAATATTGGATGTGGATGTGTATATGGCTAATGTACTTAACAATATTTGTGCAGTTTTGGTTATTGTTATGATGAGTCAGGTGTTCAGAATTCCAGCAAGGACAGATGATACTGGGCAAGTGGGGCAACATTGCCCTAGCTCAAATTGTACATAAAATAGACCTTTTGGAGGTCCAAAAGCTTCTCAATGGGGAGGAATGATCCAGGTGGATCCTGGAAAACCTAAAAATTTCACAATCTCAGAATCTCATGAAACTAACATCATCACGCAAAGCTCGCTGACATGGTCCTAACGCAACTTGAACGTGCTCAAGAGGAGTTCGTATGTAGAAGTTATGCGTGGTCAAAGGTTTGGTCAAACAGGCGAATCAGGCATTCAAAAAGGAAAAATGATCATTTCAAAATGAGAAAAAAATGACACCAAGTTGTAGAGCTCGTCATGCTGATTTCGGAACTATATTCGGTTTCGAAAATAGAGTCCATATGAGCAAAATAGAGCCGGTCAAAGTTTGCAGACAAAAAGAGTTGACCAGTCAAAATGATGACATCATCATGACGTCAGCATGGTGATGTGTTAAGTGGTGACGTGGCAAGAGTATATGACATGGCATAAATATGGATTAAACCATATTTGTTAAAGAAAAAAATATATAAAGTGGACACCACCTATTAAAGTGGGATGCCACCTAAGGAATAGTGGGTATCCCACCTTATATGGGAAGTCTCCCTTGTCTTTAGGGGAAAAACTTAAAAGGAGGAGAGGATGGTGGGATCACCACCCACCATTTTCTCTAAAAGATTTAATTGCTTTTTCAAAGCCTTAGAATAAGGCTAAATCCCTTTTTCCTAGAGGCCTAAATTATCCCATATTTTTAGAGGCCTAGAATATTTTCCTTTACACAAAAATATTAGGAATAGTATTCCTAAATTAAGGGGTCAAATAAAACCTTACATAAAATATTCCCTAAATAATAGAGAATAAATCCATTCGTAACCATTCAAATGGAAAGAGAATTATTTTGAGGGGATATTATCCTTCCAAAAATTATTAAAGGAGGATATTATTGATTTTTTTTCTTGTAATAGGAGATATGGGTATATTTGCAAATAATATGGTTTTAGCCCATATTAGCAAATAAATTTGTATAAAAGGGGGAGAGTTTTGGCTTGAAAATAAGCAAGCCTACTTGGAGAAATAATTCCTTTGTGAGAGTTGAATTCTTTTTTAGAGGAAGAATTGCAAGGTGTTGTTATACACCAAAATTGTAAAAGTGAGAGAGATTGTGAGGAATTTTGTGCAGGTTTTTGAAGCTTGAATATTGTAAGAAGGCATCTTCAGGTGCTTGGCAATATTAATAAAAGTGGTCCAACATTGAGAAGCGAACCCGAAGACGTAGTCCTGATTGGACGAACTCCGTTATCAACTTGCGTCTGATTCTTCTATCTTCTGTCTTATTATTCTTCTATCTCCTGTCTTACATTCTCTCTAATTTATTTCCAGTATTTTCAATTTGGCATTTAAGTTCTAATTACAACATTTTAGTAATTAGTTAATTTCACTGAGTTTTGTAAAGGATTAAGTGAACTTAGTTTGTAATTTCAACGGTTAAACAACATAATCACGCAATTTTGTCTAGATCGGGGAAAAATTGTAATTAGGATTAATTTGCAAGTTATTTTGTAAACCTCTAATTACGGATCAAGCAGGGTCGAAGGCAGCCAAAACTTTTGAAATTTCCAACGGATGGAGATTAGGGGGCCGGGACCTAGGACTCGGGACCCGGGAAGGCGAAAGTCATCCGCCGTTCGGGACGGCGGACATGACGAGGAAACCTAGCTAGGGAAGCCCGAAGGGGCGGGCCCGGTCGGGCCCAAGGCCACTAGCAGAGGCAAACTGCCAGAGAGACCCCGCAAGGCAATAGAACTTGACAAAATTAAAGGGGGTGAAACGCGATCAACTTTAGATGAGACTTTGGAGGCATACTGACCATCCGGGACACCAAAACGGGGTACGCAAAATGAGGCAGCAACAAAATGACGACCCGACTAGTCAGAAGAAAAAGAGGGTCCCCATTTTCGAACAGGGCGTGTGTGCTGAGGGCACAACACTACCTAGTATTGAGAATCATTCCATATATACAATGAGAAATCCTCAATGATATTCCACCAATCATAAAAATATTATAATAGTGTCCTTCACTATCATGCCATAATCTAAATTAGGAATTTGGTATTAGAAAAAAATAATGTATTAATTATTTTTATTTTGAATTGAACCCTATATAGTTTTATATTTTTATATTTTATTCTTTCAAATAACACATCTATTTTTTACCTTTCTAAAATGGTCTCTCACAAAACTATAACTTGGTCCCCCTAATACTAGTTGGTGCAAACTCAAGTTCAATGGATCAACTAATGGTATCCCAGGTTAGGTGGGTGGGTTGGTCTTATAAGGAATGACAAGGTCCAAATGATTGGTACCTATATTATGAATTTGGGGGTTCAATCCTCTAATTTTTTTAAATCTATTGTGCCCTCCATAGTGTCCTATTAGTTGTTATTAAAGGTATTAAAATGTAAATTATTAAAGGGGAGTCCAAATTTTTTATAGAAATGACATGATCCAAAGTCAATCCTAGCTAGCCCTACAAAGATGTTATTGGAGAGACTAAAGTTAATCTCATTAACTTTGATGAATTTCAAATTCAGCTTGTTTATAGGGAGGGTAATGGTGTGACAAATTTAGTGGCCAACTTTGGTACTTAAAGCAAAGACGTTATATCATGGCATGATATCTCTTCTCTCCTAGACCACATTGGCTTATAAGTTAAAAATGAAATACAAAATGATGATTTCCTTTCTAACAAGTAATGTCCCTATTTGTCTCCTTGACACGATGAAACTTACTATTTCAAGAGTGGGTCAGTGCAAGATCATGGGGGTCCAAACTAGGCCCCTAAGTGGAAATGAAAATTTAGAAAAATAGAGTTATGCAACTTGACATAAAAAAATTGAATAGGTTATTAACATAATTTGAAAAATATGTAAAAACAGAGTTTGTAGCAAATTGAATCTAGTTTCTAAGATACTAGTCCTTTTTTGGAAAAAGGTAAATCTATTTGGTGAAAATTTGAAATTTCAATGTAGTAGTACTAAATTTTCATGAAAAAAAAACAGGTGTTTGTCCGGTCACCCTAATGGGGAGAAAAAAAATATTTTTTTCTGAATATTTCAATATAAAGAGGACACATGCCCAAATGTGACACATATTTTTTTGTAATTTTTTGGCAAGTAAATATTTAGTTATGAATTTTCTAGTAGGATTTT
This sequence comes from Sequoia sempervirens, assembly GCA_007258455.2. Classification (NCBI taxonomy): domain Eukaryota; kingdom Viridiplantae; phylum Streptophyta; class Pinopsida; order Cupressales; family Cupressaceae; genus Sequoia; species Sequoia sempervirens. The sequence goes on from VDFB02000003.1 coordinate 631,902,363, forward strand.
TTTAAAATATTAAAAACCATATGTTTGGACACCCTAACTTGGTAAAAAAATTATGAATTTTTTTTTTTTTTAGACTAAATTTGTGAAGCATAGTGTGTGATGCATCTTTTAGATTCAAAAAATGTTTAACCATTTAAAAGTTATAGATGTTTTTCAATCAACCTATCAATCAAGACTTTACACATAGTGCATGTAGAAAATCAATAATAATTACCTAGTAAATTCAAAATAAAGCATGTCTTATATCGATAGAATGTTGTCAATTTGCTAAACAAACCCTTTTCGTTTCATCAAAATCAGATGAAAAAAAATCTATCAACACAAAGGGTGAAGTTTGAAAAACTTACAACCCCTGTAAACATGTTGGGGATATTGATTTTTCAGGTTGGTCACACCCAAGCCAAATACCGAAGTAAAATGGATATCTGATAGTAAACAAATATTTGTTACTTAAGGCTACATAACAAATATCCATTATTAATACCTAAGAAGATAAATGTTTATTAAAATATGGAGTTTTAGAAGTGAAAATCTACAAAAGGAGGTTTAATTATTATATGAAAAAAAAATGTGCTCCATTGGAACCATACAATACTTCAAATAAAAAATGCACCTTAGGGTGATGTTTGGTTCAATAGGAAGACCTCACAAAAATAGATGGAAATGAAATTATTACAAATGCTAAATATTGGTTACTATCTAGCTATAGCAAAATATCCATCGACACCTACACCTATGGAAAGTTGACCCCCAACCACTCATAAAATATATACTTATTCAAGTTCAAGTCATAATGGGTACATGTGGGTAGTTGATAAGCATCAATACCATGTGGGAGGGGAACCTACATTTGAACTGTAACTTTTGAACTTGAAGCTACATCTCTAGGGAATTCCTGCAAAACTAGTTTCACACAAAAATTCTTGCAAACCTTCAACTTGCAAGAATTTGACCTCCATCAGACCTATATAGAAAATTGGCTAGCATTCACCCAAAAAACCCTTATCTAATTTAATAATTTTCTTACTTTTTCATGGAAAACTAAGTGATATACAACTTGTGGGGAAACCTATTCAAACTACAACTTTGAATAATGTCTAGTTAAAAAGAGAAAAGCCACAAAAGAATAACTTAGCTAATTTTGACACTAAATTCATCAAAATTTAGTGTTGGATACCCGTTTGGGTGCTCTGTAAGATATATGGCTTAGAAGACATGTACACTTAGTCAATTTTGGAATATTTTTCATTTAGATAACTAAAAAAAAGAAGGTAAGAGAGAAACAATTGGAAAAGTATAAAAATCAAACAATATGGCCTAGATAAAATATCTCATATTGGTTATAATTGATGGGCCATAAGATGGGCATGAAATTCTAAAATTTGATTTCTTTTAAAATTTTTATCTTGCTAAACATGAAATCAAAAAACCTTAATCATTTGTTGAGCAATAAAATCACAAGGTTAGCAATAATTGAAATAGAGTAACCGCAAAACAACAAAATAAAACATGTACAAAATGTACTTGGAGGAAAACACAAAAAATATAGGTCATGCATTCCTAGATTGACAATGTAGATTATGTAGCAATAAAAGGATACCTTTAAGAAACCATCCTTGGGAAAAGATATAAGAACCTAACAAATCTTACATTATTTCTAAATAAATATTAATTCTATTAGTGAATCCTTTTTCAAAAAAAGAAATTATTATCTTGGAAACTCTTTTTTAATCACTAGAAATTTGTAGAAAATCTTGGTGAATTATACTTGTATTTGATGAAGTAGAAAATCAACCTCTAAAGAGGGAATACTCTCTAAATCCCACTATCTAATCCTCTCTTAAAAACCATTCAACAAATACCAAAGATTTTAACACAAAACAACTATGAAGCAATTTTCATTAATTCAAACTTACACAAATGACATACAAACATCCATATATCTGATTATATCAGATATTAGAGTCAATATGATTGATATACAACAGTAAAAAAAAATCATAATAATATTTTATATATGAAACCACTAAGCAAACATAGTTGCAATTTTTCTCCCTCCACTGCAATCTTCAAACAACAAAAAATTGCACTTGCAATCTTTTCCAATATGTGGATGGAATCCACCTTCAACCATGAATTAATCTTCATTTTTGTCTCAAAACTCTCTTAGACCTAAGAATCATGGTTTATACCTTCTTGTTTCAAAAATCCATTCCTAGGAAGCATCAACTTCAATTTAAGCCCCAAAATGACCAAGCCAAGTATATAAATTAAACCACTTTTCTATAACTCCTAATTTTGAATGGAGTGAGGTGGGGAGGAGGTGTGTGATGGGGGAGTTGAATGTGGGTGATGATGTGGGAGAAGGTAGTCCAGATGGTAAAGATGGATTCACTGGGTTCAGGGCTTCTGGAGGACCTTTTTGGTATCCCTTGTTTGGTGTTTGCAGGGTTTTGGATGGGTAGGAAACATTTGTGTGGGAGGTAAGATGGATCCTATTTTCCGTCATTAGGCTGATGCTAGTGGTTTCTAATTCCTGTGTAGTTTCATTGGGGTTCCCTTGGCCTTTTCTAGATGTTAAAGCCTTGTGGAAGTGGCTTGTCCACAGGAGCCTTTTAATGTGAGCAAAGGCTAGGCGAGTGGCGATTCAGGCCCTTTGGTGACAAGGGTTTGCACTTGGTGTGGTGGGAGTGACTAGGTTTGAGGTCGTTTAGGTGCCCTCTCAGGACTACTAGCTTTGTTTTCTAGGTGCTTTTGGATACCCTATAGCTAATGTGGTCTTTTTGTGGCGTGCTTTAGTCTTTGAGTTGGAGATGTTTTGCTTGATTGTGGTGGAGTGCCAAGATGGAGAGGTTGTGGCTCATCTTGAGCTACTTCTGGGGGTTGTCTCTCTTTGTTGGTTGGGTGCCTCCTGAGTTGTTCTCTATTTGGGGTTTGGTCCTTGTTAGGTTTGCTCACTTTCCTTCTTTCTTTTCTAGCACTTGGCTTGGCAGGTGTTCATCGGTGGGCAGTGGTCTCCTCTGTTCATGCTCTTTCTTCCTTTGTTTCTCTCAAGAGGTGTTTTTCTTTAGTGCTTTCTAGTCTGGTGGTGGGCTTGTCTTGTGTGGTGGTGGTACCTCGTGGGATGTTCAGGGTTGTGGCTTATTTTGTGCTTGGACTAGTGTGTCAGGGTTGAAGGTGTACTTTCTTGTTGGGCTGCCTCCCTGTTTCTTCTTTGCTTGGTGTCCTCTTGCCTTGGTGGACTTGTGCTACTTCTCTTTGACCTGGTGTTGCCTTATGGTTGCTCTTTTTTTGGGCATGTGTTGGCCTTTTGTGGGGTTTCCTTTGTTGTTTTCTCAAAGGATGCTTTGTTTAAGTTTTTCTCTCGGTTCCCCTTCTGGTGTTGGGTTTTGAGGTGTTATGTGGGGGATTTTCTTTTTTATTGTATGGTTCAGGTTGTTGCCTTTGGAGGTTATTTTAAAGGTTCTGGAGTGTGTGCTCTCTTTGTTGAGGGCTATCTTGATCTTCAAGCTTGGTTTCTTGTCTCCATCTCTTCTGAAGATTAAGGTTGTTGTGAGTGCGTATCCTAGTAGAGTGGCTTCTTTTGGTTGGATTCTCCAGTTGGTTTCTTCTCTTGAGGTGAAGATCACTCTTGTTGAGGTAGAGCTAGCTCCTTTTGATGTGGAGTTGTTTACTGCAGATCCATTGGAAAGTCCTCTTCTCCTTTGCTTGCTCCTCTGGAGGTGGAGCTGCTATGAGCAGGAGTTGGGTTGCTTTGGTAGTTCAAGCTCTTGCATCTTCCTCTCCTATAGAGGGGGGCCCTGTCCTATAGAGATGGAGTGTGGGATAGTTTTTCAATTTGGATGGAGTTGCAAGAAGGTTGCTGCTTTTCAGATTCTTATTGTTTTGGGTTTGAGGTCCCAGTCAAAACCTGATGATGGCTCTTTGTTGGGTTCATGGTCCCTGAAAAACCTGGTTAAGGGTTTAAGGTCCCTTCAAAACCTTTGGGTTTGTGGTCTTAGGTAAAACTTATTTATTTTTGGTTGAGGGCTTTAGGCCCCTGCTTGCTCATGGGTTGTGGTTGGGTTTGCTAATTATTTTTCTTGCAACATCTTTTCCTTGTATTGGGTTACCTCAAAACCTTCTTGTAATGGGTTTTGGGTCCCATCAAATTCCTACTTTTCCTATCAAAACTCCCAGTTTTTATTGGAAAATGGAAAATATGATTTCAAAAATTTATTTAAAATCATTAAATTTTGAAAAAGCATCTTTTGTAACCTCCATCCATGATTGGCCAAGAAAAGCAACCACTTCCTCACAAATAGGAGCCACAAAATAGAAAATCCAAACCACTTTCTCTTAGGAATCCAAATTCTTCATGAAAAAGTTTAGGAACATTAAATTAGTTGTCACAACTTGTAACTACCCAAATCCCATGCCCAAGAAGGCATATTTGAAGATTTTTCCTTGAAAAAGCCACAAAATGAGTCTGAATTGCCATAAAACTGTAACATAATAACTTGGCCAAATATTTGTCAAATATTTTAGGCCTTATTACAAACATTTATTTTCCCACAATATTTGAAGACCAAACTAAATTAAATTAAATTAAATTAAATATTTTTGGTTGATGCAAGATTGTCAGTCAACCGTGGATGCTCTTGTATTAGACACCCAAGGTAGAAAATTTTGTGAGTTTGGTCTCACAAAATGGAGTTGAATGGTAGAACCATCCTTTTAGATTGTAAACAATCCTCAGCTAACTCCATTATTGAAACTAGTGCCTCTGATTTGTTCTTCTTCTCCTCTTCCAACACCCAACCAGAACAAGTATCCTTCTCCTCTAACAATTCTTCTTTGCACTTATCATTTTCAATGTGGAATTAGCTCCACCATAAACCAACCACCCCCACCAAATGCAACTCACAATATCTTCCAATCTTGCGGGATTCAACCCACCATAGTCTAACCATCTCCTCCAAAATGCACCTGCACTAAACTTTGTAATACCAAACAAATTTGAACTGCATTCCATACTTCACTAACAATCTCTAACTGAACCATCTCATTTGAATTCGCTAAATCATCCAACTTATCATGAAAATAATTAAAAATAAAAAGTTTTAGCTCCTCACTACTTGCTGCAATATCATTCTCAACCTCATCAAAGCATTCATCAAAATTTGCTTTCACCTCATTACCTTTTGCTACAATCTTCACTCCACCTTCTGTCAACACTTGCCATTCCTTTTCTATCACTGAAATCTTTTCATCTACACAAGATCCACTCTCATCTTCATCATAAAAATGAAACATATTATGCATTACCTATTTCTCTTCAACCTTTTCTTCACCACTTCCTGCTGCCATATCTTCTTCACCTTCACTCTTAGCTACACTTTTATTTTCCATTACTTTCAAGTCCTTCAAAGGAAACTCATCATTCTTAATCATTGTTGCACTTTTCTCTTGTTTTCCATCTCTATCCTTTTGAACAAGGATTTCCACATTTTCCTTTTCATCATTCTTCCCTACACAAAGTTTCACTTGCAAACATATTAGTACCAAAAGAACAATAAGATTCAACCCTTCCCATTTTATTTTCCTTTCTATGCTTATTATTTGCTACAACTTCTTTTGCCACTTCCTCTTGCCTATCCTGCAAAGGATTCAAAACATATTCTTCCCCATCCTTTATTATGCTATATGTAATCTTCCTACAATCATGTAATACTACCCAACAAAAGATGGCATATATCCATAGGTACTATATCACATACAATCACATCCTTATATCTACAAATTTGAAAATCAACCACACATTGCTCACTTACCCATATCTGGCAATCTCCTTGCAACAAAGAAATGTAGTATGGGCTAGGATGCTTGATTCTTTTCAATTTCAGCTTGTCTACTATCTCTTTGAATCCAATATTATTGGTGCTATCTTTGTCCACAATGACTTTGCAACATTTCCCACTCACATTACACCTTGTTCGGAATAAATTACTCCTCTAGATGGGATCTTGATTCTCTATTTGTGGCTCTAAAAATTATTTGTTCATCACAAAACATTCTCCTGGCTTCCAAGACATTTTTTCAAACACTTTACCACACCCTTTTACAACTGCTTCACTCTCTACCTGCAAGTCCTGGTGCAAACTGCCTCACATCAACACTTTTGTCTACACACTCAGAAACAACCAGCTCTGATACCACTGATGAAGTAGAAACTCAACCTCTCAATATGGGATAGTCTCTAAATCCCACTATCAAATCCTCTCTTAAAAACCATTCAACAAATAACAAAGATTTTAATGCAAAACAACTATGAATCAATTCTCGTTAATTCAAACTTGCACAAATGACATACAAACATCCCTATATCTAATTATATCAAATATTGTGGTCAATAGGACTGATATATAGAAGTAAAAATAAATAAATAAAATCATATTTTAAACATGAAACTACTAAGCAAACATAGTTGCAACTTTTCTCCCTTCACTACAAACTTCAAATAACAAAAATATGCACTTGCAATCTTCAATTTGTGGATGAATCCACCTTCAACCATGGAATTAATCTTCCATTTTCTATCTCAACACTCTCTCAGACCTGAAGAATAATATCTTCTACCTTCTTGCTTCAAAAATACATTCTTGGGAAGCATCAACTTCAATCTGGCAGTAGCAACCTCAAAAATGACCAAAATAAAGTATATAAATTAACTCCACACCTTTCTTGTAACTCCAAATTTTCTATGCTTGGAAAATGGAAAATATGATTTCAAAAATTTATTTAAAATCATTAAATTCTGAAAATGCGTCTTTTGTAACCTCCATCCATGATTGGCCAAGAAAAGTAGCCACTTCCTCACAAATAGGAGCCTCGGGATAGAAAAAGAAAAACCACTTGCTCTTGGGCATCCAAATTCTTCATGAAAATGTTTAGGAACATTAAATTAGTTGTCACAACTTGTAACTCCCCTAATCTCATGCCCAAGAAGGCATATTTGAAGATTTTTCCTTGAAAAAGCCACAAAATGAGCTCAAATTGCCATAAAACTGCAACATAACTTGGCCAAATATTTGTCAAATATTTTAGGCCTTATTACAAACATTTATTCACCTACAATATTTGAAGACCAAACTAAATAAAATTAAATTAAATTAAATATTTTTGGTTGATGCAATATTTCCAATCAACCATGGATGCTCCTGCATTAGAGTGGACAAAATGGATAAAATTCAATTTTTTCCGTTCCAAGAGCCCCCACATTCTCTACTCTATCTAGAATATCATGATTTTTATGCATTATAGGAAAGAATTCACTTTTGGAGCAATCCTTTTCATAAAAAATTTATTCTTTTAATCATTTGGTACTTGTTTGGGTTGGAATAATGGGAAGCAATAGTCATCGCAAAGCGAAAAGGAAGAGGAATTATCAAGTGGAGGAAATTGAGGCAAGTAGAGAGAAAGAGAAAGGAAGAGGTTGGAAATAAGAGGTACATCAATTTCTCTTCAAGGAGAAGACTCCTCTTTACCTTTAAGTGAAATTCAAAGTGACCATGATATTGAATTTGAAAATATTGAAGAAAAAATTGAAATTGAAAATTTACAACATGAAAATGAGGTGCAAAATGTTGAGCATGAAAATAAAATTTGAAATGTTGAACACTCAGTTGAAAATATTAATGTTGAACATGTAATAGGTGAAAATGAAAAAATGAGTGTTAATGTATCTCCTAATTATGCAAGAAGAGAGGATATTTGCGAAGAAGAAAATGAATTCCTAAATCCATCTATTTGTAATGAATCCAATGAAAATTCTCAACATTTAAGAACTCCTAAATGGTTACTTGAAATAGATTAGAACATAATAGATAATATTGATGGAAAAAGGTCATCTCGAATGATTTGGTTGTGGGCTACCAATATGTTCAATCAATACTTTTCTAGTAAGACATCAACCGAATAATGTCAAATTTTTGTGCAATTGCTAAAGTCTTAAAAAATGAGACCATTATTAAATAAATTGAATATTTGTGTCACCAAAAATTCAAAAAAAAAATATTATTGTAAAAAATATTTTTAATGCTCTAACTTCTATTGGAAGGACTAGTAAGGAAAAAAATAAAAGAGTTGCTCATAGAGTGATCATAACCTCACTAGTAAGCCATCATTTGAGAAAGGCTCATTTTTTGAGACAAACTTGTATTGATTTAAATCTAAATCGTAAAACATTGTCTAAAGCAATCTCAAGAAGAGGAAGAATAGATAGTCCTCTTCAAAATGATACATGAGATTTTAGTGGGAGGTTTCCATGTGTTGATAAGAAGCTAACTGATAACATAAAGAATGAAGTTGAACAATTCTGACACTCTCAATCTAGAGTATCACTAAATTTAATTGGTGTTTAAAGTTAAGAATCAGTAATCGAGATCGCACACCACATCCTAAACATTTCTTGGAATGTGGCCAAACAATATTGTACAAAAAAATTTGTGAAGCACATCCAAATTTTCAAATCTTACAAAGGGATTTTGAGTCTTGTAAGCCATTTTATTGTGTACCTATTAATACTCATAATAAATGTTGTAAATACTACGTTGAGTTTTCAATGTATCGTGAATTATTATGCTATATTTGTTCTACTATGCATACTAACAAAATGTTGCACGAGTGTCATGCAATGCAACTTTCCAAGTCATCCAAGGACTTGTTAGATTCATTTTGATGTGTTAGAGGTGATGGTGTCTTTTTTATAGAAATTATTGTTTAAATGAAACATGTTTTCATGAGGGAAGGGAACATGATTTTTCTAACAATATTGTTGAGAAAAAAAGGTTTGAGATAGTCAAACATAGTTTGAAGAGTAGAGGTGAAGGTTCTAGATGTGAGTTACTTACAAGAGAGGTAAGTATTGTTGATTTTATTTCTAATTTTAAGAAAAATATTTTCTACAAGTATGGAAGGAATAGCCACAGGTTTTAGTGGTTGGATCAACAATTCGAGATGTGTAAGGACTCTTTCCCAATTGGAACTATTATATTCATGGTTGATTTTGCTGAAAATTACACATTGCAACCACAAAATGAGTACAATCACAATATTACAAATCTATTGAAATTGTTATTTTTGTCCACATAACATATAGACATGCCCTTGATAGTACAGAAGAGGACAAAAAGATAATCATGGAGTACAATTTTTACACGAGTGATGATAGATCTCATTCATTTGAGTTTGTGTAACATTGTTTTGAAAAAAAATTTGAGTTCTTGTAGAAAAAAGGTATTGCAATGGGTCGACGTCTCATTTGGTCAGATAAATGCATGAGGAAATTCAAGAATGCTTGTATGCTTTATTGGTTGAGTAGGATGTATGTAGAGAGGGGTGCACCACATATTTGGAGTTTTTTTGAAGTTGAACATGGAATTTAAGGAAAGCATGATGGTACAGGTGCATGTGTGAAAAGAGCTCTAGTTAAGGAACGAATGAAGATCAGAGGTGGTGCAACATTCAGTGATGCACATTCTATTGTTGATTGGTGTAGTTATGCATTATCACGAGGAGGGATACTTGATTCAAAAGTGTGCGAGTTCTTTTGGTTGGTTGATGAGGGCATAGTGGGAGAAAAATCAAAATGTCTAACAATCAAATAATCTTTAAATATTCATTCATTTTAAAGCTCAAATGCAAGTGCATGGACCATATGGACACAAGAGTTGGCTTGTTTTTGTCAGAATTGTATTCAGTATGATTGGGATCAATGTGAGTCAAGTGAGTGGGTAGATACATGGACTCCACAATATCTAATCCCTTTATCTATAGCACAATCCTCTTTCAAAGATGAAATGAAAATTTCACTTAACTACAACCATCTTTCATATCTTGTATAGCTAGGACAAGTATATGCAGTTGTTGCACCACGAGGGAATGAAGAGGGATCATACTATTGGTTGGCATGATGTGTACAAGGAAAGAAGCTAACACAACTAATGATAGATGATGATGGGTTCATGTATCCTATATAAGGTTCAGTTGTTGTTGTCAAGACTTGGTTGTGAACGTATATGATCAGAAATAATGACATACTTGAATTTGAAGACTATGAGAAACACAAAACCATTCTCATGTATTCACACCTTCTTATAGCAACAAATGTTAAGTTATTGAGACATCATGCAAAACCAAAAACAAAGGAACTATAAAAAATTAGTAGTGTTGATCATGAAGCATTACTTGATACCCTAAAGGTAAGAGATGGCCCTGTAGGAACACTTGAGTAGCAGATCGTTTGTTGTATGAGACAAGTATGATATTGTTCATCTTATTTTGATTCATGTTATTTATATGGGTTAGATTAAAATTACATTAAAATTTTTCATACACATTAATTGATATGTAAAAATGTAGGTTTTTTGGAGAACAAAGGTATATTTTCAAGTGATTCAAATCAAAACATGCACGGTAGATCATGTCTATCAATATATTTTGAAGGTACATATTTGTTAAATTATATTGCATTGTACATTTGAGTTTGATACTACTATATTTTTTTATGGTAGAAATGATCCATTCTTTTGTAATAAGATGAAATAATGATAGTTTTTAGTATGCTAAATTCTAGTTGATTTCCATCTCAACATATATACATTGAAAGAAGTCTTATCTGTTCAAGATATGCATGATCTCCATGGATTAAAAATTACTAATATCAAAACAAATCTTAGGCAGATAGTGGCCAAAAAAGTAGACCCAACTTGTTCTTTTGAAGAGAAGGCACATCTTTACTACAAAATTTTTATTTTTTTTCTCTTTTCTTTGTCCTTAAAATTCTTGCATTGTATATTACATCTATAAGAACAAAAAAGTTACTTATGGGTGTCACATTTAAGAGGCCTTGTTTTCAAAATGTAAAGAAGAGTCATCATATTTTTCATTGAACTTACTTGTAAAGACCTAACATGTACACAGATTAATACTACCTCATATTAGTGCACTCTGGAATCACAAGGGGACTTGGGGAAAAGATAAGGAATTTCATAGTGTTGGACTATGTACCTTGATGTGTTAGTATAGTTGGTTTCGCTTCATTATGCATAAAATAAAAAAAAACACTTCTTTCCATTTAATGCTCTACTTTTGATGCAGGAGCATCCAACGGTGTAGGGAAATCTTACATCACCCAAAAAACATGTTTTTCCTTATTTTCTTTAGTTGTTTTGAGTCCCATGATGACACTTAAGGGGTGTAAGAAAGTTAGAAGTCAAAAATAGCGAAAAATGGTCACTTACTATTTTTAGTAAGTTAGCCTAAACAAGCTCGTATGAACTTGAAAATTTTACCCCAAGGAGCAGAACTGAAAAAACATTTCTAGTCGTGAAAGAATTGTCTCAATACCCTACATGGTTTAGGAGATATTAAAGTTCCTGTCTCGAGTAATTTCTCCAATGTAGTTTCAAATTCATATATGAAGACTTTAGAGGCCTTGAAACCTCAAAAATTTGACGAATCGACCTACGGTGGATTCATGTGTTGTAGATCTCTTTGAGATCTTTCCAATGATATGCAATAATAGCAAATCAAACTCTCGGATCAAAAGTTATGGCCTCACAAAGTTGCCCCTCTAAAAAGTGAATTTCATTAAAATTTCTTCCTACGCCATAAATCAAACGGCATGACTTTTGGTGCCAAAACAAAAGAGAAAATTGAACTTTCTAGAACATTCTAGTGCGGTGATTGGGGAAAAATAAAAAAGGTTAAGTAGGAGTTGTAGAAGGTGGCTCCATTAGTGTAGATTGTGGTTCCAAATAATATATTTTGTTTTCAGAGTTGATTTTGGTGTAATGAATCAAGCCCATGAGGTTGTAGCTTGTAAATTTTGAATTTGTAATTTCATTTTCTGGAAAATAATTGAAAGTGAGCTATTTTTTTGTCTCCCATCTTTTTTTTGGTATTTATTGTCGTGATTTCTATGGGTTTCGGGTAGTGTGGCACTCATCAAGTGGTATCAAAAAAAGAGTTCCTGAGCCTATAATAGAGCGTTGAACGTGAGATAGTTGCAGCAGAACCTATGAGTGTGGGTTGAGTTCAAGATGCCTCCAAGATTTTCCCAGCATGGCAAAGGTAGAGGCCGAGGTGGTGGAGGAAGAGATCCACCTAGAGATGAAATCAGAGCCCTTAGAAGGCAATTAGAAACCTTGCAGCAAGAAGTTTAAAGAAGAGATGTGCAACAAGAAAGAGATGATAGTGAAAATGAAATGGAAGAGGAAATGGAAGAGGAGCAAGATCCAATGGATCTTGGAGAAAGAATATTGTTTCGAGTGATCTCAAGCATTGGGAAGAGACCTAAAATGGAGGTTTCAACTTTCAGTGGAAATCTTAATCCTGGAGAATTGATCGATTGAATCAATGACATGGAGGAATTTTTTGAGTTTGAGGAGATTGAAGATTATCACGGAGTAAGATTTGCAAAGACAACTTTGAAATGTAATGCCAGTATATGGTGGAAAGAGGTCCAGTTAGAACGGGGAAGACAAGGGAAAGATAAAATTTCCAAATGGGACATAATGGTGTCAAAATTGAAGAAACAATTTATTCCAGTCGATTACGAATTGGAGTTGCTCAAGAAGATGTAGAGCTTGAGGCAAGGAACAAGGACGGTGACAGAATATACAGAGGAATTTCATAAATTCTTGATTCAGACAGGACATTTTGAGCCGAATAAAGAGAAAAAATTTCGTTATATTAATGGGTTGAAGCCAAGCGTATAGGAAGAACTGGCACTGGTAAGAATGACCACCATTGAGGATGCTTATCAATTTTCTCTAAAGGTTGAAGAATGACTGAACAAGATGTTTGAGAACAAACAATGAGGTGGAGGCCTTGGAGGAAAGGTCGGTGGACAGTCATATGGAGGTCGAAATGAAGATCAAAAGAAGGGTAAAGGCTCCAGTAGTAGCTAGAACCAAAAAGGAGATAACACCTACCGTCCTCGTGATTAGAATAATGGAGACCAAAGAGGAAGAGGAAGATCTAGATGAGGAATAGGAAGAGGAGGCTTTCGTGGAACCTATTTCTAGTGCAGAGAAGAAGGACATAGAGCCTATGAGTGTCCTCAACATCAAGGAAGGAAAAATAAAATACCTAAGGGTAATGCATGAGTTGCACATGTAGATGAAGATGTTGAGTCTTCACATTCTGAAGATGTAGAAAGGGGAGAGGTTCTTGTTTCTAGAAGATCCTTATTGAATGAGGAGAAGGAACCAACTCAAAGGAAGAAATTTTTTCACGCCAGATGTAAGTGTGAAGGTAAATTTTGCAATGTTATTATTGATGGAGGCAGTATTGATAACCTTGTTTCAAAGGAAATGGTTAGTAAGTTGCAGTTGGAGAGAAGAAGGCATCTGAACCCATACCGGATTGCTTGGTTGCAGAAGGACCATAAAGCCTTGGTAAATGAACAATGACTGGTAAATTTCAAGATTGAAAATTACCATGATGAGGTATTGTGTGATATTATTCCTATGGATGTTTGTCATATGTTGTTAGGTAGACCATGGTAGTTTGATCAGCCAACAATACATGATGGACATGCCAACACCTATTCTTTGAAAAGGGATGGGGTTTGTCATAAGTTGAAGCCCTTGAAAGAGGTAGAAAAAAAGGTATACAGTAATGCAATAACTTGTTTGGTTGATAGAAGAAATTTCCTAGAAGGTATGAGGCATGAACATATGTGTTTTGCATTAATCCCTAGAATTGATAGAGAAGATACTACTGACGTACCTGTAGAGGTTTCATATTTCCTAATGAGTTTCAAGCTATTATTTATGATAACGTACCTAAAGGTTTTCCTCTAGTAAGAAAGATTAGTCATCAAATGGACTTGATTCTTGGAGCCAGTTTTCCAAATAAGGCAGCTCATCATATGACTCTAGCAAAGAGTGAAGAATTGAATAGACAAGTACAAGAGTTGTTGTGAAAGGGCTTGATAAAATAGAGTTTGAGTCCATGTGCAGTACCTGCAGTACTAGGACCAAATAAGGATGGGGAATGGCAGATGTGTACTAATTCTAGAGCCATCAACAAGATCACCATCAAGTATAGATTTCCCTTGCCGAGAATGGATGACATTATGGATTGTTTGAGTGGAGTTGAGTACTTCACGAAGATAGATTTGAAGAGAAGATATCACCAGATCCATATTAGAGAAGGAGATGAATGGAAGATAGCCTTTAAAACTGAGGGCTTGTATGAGTGGTTAGTCATGCCTTTTGGGATAACCAAAGCACCGAGCATATTTATGCGGCCTATGAATGAGGTATTGAAAGAATTTTTAGGAAATTTTTTTATTGTTTATTTGGATGATATTTTTATTTTCAGTAAGACATTGGAGGAGCACTTGATGCATATCTGAAGAGTTTTTGAGAAGCTAAGGGAGGAGAAGTTGTTGATTAATTTGAAGAAATGTAGTTTTGTGAAGAGAGATTTGGTGTATCTAAGATTTTTTGTCTCAACAAAGGGTCTTAAAATGGATCCAAAGAAGGTGAGAGCTATCATTGAAAGGCCTACCACAAGGAATGTTATAGAGGTAAGATCATTTCATAGTCTAACAAGTTTTTATAGAAATTTTATTAAGAATTTCAGCAGTATTTGTGCACCTCTAACTGAAGCAATGAGAGGGGATAGAAAAGAGTTTAAGGGGACTACAGGAGCAGCCAAATTTTTTGATATGTTGAAGAAGAAAGTTATAGAGCAACTTGTTTTGGCACTTCTAGATTTCAATAAGGTCTTTCGAGTAGATTGTGATGCTAGTGGCACTGACATAGGAGTTGTTTTGAGTCAAGAAGGTAAGTTTGTTGCCTATTTTAGTGAGAAGTTAAATGATGCTAATAAGAAATATTTTGTCTATGATTAGGATTTTTATGCTATAGTGTAGGATTTGAAGAAATGGAGACACTATTTGTTGCCAAAATATTTTTTTTTATATACTGATCACCAGGCTTTGTAGTATCTCAATAATCAAGGAAAGTTAAATCAAAGGCACTTAAAATTGGTTGAGTTTTTGCAGAGTTATACCTTTTTTTTGAAGCACAAGAGTGGAAGGCCAAATAGAGTTGCAAATGCCTTGAGTAGAAGGAAAAATTTGTTGATAGAGATGAATATAGAGGTTGTTGGGTTCAATGAACTCAAGAATTTGTATCCTAAAGTTCCAGACTTTGCAGAAGCTTGGAAGGCTTGTTTGGAACCTATTACATTGGATAGGACAAGATGGTTGGATTTCTTAATCCAAGATGGCATGTTGTTTAGAGGAATCCAATAGTGCATTCCAAGGAGTTCTATGAGAGATAATCTAATCAAGGAGAAGCATAGGGGTGGATTGGCTGGACATTTTAGTCAAGATAAGACCATTGCTCTTGTTAGTGATAATTATTATTGCACATAGTTACAACAAGATGTGAAGAAGTTTGTACAAAGTTGTAGAGTATGTCAGATGGTGAATGGAACAAGTTAGAATACTAGATTGTATTAGCCATCATCTATACCTAAGAGACCATGGGAGGATATTAGCATGGATTTTGTTTTTGGCTTGCCAAGGACGTAGAGAGGGCATGATTCCATATTTGTGGTGGTGGATAGATTTTCAAAGATGGCACATTTCATTCCATGTCATAAGACCAGTGATGTTGTTCACGTTACAATTTTTTTTTTCAAAGAGGTGGTGAGACTACATGGTCTACCAAAGAGTATAGTTTCAAATAGAGATACCAATTTTTTTAGTTATTTCTGGAGGGCATTATGGAAGAAGTTGAAGACATATTTGAAGTTCAGTTCTGCGCACCATCCATAGACTGATGGAAAAATGGAGGTGGTGAATAGGAGTTTGGGTAACCTGCTGAGATGCTTAGTAGGAGACAAGCCCAATGGATGGGATTTGATTATACCACAGGCTAAATTTGCATACAACAATTTTGTCAATAGGAGTACTGGTAAATCACCATTCTAGATTGTGTATGAGAGTAGTCCAAGAACTACTTTTGAACTGAGAAATATGGATAAAGGGGAGGATAGTAGTGTTGAGGCTGAAGATTTTGTTGAGCACCTGAAGAATTTGCACAAAGAGGTGAAGAAACATATCAATAATATGAACTCACAATATAAGGATCAGGCATACCAGAAAAGGAGGTATAAGGAGTTCCAAGTAGGAGATGAAGTCATGGTTCATTTGTGAAAGGAAAGGTTTCCAGTTGGTACATAAAAGTTAAAGATGAAGAAGTTTGGACCATGCAAGATCTTGAAGAAGCATGATTTAGGAAACGCATATGAGGTAGAGTTGCCTGATGAAATTCATATTTCACCTATGTTTAAAATTTTAGATTTAACAAAATATCATGAAGGAGGAATTGATGAAAAAATAATAGAAGCACAATGGAATATTCTAGCACCTACTTCAAAAAAGGAGGAGATAGAAGAAATTTTGGATAGTCATGTGGGTAGAAGCACAAGAAACGGGAAATACATAGAGTACTTGGTGAAATGGAGAGGAAGGCCTATTGAAGATTCATCGTAATTGTTTGAGGTTGAGGTTAACCATCTTGGTTTCCCTCTAAATCCTAAGAAGTGAGAGGGTCACTTTTCAAATTACCTTGGGTGTCTGATGTATGAGCATCCAGCGGTGTAGGGCAATCTTGCATCACCCAAAAAAAAAAAATCCTTATTTTCTTTAGTTATTTTGAGTCCCATGATGGCATTTAAAGGGTGTAAGACAGTTAGAAGTCAAAAATGGAAAAAAAAGTCACTATTTTTAGTAAGTTGGCTTAAACGAGCTTGTATGGACTTGAAAATTTACCCCAAGGAGCATAACTAAAAAAAATTTTTGGCCACGAAAGAATCATCTCAATACCTTGCACGGTTTGCAAGATACTAAAGTTTATGTCTTAGGAAATTTTTCTAATGCAACTTCAAATTCATATATGAAGACTTTAGAGCCCCCAAGATAGCTTGAAATGTTGAAAAACCAACCTACAGTGGGTTCACATGTTGTAGATCTCTTTGAGAAATTTTCAATGATATGCAATAATAGCAAATTGGACACCTAGATCAAAAGTTATGGCCCTACAAAGTTGCCCCTCTAAAAAGTGAATTTCATTAAAATTTATTCCTAGGCCAAAAATCAAAGGGTGAGACATTTGGTACCAAAACAAAAGGGAAAATTGAACTTTCTAGAAGATTCTAGGGAAGTTATTGGGGAAAAATAAAAAGTGTTAAGTGGGTTTTGTAGGTGGTGGCTCCATTAGTGTAGATTGTGGCTCCGAATAATATATTTTGATTTTAGAGTTGATTTTGTTGTAATTGTTGGTGTAATTAAAAGTGTTGTACCTTGTCCTAGGTCATTATTACACTTTAGTTAAGTTTACTTGGGGACCGCATAGGAGGTAGTTGGAGAATTTCCACTTTTGGTGGACTTATCATGGTATTACTTCATCACACCCACCTTTCATGGACACATCATGTGATTACCTCTCCACCTTTTGTGGGTGATCCACCATTTGTGGTGATTATCACATTATCACTTTTCCACTTTAGGTGGAGTGATAGCTTTTCATAGTTGTCTCATGTCATAAGATTACGACACTTGTCATAATCTTATGCCCTTCTATGTTCTCACCTTGGCTATATAACCAAGGGGTCTCCTATGTACTTTTGCACATTCTATTCTATTTGCATCATTGGCAGAATATAGTCTATTCTTGTCATATTGTTTTTATCTCTCTTATGCTTGTGCTTTCTATAAGGCCTCTAGATCTTGGGTGGCTACCTTCATAGCCAATTCTTACATGGTATCAGAGCTATTGGAGTGCCTTTGGATTGTCATTTTGGAGAGATTCTTGGAGGGTTCCATTTTTGGCCTTGTATTGCAGGTGCATTTTGGGAGCTTGTTGCATTAGATATGAGCTCACCATTGCGTCCAGAGTGTCCGAGATAGTCATATTTGCCTTTTGTTTTGTCCCAGTTGGACATTGGAGACCAAATCTACAAGGGTTTGAAGATCAGAGGTGGTTGCTAGATCTAGGAGCTAGCTACCATTTTAGAGCATTTTCAGCCAAAAAGGACATCATCATTATGTTCAGAAGGTCCAAAAACCCCTAAATCAACTGTCAAATCATCAAATTTGGACAAAGTTGTCCATCGAGGAAAGAAAAAAAAATTGTTGGTCGAGTCGCACAACCCAACCATTATTGCATCGGTATGATTTTATTTTTTGTAAAAAAAAATTATTATTATATTTCTGCAAAAAAATTTCAAAAAAATTCATGTATTTGTAGATTTTTATTGTATAAAGTTTAAAAAATTGAAAAAAAAAAATCAAAAAGTTTGGTTTTATTTTTAAAAATAAAAAAGGTCGAGTCTTTTTTCTACTGTACTTGCAGGGTATTGCTTACGCAGACCCTGTCAGGCCCACGTACCTATCTACGGACAAGAGCCACACAACTATCGCATAGAGGGTGTTGACCTGTTGTGGGCCCCCACCACTCCATTTGTCAGACTTCAAAAATCCGACAGTCGACGTTCATAAAATTTTGGTCGGCAGCTGGCAGCAGGTACAAAAAAGGCGGCAGCATTTTAAACTGGTGAAGAATATTCTGTAGGGAATATTTTGACAGACAAGATTTTCTAGGAGAATATTCTGGTAGACGAGCACGACAACCGATGACAGGAATTTAGCCATTAATTTTAACCCCATAATGTGTGTGAAGACCTTCTGCACGTCAAATTTAAGCTTGAATGTTGACGACATCAGCACTATGTCATCCCACTTTTTGAAAAATTAGACCCCCCTTCTCATTTGAGTTTTTGAATTTGTAATTCATTTTCAAATGCTCATATCTTGGTCGTTCTGAGGCCTTTTTTGGTGCAATTTTTTTTTATTTGGGATAATTTTTCATGCTTTACGTGTTGGTACAATCAGTTTCTAGTTTTGATGCTCAAGATTTTCAGAAAATTTGATTTGTCACAGGTTTTGCTAAGTTTTCACAATTTTTGCAACTTCCGGGGCTTCGTTCAGGCTCATACGAACTCCTTTTCAGGTGCCATTTTTTTTGAAAGTGCATATTTTTTTTTAACTTCATAGTCGTGCTATCAGTTTGTAGTGATTGTGAACAGAAATTGTACTTTCAGCATATTGCCTATTTTGGCCTATTTTGGCATTTATAAAGCTAAGATCTTAGTTTGGTCTTTTGTATTAGTCATTTGAGTCTATTGTAGCCTAGTTAAGGCTATTGTAAAATATTGAAAATCAGAAGCCCACTTTGCTTGGCTTGCAAGTGGCCATTGTACATGCACTAAGTATAAAGTGCCAAAACATCTTTTTTTGGGGGGGTTCTTTGATTGAGTGAATTTGGGGGGGTGTCTTGTGTGATTGTACCTTTATCTTTATCTTGTTCTCTTTCATTTTGTTGCTATGAGTTCTCCTAAGTTTCTTTTGTTAACTCCACATAACTATGCTTCTTAGAAAATTGATGCTTGGAGTAAGTTAATAGAAAAAGGATTAACTCATTATATTGATGGAACTGTTGTTGCACCATCTGATCCTAAAGCTAATCCTATTTCTCATATGGATTGGCTCACTAAAAACACTATGGATCTTGGAACTTTAAGGAAATATGTATCAAAAGATCTAATCTTTCAAATTGAAAAGTGTAAAATAATCAAAGAGGCTTGGGAAAAGTTTGGTCAATTGTATGGCCAAGTTGATGAGATTAGAAGTTATCAGCTTGACAATGATCTCACAATGTTAGATCCCAATAATTTTGATGCAATGCAAGACTATGCCACTAAGGTAAATGAGATAAGAGCACAACTTAAGGATTGTGGCATTGATAAGACGGATGCACAGTTGGTCTACAATTTGTTGGGAAAGCTTCCATCAGAATATGTCGCATTTGTTTCTAGCTTCCAAACCCATCGCTTGATAGTGGGTAGTTCTTTCACTATGCCATCATTTGATGCATTTACAGAAATGTTGATGCTAGAGCAAGCAAAGTTGATAAGCATGGGGGTTCGCAAGTCTTCAAAGTCCTAAGCTTTGGTGGCTAATCAAGGGAATCAAGGGACTCAAGGAAAGGGTTCCAACAAGAAGCAGAAGCAATCTAAGCCAAAGAAACAACAAGATAAAGCACAATCGTCCTCTCCACAACAAGGGAATTATTCATCTTCTCCCAAGAAGGGAAATTCAAGCAAGAAGGAGAGACCAACCTGTTCATATTGCAAGAAGTTTGGTCATGATGAGCATCATTGCCACACTAAGAAAATTGATGAGTTGACAAACATCATTAAAAAGAACAACATCAATTTTCCATCCACCTACAAGAAAAAGGATTCATCTCCTTCCAATTCCTCACAATCAAAAGGAAAAGGGCAAGCATTTGTGGCTACTTCAGGTTCTTCACAACAACAGATACTTGACTCAGGTGCCACTCATCACATGGGTTCTACAAGGGAGCAATTTTCTTCTTTGGAGCCATCTAAGGTACCTCACATCTTCATAAGAGATGATACTCAAGTGGAAGTTGAAGGCGAAGGCTTGATTGTCATGGATAATGGAACATTTGAGAATGTTCTCTATGTTCCTAACTTGAGTGCCAATCTTCTTTCAATCTACCAAATCACTCACTTTGGAGATGGCAAGAAAGTTGAGTTTCTACCAGATTCAGTTGTGGTCAAATAAATTAAGGATGATGCCTTGGTTGTAGTGGGACAAGCCAATCACAACACCCGACTTTATTCATTCCCCCACTTTGTGCCTAAGTCTCCTTCTATAGCCTTGCTCACTCATTCAAATTTAGAAAGTAAGCTATGGCATGAACGGTTTGGACATCTCAATTACCGTTATCTACAGTAGCTTAACTCCAAGGATATGGTTACAGGACTCCCTCAAATCAACTTTTCTGAAGGGGTATGTTTAGGTTGTTCCATGGGAAAACATCCTGAAGAGAAGTTTGACAAAGGGAAGTCTTGGAGAGCTTTGGAAATTCTTCAATTAGTTCATAGTGATGTGGCAGGTCCATTTCTAGTGCCATCATTTAGCAAGGCTCGCTATTCCTCAACTTCATTGATGACTACTCCTACTTCACATGGGTCTATTTTCTTGTTCACAAGAGTGAAGTGTTTGACAGATTTCTAGCCTTCAAGGCTCATGTTGAGAAGAAATCAAGGAAGCAAGTCAAGATTCTTCACATTGACAATGGAATGGAATATGTGAACAATAGACTTGAGGAATTTTGTTCTCTTGAGGGGATTGATCTTCAACATTTAATTGCCTACACTCCACAGCAGAATGGTGTTGCTAAAAGGAAGAATAGAACCCTTAAGGAGATGGCTAGCTGCATGATTCATGCTCGTTCTCTTGGTCCAAAATTTTGGGTGGAAGCTATCAGTTGTGCCACACACATCCAAAATCTAGTTCCCCATAAGGCTTTGAAGGCTATGACTCCTTTTGAGGCTTGTTGCGGTAGAAAACCGGTTGTGAGACACCTCAGAGTTTTTGGTTGTCCAGCTTGGGCATGCATACCTCTAGAGAAGTGCAAGGAATTGGAACCTCAGAGTATTTATTGCATCTTTGTTGGATATCCTGAAGGTGTGAAGGCATATAGACTTTTGGATCTAGAGACACGTGAGCTATTCATTGAGAGGAGTGTTCACTTTGAGGAAAGCTCTCCTAGCTTGGCCTCTAATCCTTCTCTTCCTTCCTCCATAGTGGAAAGTGATGATAGTGACTCAGATGATAACTCTCCCTCAACTCTGACTCGTAGGCTCACACCTTTGTAGGGTCCACTTGTAGTTGAGGATCCTAGTCCTTTATCTCCTACTAGACTCCGTTGGGCTCGACAAACTCTTGAGTCAATAGGTTCTCTTGTTGGGGTTCCTTTAGATACTTGAAGGACTTAGTCACAACATCAAGATTTTCCACATGCTTTTATTGCTAGTGCTTTAGATCCATAGTCCTTCAAGGAAGCATCATGAGTTCCAGAGTGGGATTCAGCAATGGAGGAAGAGTATAGTTACTTGATGAGGAACCACACATGGGATTTAGTTCCACTCCCTAAGGGGAGAAAGATGGTTTGATGTAAGTGGATCTATCAGACCAAGTATGCAGCAAATGGAAGTGTGGATAAATATAAGGTTTAGCTTGTGGCAAAAGGTTTCTCACAGGTGTTAGGTGTTGATTATACAGAGAACTTTGCACCCATTGCTAAGATGAACCCCATTCACTTAATACTTGCTATTGCTGCAACTCATGGTTGGGTTGTACATCAGATGGATGTGAAGAGTGCATTTCTTCACAGGGATCTTCTTGAGGATATTTACATGGAGCAGCACAAGGATTCATATAGGATTCTTCTTTGTTTTGCAGATTGAGGAAGTCTATCTATGGCCTCAAACAGGCCCCTAGGGCTTGGTATGCCAAGATGAATTCCATTCTTCTCTCAGCAGAATTCACCAGGTGTCACTCAGATCCAAATGTCTACATTTTGTGATAGGATGACTCTCATTTTCTACTTGTGCTCTATGTTGATGATTTGATCATTACAGGGAGTACCTCATCCATCATTGGCAGTGTCAAATCTACTTTGTAGGACAGATTTGCTATGACTGACTTGGGACTTTTGCA
This sequence comes from Sequoia sempervirens, assembly GCA_007258455.2. Lineage (NCBI taxonomy): Eukaryota > Viridiplantae > Streptophyta > Pinopsida > Cupressales > Cupressaceae > Sequoia > Sequoia sempervirens. Next base: position 631,925,026 of record VDFB02000003.1, read on the forward strand.
CTATTTTCTTAGGATTGAGATCACTCAGTCAGCTTCTAGGATATCTCTTTCTTAGCCTAAGTATGCTCTTGATCTTCTAGCTCAGTTTCACATGGCTGATTGTAAGCCTGCTCTGACTCCCTTTCTTTCAGGTGTCAAGCTTGAGGCTAAGTGTTCTACTCCACTTGTTGATTCCACTTTGTATTGTCAGCTTGTTGGGAGTCTCATCTACTTGACTCACACATGCCCTAATATCTCCTTTGCAGTTGGAATAGTTTCATGATTTATGTAGGAACCACATGAGCTTCATTGGAAAGTAGCCAAACACATCTTGCATTACATACAAGGTACACATCATCATGGGATTCACTATGCAACAGGTACAGGACTTACCTTGGTGGGATATACAGATTCTAATTGGGTTGGCAATCTTGATGATCGTAAGTCCACTTCTGGCTACAACTTTCATCTTGGTTCTGGCCCCATTTGTTGGTAGAGTAAAAAGTGGCATGCTATTGCTCTTTCTTTGACTGAGGCTAAGTATCGAGGGGTTGTTAATGCTACTATTGAGGCCATTTGGCTTCAGAATATTCTCACTAAGTTTGGCTTCACTATTCCATTCCCTACATTCATTCATTGTGACAATTAGAGTGCCATCCAAATCTTGAAGAATCCAGCTCACCATCAGAGGACCAAACACATCGAGATACATATACACTACATTATGGAGCTGATATAGGAGCAAGTCATCGATTTGCAGTATTGTCCTGTAGCACAACAAGTTGCAGATATCTTCACCAAACCCTTCACTGAGAGTATATATCATCATTTGCGAGCTCTCTTGGGGGTGTGAGATGTTTCATCTAAGTAGGTCACTTGACTTCTTCATTCTCTCTTTTGGGGGGGATTTTTCCTCGCTTGAGGTTTTTCCCTTCTCATCTTTTTGAGTGCATTTTTTGTTGTGTTTTTCATCTCTCTTTTGGGGGGGATTTTTTTTCCCACGTGGTTTTCTCCTTTTCTCTGCTTTATGAGAGATTGCATTTCATTTGTACATGGGTACCTAACATGGCCTAGTTGTCGGGACCCATCTTGAATTGTTTGCTTTTGTGTACATTCTCCCTAATTTGCACTTAAGGGGGGGTGTTGGTGTAATTAAAAGTGTTGTACCTTTTCCTAGGTCATTATTACACCTTAGTTAAGTTTACTTAGGGACCACATAGGAGGTAGTTGGAGAATTTCCACTTTTGGTGGACTTATCATGTTATTACTTTATCACATCCACCTTTTGTGGACACATCATGTGATTACCTCTCCACCTTTTGTGGGTGATCCACCATTTGTGGTGATTATCACATTATCACTTTTCTACTTTAGGTGGAATGATAGCTTTTCACAGTTGTCTCATGTCATAAGATTACAACACTTGTCATAATCTTATGCCCTTCTATGTTCTCACCTTGGCTATATAACCAAGGGGTCTCCTATGTACTTTTGCACATTCTATTCTATTTGCATCATTGACAGAATACAACCTATTCTTGTCATATTGTTTATATCTCTCTTATGCTTGTGCTTTCTATAAGGCCTCTAGATCTTGGGTGGCTACCTTCATAGCCAATTCTTATAGTAATGAATCAAGCCCATGAGGCTCTAGCATGTAAGTTTTTAATCTATAATTTTATTTTCTGGAAAATAATTGAAAGTGGGTTATTTTTTTGTCTCGCATCTTCTATGTTGGTATCTATTGTGGTGATTTGTGTGGGTTTCGGGTGGTGTGGCCCTCATCAACTTTCCAATAATTTTTGCAAGAATGAATTTGACACTGGAACACACAAACAGTGTTGAGTTGACCCAAACCGAGAGAGGTTGGTTTGAAGGGATTCAATATCCACTTGTAGGTCTAGAAAAAGAATTCCTATGTGCCATGAGCTCCCAAAACGACTACATCAATGTTTGACAATTTTTGGATTTTAGGGCTCTTAAGAGACTACCTGGGAAAGATTTTTCCCCAGAAAAATTGGGTGACTTAGGGAACAAAAAGAGACCTTCCCTAGTATTTTCCTACCTACATCGACATGCCCATGCTACTCATTAATCAAAATTACTAAAAGATTAACATTTTTTGCATTTTTTACTCTTAAGACACTTAAGCGACTACCCCAGAAAGAGCACCCTAGAGTGATTGGGTGATTTGGGAAAAAAAATTAGACCTTCCATAGCATTTACCTACCTACCTCGACGTTTACATGCTTCCCATTCATCAAAATTACAAAAAAACTAACATTTTTTGCATTTTTTGCTCGTAAGGCACTTTATAGACTACCCCAGAAAGAGCACCCTAGAATGATCGGGTGACTTGGAAAATGAAAAGAGACCTTCCCTAGTATTTATCTACTTATCTTGACATGTCCGCATTTCCCATTTGTCAAAAATACTAAAAAATTAACAATTTTGCATTTTTTGCTCTTAAGACACTTTTAAGACTACCTTGGATTAGTGCACTCTTGAATCATGGGGGGACTTGGGAAAAAAATGAGGCATTTTTTAGTGTTGTAATTCCCACCTTGAAGTGTTAGTACAGTTGGTTTCGCCTCATTATGTACAAAAGAAAAAAAATGCTTCTTTCCATTTTTTGCACTATTTTCCACTAACATTTTTTTCAAGAATGCATTTGACATTGGAACACACAAACGATATTGAGTTGACCCAAATTGAGAGAGGTTGGTTTGAAGGGATTTTATATCCACCTATAGGTCTAGATAAATCATTCCTACGTGCCATGAGCTCCTAGAATGACTTTGTCAAAGTTTGACAATTTTTGGCTTTTAGGGCTCTTAAGAGACTACCTCGGAAAGAGCACCCTAGAAAAATTAGGTGACTTGGGAAATGAAAAGAGACCTTACCTAGTATTTAATTTCCTACCTCGATGTTCCCACATTTCCCATTCATTAAAATTGCTAAAAAATTAACATTTTTTGCATTTTTTGCTCTTAAGGTACTTAAGAGAGTACCTCAAAAAGACCACCCTAGAACAATCAGGTGACTTGGGAAATGAATTCAAACCTTCCATAGAATTTACCTACCTACCTCGATGTTTCCATGCTTCCCATTCATCAAAATTACTAAAAAACTAACGATTTTTGCATTGTTTGCTCTTAAGGCTCTTTAGAGACTACCCTAGAAAGAGCACCCCAAAATGATTGAGTGGATTGGGAAATGAAAAGAGACCTTCCTTAGTATTTACCTATACACATCGATGTTCCCACGCTTCCCATTCATCAAAATTACTAAAAAAATTACATTTTTTTTTATTTTCCAATATCCATGTTTAATTTTAACCATTGTTGAGTCAATAGTAGATTCAAGTTTATTTTTCTTAACAATTCTTAACAAATGTAGGTCATTTTGGTGTACAATACTATTGCGTCAATAAGCAATTCAAAAAAAAAGTTATAACATTTTTCTTCAACATTGAGGAAACATTTAATGTAATTCATAAGGAGGTATCTTATTCATATACTTTAATCTCTTGATTTATAATTTTTCATTTGATTTCAAAGAATGACCAGTTTACTTTATTTTTCAAGTTGTTTATAATCCATAATTTACCGATATTTATATGTATGCATTTCTCAACACAAGCTTTGAGTAGGACGTGAGGTTTGATGGCAATACATCTAGCATTGGAGATCATGTTGTTTTCATTGTTCAATTACTTTTACATAGTGTTTTTTCTATGTTTTAACAGTTTTTGTAATATTGCAATGTAGGTGTTTGTGAGAGTAGCAATGATTTGAGATGTGTGTTACAGAGCGAGGATATCAAGGGAACATAATAATTGTGTATCTATGATACCTTGATAGCAAGATGCATCAATGTATTTGTACATGAGTACATCGATAAAATTATATGGCATTATTCGTTGTATTGATAATTATGATGGTTACAAAATGATATGAGATGTATTTGTAAATGAGGACATTAAAAATATGATATATGAGCAATATTGGTTATATTGATGGTAGAATGTATGTTGTGTTATGACGATTATGAATATCATGTGTATGTTAAAAAATGTCACATGTTTGTGTAATCATGATCAAGTGTGTCGAACGTATGCAATTAATGATGATTATGATGAAAAGATGCATAGACTAACAAATATTATGTGTATGCACCTACCTATGTATGTTCCTTGCAAACTATATTTTCTTAGTTTCCTTGTTTTATAAATTTCATAGTTTTATATTATTTCCTTGCAAACTAATTTTTTCACTTTTCTATTTGTGAATCTTATTTTCTTGTCTTATTAAAAGCATGGAAATTAGTGAACTTGTATTAGTGAAAACCTTAAAAGGAAGGTCATTTAGGAAATATTTGTTTTCCTAGTTGCATTCATATTATCAAGAGAAAACAATCGAATATTACAATCTTGTGCATAATTGTTTTTCATAGTTTATATTTTCTTTTCATAACTTTGGTACCATAATTTTTTGCATAAAAATAACTACAAAATCCAAAAATAGAAAAAGATCTCAAATTTGTCAAAACATAAAATAATCTTATTGTGCATCTCTTACACTTTGATGTGCCTTGGGTATAGACCAAACATAATTCATGATTTGTAAGAAGAGGGTATTATCATTCCTACCAATCCCATCCTCTTTTTTGAGCAACTTGGTGTGCTTAGAAAATATTTGTTCCCTCGTCAACTTTAAGAATTCATTCCTAACCTAGGAAAATGTATAGGCACTCCAACATGTGTCATTTGTTTTGATGCACTAATTTTAAAAGAAAAATTCAAAATTCAAAATATCTATCATAACTAAAAGGTAAATCTAACTTTATTGAAAGGAAAAATACCAAAATAAAACTATACAAACTAAGGATGTTAACGGATCAAGGAATCAAAGGGTAAAGGATGTTGCAACTATAGATACTAACAATAAACAGATAAAATTTGGTGAAGTTTCCCAAGGCATCCAAATTTAGTAGTTGTGTAACATGAGTAAAAATGATCTATGTAATTCATAAACTATTAAAATGCAAGATTGCAAGAAATCAATATCTATATAACATGTTATCCATCATAGCTCAACCATTATAAAGTGATTATACATTCAAATTTTAAGTTTCAAGATAGGAAACCATGCACACAACAAACAAAATATGCTGAATATCAATTTTTATATATAAAAGTGTAAAGTAATCATGTATGTACATATACAAATTTGGCATATATTCCAACTCAAAACAATATTTACAAAATGTGGCATATGTCATCTCATGGTCTCTATATACAATGTATATGTTAAAAGGTTATGCTATGTCAAGAAAATCCTAATCTTGTGGTTGATCACCAAAACATGGCTTGTTCACACTACCTAATGGATGAGAAGATGTCTGCAAAAAAAAAAATGAACCACAAATTAGATTAATTAGCTCTCAATGGTAAATAACTTAAACTACTTAGAAATAAAAAATTGTCTATTATTTTTTATAACTTTCAAAATAACATCTAATCACTATACTAAACTATAAATTAAAGTCAAATTCAATTATTCATTAACTCAAGCATTTTTTCTTTGGCTAACATACGCTCAACAAATAATGGTCCCTTAGGACTCTCAGGAGTCCTACCATATTGTCTTGGTTCTAGATCCACAGACGTCCAGATGGTGACATACTCTACAAGAAGAAAAATAAAAATGACAAAATTAATATATAATTGCTAACAAAAAAACATAAACAAGCATATATCTACACACATATCTACAAACTTATATATCTACTAGATATAAAAAACCATATACCTGAATCGATGATGCAACTGAGATAATTGATTAAGAAGAACTCATCATGGTAAAAGGTGTCGCATCAGTCACATCTGAAGTAGACTACAAAAGTAAAATAATATCAAGATATAAATTAGTATGTATTTAATTAATCATGATTTAAATGATATGTGTACAATAAAAAAGTTTTACATGTACAAAAATTCATACCAATGTGTAGGCCAAAGTCAATGGCCAAAAGAGTGCCATGTTGCACATCTCTAATCTCGTCCTCTGTCATCAACTATTTAATCCCACTTAAATATACATTAGTAACATGTACTATTTGTTAATAATTTTAAATGAAATGCACTATGAAATAAATTTAAGTTTTACTTGTACAAAAGATTGATGTTGTTGCTCCTCATCTACAACGGTGGATGACACTGCACCTGTTCCTCCCTCGCAAGTCTCCACTGCACCTATGGTATGCACTAGCACCTCATCTCCTCCAAATGATGCATCATGCACCTCATACTCAGATGTGTCTAGGGGAGGCTCATTTGTATCTCTTGGAGGACCTAGAAATGTATGCCTACATGTACTACACTGATGAGTGACACAAATATGCTAGGATAATGATGTTGCACCAGTATCAATTAAAGCACGAGGAGCATCACCCTATGGTAGCTGGGTGAACTATGATGACTGTGTAATCAAATGGCTGGTCAAAGAGTGTATGGCCAAGAGACTATGTTGGGTTGCATCAGCAATAAGGTTTGGATGGGGTGCTGGAGGTGGGGAAGGAAGATGAGGAGGGGGACATAGCGACCTTGCAGGATATGCATTGCCCCAAGTCTATATTGGGGCATGCCCATACCCACTCCTTGAAAATCCCTGAAATCAAAATAGTTGACATGTCTTTTTAAAACAAATTCCACATATAATTTGCGGAGAAAATATAGAGGGACATTAAGATTGTTGTTCGGTGGTTTATCAAACACCATCCACCAATGATCCCAAAAGTTTGCAACTATGCCCTAATAGGTGCACCATTTTATGGAAAATTTTGGTTTGTGTAAACAAACTTGTTGTCCTATTCTTGGGTTCACAAAATGTTGGGCTAAATCAGCTTTAGATATTTCCAATCTTTTAATGTCATCATACCCCAAACCATTTGCATATTACAACCTCTTCACATCTCTTCATTGTTTAAATGAAGAATATTGGCTAGTGATACATCCCTAACATGACTAATTATGGCCTCTATATTCGGTGTGATTGATCACAAATGTTGATGGTTACGGTATCTCTTAGCAATGTTTCTCATTTCAGTAATATTTATTTCAATTAGGTCCTAAATTGAAGGAGGGTTTGCTAGAGGAAGGTTTAGTGGAGGAGGGTTTGGTGGAAGGTTCGCTAAATCTTGTGTCATTTAAACCCTATTAAAAATTACAATTTTTGAAATTAACATAATTTTCACCTAATTCCAAAAATATCTATAAAAACCTAATATTTTTCTTATAAAAAATATAAAGCACTTAAAATAATGGTCAATGCAGGATCATGGGGGTCCAAACTAGGCCTCTAAGTGGCGATGAAAATTCAAAAAATCAGAGTTAGGCAACTTGACATAAGAATTTGAATAGGTTATTAACATAATTTGAAAAATATGTAAGAACAAAAGTTGTAGCAAATTGAATGTAGTTTCTAGGCTACAAGTCCTTTTTTGGAAAAAAGTAAATTTGTTTTGAGAAAATTTGAAATTTCAATGCAGTGGTACTAAATTTTTAAGAAAAAGATAAGAAGTAGGTGTATATCTGACCACCCTAAGTACAAGAAAAAAATAAAAATAAAAATTCTGAATCTTTCAATATAAGTAGAGGACACATACTCGAATGTGCCAGATTGTTTTTGTATTTTTTTCCATGTAAATAAGTAGTTATGATTTTTTTATTAGAACTTTTTAGAATTATTAAAACATTTGTGTCTGACCACCATAGCTTGGTCAAAAATTTATGAAATTCATTTTTTTATCTTATAGTATGCGAATTATAGAATGTGGTGCATCTTGTAGGTTTGAAAAATGTTGAGTAGTTTGAAAGTTATAGAAGCTTTTCAATCAGCCTATAAATCGGGACTTTAGTCATAATGTATATAGAAAATCAATAATAATTATTTATTAAATTCAAAATAAGGAAAAACTTATATTGGTGAAAAGCTGACAATTTTTTTTATAAACCCTTTTCGTTTGATGAAATTCAGATAAAAATAAAGTCGTCAGCCACAAGGGCGAACTTCAGAAAACAAAGCAAATTTTCAAAACACATTTTTTGGGTTGACTTTCCAGGTCAAGCAATCCTGAACCAAATCCCGAGCCAATATCCGTTTTGGTTTGGTAATACCTAACCGAAATGGATATCCATTTTGTTTTTCAAAATGGATATTCATTTTGGAAAGTAGGAACCCATTTTTTTGAAAAACAAAATGGATATCCGTTTGAAATGTATATCCATTTTGAAAATCAAAATGGATATCCGTTTTGAAGACCTAAAAGCCCCTCTTTAGTAAAGTGGGCATAAATTTTGCATTTCTTATCAAAATTTCAACTTTTTATAGGCATTGGAAAGCTGATTGAGATCTCTACGCAAT
>VDFB02000003.1:631933530-631980747 GCA_007258455.2 Sequoia sempervirens
AATGTTTTGAATCATAGGGAAGAAGAAAGAGAACACTTGAAGGAATCATAGGATCTATACATGTTTACGAAGGATATATTGGTTCACTAACTTGATTGAATGAACCCAAAAAATGCGAGTCTTTATTGATGAAATTTGTATTGTTGAAATCTACTAGGGAATATAGTGAAGAAATAGTAAAAATAAGGTATTTATGTAGAACAACTTGTAAGATTGAAGGTAAAATTTGCAAAGTCATAATTAATAGTGTAATTATTGATAATCTTGTATCAATTAAAATCATTGAAAAGCTAAAGTTGAGGAAAATAGTACACCTAAGCCCATACATGATCTCACGATTATAAAAGGATCATAAGGTATTGGTATTGTTTAGTAAAGTTGAAGTTGGGGTCATATTAGAATGAGGTAATATGTGATATTATGTCTATATATGTTTACATTTTACATTATGGAGACCATTCAATTATAATAAAAATGTTATTCATAATAGTAGAGAGAATACATATACATTATTTAAGGGAGATAAGGAACATATCCCTTACTCTATTGAAGATAAGGGAAATTAAATGATTTATTATGCTAGAATTTATTTATCTGATAGTAGGAAGGTTTTGAAAAGGTTTTAAGAATCAATATATGTATTTTTAATAGTTATTGAGGTATATGATAGCAATATTGATCTAGATTTGTAGATTGGTATTTTTGAGTTGCTAAAGGAGTACACTGACATTATGTTTGATAGCATGCTAGATGGATCAATGCAAATTAAGAGTATTATCCATCACATGGATTTGATCCTAAGAGTGATTTTATCTAATAAGGTTTCTTTTACAATAGTTTTAGAAAAAAATTATATTGACAAGTGAAAAATTTATAGAAAAGGTTTATTAGAGAAAGTTTAAGTCCCTTTATGGTGCAAACCATACTAGTACTAAAGAAAGGAGGATAACGGAGGATGTGTATATATTCTAGAACTATCGATATAATCACTATAAGATATGGATGCTACCAAGGATGGACTTAATGGATTATTTGAGTAGAGGAAAGTATTATATTAAGATATATATAAAAAATTATTATCATTATATTATAATAAGAGAAGAGGATGAATTGAAAAATATATTTAAAACTAATGAGGTTAAGTATAAGTGGCTGGTTATAATTCTTGTCTTAAATAATGCATTGAGTACATTTATGAGGTTGATGAATTAAGTGTTGAAACCTCATTTGGATAAGGTTATTTTGATTAAAGGGGGGAAAACAGGTTTTGAAGGGACTCAAAACCCTTTACATCAAAATAGTGCTACTACTACAAATGACATAGTCAATACAACAGCCAACCAACAACCAAAAACCAAAGAACTAATAGACCAAAGCTAAACACAAACAAAAGCAAGAAACTATTTCATATTTTTCAAGGTGTTGGCCACCTCCATCTCCTGATTGTAATGTAGGTTGACCATTGACAAAAATTTATTCTTTTCTTCTTCAAACATCTTCCTCATGTTTCCCTTGGTCTTGAAACTTGGATCCTTTTCCTCATCTTTCCATGACTTCTTACCCTTCTCTTTGGTGGATGCACCCTTCACCTGATGCTCAACATAAATATGATCCTCCTTGAGATCACCAAGATTTTCCATAAGAACTTTAAGGGAGTCTACACTATTCTTGATGGAGAAATGGCTAATTTGTAGTAGCCTCTTAATATCCTCATTAAGTTCTCTAACCTTATTTTCCACTTTGTGGAGGTGATTTTCACAATTTTCATTAAAATCAAAGATAGAGCTCTCCAAATCAACAAGCCTTTCAATGAGAAAACTAGAGTTTGTCCCCTTAGGTTGACTTGTAAAGTTTCCTTTAAGGATTTTGTTGAACTCATTCATTATCCACTTTGCAAGTTTTAAATTACAAGTGGCCCCATTCTTGGCCATGTCTAAGAGATACTATGTGTCTATATTTTCTTCATCTAGGTAAGAAAAATCATCTGATAGGAGATGAATATTACCTGAACTAAACTTAATCTTCCCCAATTTATTCCCCATTATTTAGCTACAATATTAGAGAGTCTTCTCTTACCTTTTCCCTTGCCTTCTATCTATTGAGAAACAATATGTTGCTAGGTACGAGCCCCCTCAAACACCATAGTGATACCTCTACTCTTTACACATTCTGGTTCCTTCACTTGCTAGGATAAAAGTTGACCATCCTCATCTTCTCTAATCTGGGAGCCACTCAACCATGAGTGTTTCTTTTTAGGATTCTTTTTGGGTGTGTTCTTTTTTAGACTACCTTTCTTCCTCTTTCACTAAGGTGAATCCGAAGGAGAGGAAGACAATACTTCTACCACCTCATACTTAGCCTCCTCATCCAGTTTCCACTCCTCATCTTCACTGTCATTAGTTCTCGTATCAGTTGTTGATAATCAACCACCTTAGGCTGGTCCTCAATAGCAAGTTTTTTACCCTTAACAACCTTGGGCGGAGAGTTCGCCTTAGTATACTCCATAATAAGAACTATAAGGCCCTCATGGAGAATCGAGGTACGAGGGTTTTTGAGATGAGCGTAGATAGAAGCCTCTAATGAGCATAAAAAAAAAAAAAGACACCAAAATCTTGTGCCTAAAATGATTAAGGAATGTGAAATAATAACCCATAGTTGCAGTGAACTTCCCATCTAGAGTCGCATACCTCATGACAACTTTTGCAATCTCTACCCAAGCAGGTTTGATTGATAATCTATCATGGCCCTAGGATGTCAACTTAACTAATTTTTCCTTCTCGTTGGCCTTGAAGAATTGATCCATTGCATCATCATTTCATTTCCTTTCTTTGAAGAACTTTTGCTCCTTTAATTGTAGCCTAGTATTTTGGGCTATAAATTCTTCTGTGATAGGGATATCCACACTATACACCTTAAAATTCCTATTTTTTCAACATTTGACAAAGAGATTGGAGGCTTCATGACCTAACCCATGAAGCCTTCCCATGTAGGGTGTAAGGCCACCCTCTTCTAGGAACTTCTAGACCTTTTAATTTTTCCTCCATTTATCATATGAGATAGGTTTCACCCTACTTCGGTCGCCCCCCATAGTCTCACTGTAATCCCTTCTCTACAAAATCCAAAGCCTACTACAATTTCTTCGCTTCAAAATCTAGAGCCTTCTATTTTTTAACATAGTAATGAGAATGGGTGTTAAGATACCCATAAAACATGTGAAGGGAGGGGAAATCATTACTCCCCAATCGTACCCCTCCTCATAATCTATTTTGGAAGTCATATAATATTAATGCTAGTGCCTTCTTGGGTACTGAAATGTACCCTTCCCATGACTTGCCACTCATTAGGCTTATACCTTCGTTAGCAAAAAAATCTGCAAGAGAGTTTCCTTCTCTAAAAACATGAGTAAACCTTACCTTCTTGAATGTACTAGCCAAAGCAAGGGAATCATTAATAAGATCGTCTATAGACCAACTCAGCTTGCTCAATTTTTGCAGAGATCTAATAATGTTGAGGGAATCTCCCTCGACCCACACCCTTTTATATCCCTTATCATAGTCTGTATTAATACCAATGTATGTTGCTTCAACTTCCACACGATGATTTTTTTGGGTTCCTGGATGAGCTTGTTATTGTTTATTTGGATGGTATTTTTTTATTTTTAGTAAGACTAATGAAGAACATTTTGAGCATACATAAATGTCATTATATAGATTGAGAGAAGAAAATTTATTGATTAGTCTCAAGAAGTTTATTTTTATGAATGATGAATTCATATATCTTGGATTTTTAATTTCAATAGATGGTTTGAAGATGGATCTAGATAAGGTAAATGTAATTATTATTTGGCATACATTGGAGAGTATTCATGAGGTAGAAAATCTTTATGGCTTGGAAAGTTTTGTAGGAATTTTATAACAAGTTGTAGAGGTATATGTACACCTATTGATAACAATATGAGAGAAGATAAGAGGGAGTTTTGGGGGACAATTTCTATGAATACATTTTTTTAATTTTTAAATAAACTTATAGAAAAAATAATGTTATCAATTTTTATAAGATATTTTAGGTTGATAGTGATACAAGTGATACAAAAGTTGGAACGATGTTAATTAAAGAAGAAAAAATTGTAGCATATTTTAATAAGAACGTAAATGAATCTACCAAGAGAAAATATTTATTATATAATAAAAATTCTATATCGTAGTTCAAGTGTTGAAGAAATGAAATTATTATTTTCTACCTACATATTTCCTCTATATCAATTGGCAAGTATTGTAGTGCACAAATAGTGAAGGTACATTAAATTAGAGATGTGAGATGGGTTGAGTTCAAGAAAAGTTAATCTTTTATTTTGAAGCGTAGTGGTAAATTAAGTAGAGCTACACATGTATTGAGTAGAGGACCAAATTTTTTAATAAAAATGAGAATTGAATTTGAAGCATAGTGGTAAATTAAGTAGAGTTGCACATGTATTGAGTAGAGGACCAAATTTGTTAATAAAAATGAGAATTGAATTTGTTGATTTTGAGGAAATATAAATTTTGTATGAGGATGACATTAATTTTGTTGAAGCATGGAAAATTTGCAAAAAAAAAACTAATAATAATGGATAAAATAATATGGGTTGATTATTTGTTTCAAAATGTTTTTTTGTTCAAGGGTAATCAATATGTATTCCTAGAAGTTCTATTAGGAAATTTTGATCAAGAAAAGTTATAGTGGTATATTAGTTTGTATTTTTTGAATTGATAAGATAATAGCATTGGTAAGTGATAATTAGTATTGGTTGCGGATATATAATGATGTAAAAAGGTATGTTCAAATTTTAATAGTTTTTCAATTAGATAAAGGTAGAAGTAAAAAAATTGGTTTAAATTACTTATTACCGATTCTAGAGAAGCCTTAGGATAACATAAGAATGAATTTTGTCTTATGTTAACAAAGAACATAAAAGGGTACAATTCATTTTGTTTTGTTGATAGATTTTAAATATGTTGCATTTCATATCATATAGAAAAAATAATGATAAATTACATATATTAAGAATTAATTCTCAAGGATATTATTAGATTGTATGGTTTTCCTAGAAGTATAGTTTCAAATAGAGATACCAAGTTTATTTATTATTTATAAAGGGTGTTGTGGAAAAAATGAAAATGGATTTTAACTTCAACATATCACCCTTAGACTAATGAATAGATAGAAGAAGTTTTAGAAACTTATTAAGGTGTTTGGTAGGTGGAAATATGGATAAGTAAGATATGGTGTTATCATAAGAAAAATTTATATACAATAATAAAATTAATAGGAGTATAGGAGAAAAATAATTTAATATGTATATGGCCATAATACATGAAGTGTATATAAGTTAAGGGAGATTGGAAATTAACAAAGTAATAGCGTTGAAGCATATGATCTTGCATATTGTAATGAAATGATTACATGAGGAAGTTATAAAAAAATGGAAAGGATGAAATACAAAGAAAATGATGATAAGAAAAGGAGAGATAAGGAATATGGAGTTGGAGATGACATCATGATATATATAGGGAAAATATATGTGTGAGGAAACTATAATAAGTTGAGGATGAGGAAGTTTGGTTTGAGTAAGATGGTGGTAAAATTTGGTTCAAGTAATGCATATAAATTTGAGTTGAAGGATTTATGATATCCCCAATATTTAATGTTGTATATTTTTATGAAAACATGAAAATGTGAAAAATGAAGAAATCATAAAAGGTGAATAGGATGAAGAAAATAACAAAAAAAAAAGATAATAAATTGAAGATGTTTAAATAGTAGAATTAAAATACTACACTTGGAGAAAGAATTATGAAGAATATTTTGTGATGTGGAAAGTTAAACCTTTGAGGATTTTACATGGATATCCATATATGAGGTAGATCATTATGGTTTTCCTTTAGCTAAAATACATGAATAAAATTGAAAGACTCACTTTTTAGTTACCTAGGTTGTATAATGTAAAAGAATCAATACAAGGTCGCCCTAGATATAAGAGAAATCGTACATCAACCAAAAATGTGTGTTTATTTGTTTAGGTTTGATTAGTTTCCATATGTTATTTTCTTGTTGTATATGCTTATTATTTTTATAATATTTATTTGAAGCATGTAGCCCAACAAATAATTATTCTACTATGTAAGACCATTGGTTTAAAACATAACACCTTCAAGTTGTAATTATATATTCTTAAGAACATAAAAAAATGTCCATATGTTTTCATCATTTTTTAATATAATATTAATGCAACATAAATTGTTACACATACATATGGAAGACCTATTTGAGTTGAGTGCCACATGTTTGAATCTCACATCAATTGATAATGTTAAGTCATTATTGGTCCCAAGGAGGTTCATAGTTAAGGCTACATTAAATTTTAAATATTATATCTTTTTGCCCCTATCATAGAGAGATAAGACATGTTTCACATAAGAGGTCCAATTCAAATATTAAATTATAGGATAAATCATTTAAAAATGATTCCATGATCCTTATCTCATGTGCATAGGGTAGTGTACTGATTAATTTTGTATTCTATCTTGGTTCATCATCTTCCTCTATAAAAACTTTTTATATTTTCCACATTAGGCTGGTCATTATTGAGGAGTGGTGCAGAGTGGCAGGGGAAGACAATCTCTTAAGAACTTCTCTCAAATACTCTTAGATAGACTCCTTAATACACCATACAACTAATGAGCAACTTAAGCACTATTTTAACTCCACACACCCAAATGAAATCAGGAGGCTTGCAAATGACTCAAAATATCTTAACATGGCTAAACTAAGCCAACAAATAAGACTTCTCACTAGGGAACACTCTTTCATCTATCACTGCCATATTAGGCCTTGTAGCCCTTGAGGCCCTATCTAATGGGACAGTCAACATAAAATCCTTCTAATGACTGAAACCAGACCAAACTCATTTGTTTTTGACACTTGATACTATCACCCACAAGCCCTCAAAACCACAAGTTTTGAATCCAATACAAAAGGCAACAAATGACCTGTTTTCTAACGCTACAAGGAGGCCTAAAAGACACTTTTCAATGCAAGTATGGTTACCTTGGCACACCCCAACACCCCTAAGCCAATGAATACCTTCCTATACCTTCAAAAAACTCATTCCAACCAATCCCAAGTGCCACAAAACAGAAAATTCACAAATCTTGCCTCAAATCAGATTTTTGCAGCAAATTTTGGCTTGTCACATAGAGATGCCAGGCCTAGGGCATCAATTTATTCTCACCAAACCCCATATTCCAGTCCAAAAAAAATTTCATCTTGAAATATACTACAATCCCTTCCATTCCACCAAAAATCAGATTTTTCCTACGGTGGAATGGAGAGAAACTTGCATTTTATTGATCAAACCCTAGTTGTGGAGGGTTTCAGACCCACTTGTAGTAAATGCAGATATATCCCTTGATTCTTGATGAAAACAAGTCAAACCACTGCTAAAAGAAAGGTATTTCAATCCTCTATCGATCCATTATGGTCTCCTTCCT
This sequence comes from Sequoia sempervirens, assembly GCA_007258455.2. NCBI lineage: Eukaryota > Viridiplantae > Streptophyta > Pinopsida > Cupressales > Cupressaceae > Sequoia > Sequoia sempervirens. The sequence goes on from VDFB02000003.1 coordinate 631,941,060, forward strand.
ATACAGTACGTAATATGGCCGTACCACGCGTTTTAGCAGCAATTTTACACACAAAAAATGAAGAAAAATAGGGTTTCTTTTATTCAAACTTTCTCCAAACTTCACCATCAACATGTCTCAAAAAAAAGAGGCCTATTTCAACCTTTGAAACCTCTTTCCAACTCCCTCCAACTGATTTTTGAAAAAATATTCCAAACTAGACTCCTAATTGCCTAGTTAAGGAAATTTATACTACTCCCAAGAAGCCCAATTACAAAGAACATTTAAAATGTTTTAAAACACCACAAAACACATAAAAACATCAAGGAGACTCCCCTCAAATACCTAGTTGCACCAAGGCATCTTAATTCCTTAACTTGCCTAGATGCACCAAGTGCACATGGTGAGGAAGGAGACCTTGTTATTACATCAAAACTTAATTCCAAACCTAAAAACCTATTACAAATCATTCAAGATGGTCCTTAGGACCTTTACTCAAAGACTCAACACATGACCACATAACTCACTGCCTATCAAATACTTCAAAAGACAAAGAGAAGATGGGTGCTCTTGCACCAAGGAGTTAGGAAGTTGTCATTAATTTTCAAGTTGGTAATCCATAAGATCATAGATAACCAATAGAAATTTATCTCTTACATCTATTTTTTGAGAAGACATCACTTTTTTTGTTCATGTTCATGTTTGTAATCAAAGGATAAAGCCAAATTCTACTTGTAATCCCTAGCAAAAATCTTTTGATTTAGTTTTATACCATAAACCAATAAATTATTATTCTACATATTTATTGTGATGTGAATATAGATTAAGATTTGAAATCCAATGTATGAATCTGTGAGTGATTTATGTAAGGCTAAATGGTTGGATTATCCTTAATTACATCCTTCATCCATGATTGCATCATTTTGGTGGGAGTAGTTTTTTATCGATTATTATAGTTTTTTAGTCTAGTGAGTTTCTATTTTTGTCTTTCCTATTTAATGTTGAGGTTGAATTATAATGTTCCTATTTTTAAGATATAAAAACTCACAAGTTTTGGTCATAAATGAATGGGAAGTAAAGTGGTCAGATAATCTTAAGTGGAGATAAACTTTATGATTACAGTTACATGTATGACCAATAAGATATGGCTAGTATGTTTGAGAAAAAAAAATGTATTATTTTTTACACCATGTTTAGGTAATGGTTGGTCAAAGGATGCTAATTATATGATACTTCAACATGATTATATCAATTTTAGAGGAACAAGTTGATCAATGCTAGTTGTAAAATACCAAGACCAAGATTAATAATGTCATAAAATAATTATTAGAGGCCTCAAGGATAATCTGGAATATCTCCTTTTGGAAAAAGGGTATTTTGGATTATGAGGTCCCTATTATCTAAAAAATATCATTGGTGATTTTATTGGGTGAGAACTATGGGTTCTTATGTGATTATTTTAATATGTTAGTATGTGTCATTTAAGAAGTTTTTAAAACACAATGTCATGGAATAAATGTTTGCAATGTTAATGGTTCATCTAATTTAATTTATTAATCTTAACACTCTATGTTTTAATGGTTAAGAACACACAAGAAGTTTCCCATATGGTAGTTAGGTAGTTGGACAAAAGCCTAATTGTAATTTAATCATTTTACTCCATAAGTTTATTTTATGAATATAATTATATTTCATGGTGTAATTATTTTTCTCTTCCTATGAATTTTTAATCTTACAATAGCCAAGTATAACGTTATAATACATTTTTCATTTGGCTTATGAAAACCCTTGTTCTAGCCACAAGGTTTTAGGCTTGAATTCATGTTGATAGAATACCTTCTCCACCACCTAAAAATTTATTTGAATGAATATAAATCTCCATTGGATGGGTCTTCTCCCCTTGTTCCATAGCTAGTAGAATTTGATGTTATTTTTGTTACTTATATAAAAGTTAATTGATCTTCCTCTTGTTGCAAGTATGTTGTTGGTGTTGTCATTGATGTCAATAGTACGGAGATTGTGTGTTGGAGTTGTTGGAAGGATGCTAGTATTGTCATAGTTGGGGAGATTGCCAATAGTATGGATATGTTGCGGTTTGATGTCTTATTGATGTCAACCATACCGTGGAAAGTATTGGTTTTGTTGGAAAGTGTTACAAATTTTGTAGATGTGTTGAAGAAGTATTTGTAATATTGTTGATGTAGTTGGTTCACTTAATTTCCAAGTCCTTTTTGAGAAAATTTAAATAAAAGAGTGAGCAATGTGGCAGATGTGTGTTCAATGTTGTGCTCCAAATTTCTTCATGATTTAAGATATGCTTGTGTGGTTTGGATGTGATTATCAAAGGTTTTCAGAGGTGGTATATCCAAAGTTTCAAGTTTTGGATTATTTTACAGTGAAATTTGTGTTTGACAGTTTGTTTGTATGTGTAGAAGGTTGTCTGAGAGAAATAAGATTAATCCACATTTCTTCGCAGTAAGGTTTCTTATCTTATAGATTTGGGAACATGCTTAAATTTCATGTATCTTCCTTCCCTTGAGGTTTCAGGTGCTAAGATGTTCTGTAATATTGGTTAGTCAGTTGTGTTCTATGACAGGGTGTCTGCTTGCACATAATTATGATATTCTCAAGTGGTTGTGGCAGTGTTGTAGAATATTCTGATGATGCTGGAATTTTTTGAGATGTTTTGGAGTGTTGCTATGTGGTCTGTGTAACCTAAAGAAGAGTGTATGTGGTTTCTTGTATTGTTAGTTCAAGTTTGGTTGACCTGGTGTGCTAGCACTATTTGTGAAGGTATCTCATGGATTTTGGATGTGTTGTATAGAGTGGTGATGTAGATTTGGGTCCTAGTTAACCCTTTGTGTGGTTGTCCTTCACTTCTTTCCACCATGGAGGTGTTTGTTTCCAACCTATTTTGGTGTTGTATATTTTAGGTACATATGTTTCATTAAGGCTGACCTAATTGAGATTATTTAGGTCGTGGATGGTATAAATGTAAGGTGAATTTTTGGATATGTGTGTAGATCTATAGAAGGTGTGTGAAAGATGAAAATTTTATTAAGTGTGGTGATATGAGTGTGAGCCTATTGCTTATGACTCCAATGCAGTGAGCAAAAGGGTCTACATTTTTAGTGTGCTTGAAGTTGTTGGAGGCAATGAGCCAAAGGTTTCTATGGTGGATTTCTCCTATTTCCTTGAGATAGCGAATCTCCTTGTAGCAGTATTCTTCTATATTATTTCTTCTTGGCAGTGAGCCACCCGACAGTGAGCCTTTCTTCTTTTTCTAGGCAGTGAGTCATCTTGTATTCAATGTTGCAATTCATATATATGTGAGCTAATCCTCATCGTGGTTTTTCCATTCTTGATATTTCCACATAAATCTAATGTTCTTATGTGTTTTTGATGTGTTTAGATTAGTGTTTCATATGTTTACATTTCACTAATGCATGATAAGGATTTAAGGGCTAAAAAAGGTTTGAATATTGACGAGGGATTGAATTTTTAATGTATAAAACTGATTCACCCCCTCTCAGTTTTCCTTTGCATCTAACAATTGGTATCAAATATGTGGTTCCTTAGAGAAAGCTTAATCACTTGAGGTAGATTCAGATGGTGCATAGGAAGGGTGCCAAAGCTCCTATTTTTGATGGAATGAATTATGCTTATTGGAAAGCTAGGATGGAGTCCTTTCTAGTCTCTCTTGGATTTGGTGTCTGGCAGCCAGTTGTAAAAGGATACACCATACTTGCTACTAGTCTAACAAGGGATGATGAAATCAAGGATTATGAAAATAGTGGCACAAGGAATGTTATTTTGAGTCATTTTCTTATTTTAAACTTGGAAAAGTGATAAGTCTAAAATCTGCTAAAGAGATTTGGACAAAGTTGGAGAGTATTTATGAAGGAGATGACAAAGTCAAACAAGTGAAGATGAATAATTACAAATCCAAATTTGAAACCCTAAGGATGTCTGAAGATGAAGATATTACTGCCTGCATGCTCAGAGTTGATGAAGTTGTCAATGTCATCAATGGTCCTAGTGGTAAGTTGAAAGAAAGTGAAGTTGTGAAAAAGGTACTTTGAACTCTTCTTAAAGCTTATAGTTCTAAAAAAAATTCTATTGAGGAAGCTCAAAATTTGGATAATTATTCTAGAGATTAGATGTATGGTGCTTTAACTTCTTTTTAAATGAGAGAGTTTTGTCAAGATACTAAAAGTAAAGAAACTACCTTTAAAGTCTACAAAGTAGAGAAGGATGATGAATTAGATTTGAATGATCTTGATGAGGTGGAAGAAAATTTTGTAAGGAGATTGAAAAAGGGCACTAGAAAATACAAAGGTAAGTTACCCTTTAAATGTTTCAATTGTGGAAAGATAGGTCATTATTCATCTAAATGTCCAGTCAAAATTTTAAATGATAAACCTAAGGATCATAAAGGAAAATTTGTAAAGAAGAGTTACTATGCAGAAAGGGACAACGGTGTTTCTAATGACGAGGAATCAAATTACCCTGATGAGAGAAGTGATGAATGATTGTTCATGGCTTTAAATGTTAGAACTAATTCTACTAATTCTGAAAGATGTGTGAAGGAGAGTGCTTTGATAACAAGTCACAACATTGAAGGAAATATGTTGATTGTTTTTCATGCAAGAGAAGAGAGAAATTATTGGATAATTAATAATGGATACTCAAATCATATGACAAGTGATAAGAGTAAGTTTGATAAGTTTGAAAAGTATGATGGTGGTATTGTTAAGTTTGGTGATGATACATCTGCTAAGATCTATGGAAAAGGTTCAATTAGTTTTTATGGCAAGAATGAAATAGATGATGCTCTTTATTTCAAGGGTATTTAGCATAATCTTCTAAGTGTAGGAAAAATGTGTAGCAAAAGATACAATCTTGTGTTTTAGGATGGTGGTTTTGAAATAAAAAAAGGAAGCCTCGATACTCTAGTTGTTGCAGGAATAAGGACATAAGGTAATGTTTATCGGCTTAAAGGTAGTGGTTCTAAATGCTTAATATCTCAAATCAATGAAATTTGGCTATGAAATAGAAGAATGGGTCACATTAATTTTGATAGCCTAGTGAAGATCAGTTCTACTAATGTTGTGAGAGATCCGCCAAATATTACAAATCCTATAAATGCAATGTGCAAGGAATGTTAATTTGGAAAGAAAACTAAGAAGAGGTTCAAGACTAAAGAATATTCTACCACGGGTCCTTTGGATTTGGTACAAACAGACCTAAGTGGACCTACCAGAATAAGAAGCTCATGTGGTGACAAGTATTTCATCTTATTGATTGTGATTATTCTAGAATGAATTGGGTAACATTTCTTAAAGAAAAATTAGAAGCTCTTGATAATTTTAAAGCTTTTAAATCTATGGTAACGAATGAAATGGATTTAAAAATCAAGTGCTTGAGATCTGATAGAGGTGGTGAGTTTACTTCAAATGAGTTTTAACAATTTTTGTGAAGATCATGGAATAAAGAGGCATTTGTTAGCTCCTAGAACTCCTTAGCATAATGGAATTGTGGAGAGGAAGAATAGAACAGTTCAAGAAGCAACTAGGATAATGTTGAAGGAAGCTAATCTACTGGATGTCTATTGGAGATAATTAATTCATACTATAGTCTACATTCTTAACAAAGGTCAAGCAAGAGTGAATAGTTCAAAGACTCCCTATGAGTTATGGTATGGTAAACCTCCTATAAAGTATTTCAGAGTTTTTGGAAGCAAATGTTATATCAGAAGAGATGAAGAAAACTTAGGAAATTTTGATGCAATATCTGATGAAGGAATATTTCTTGGATACTCTACAAGAAGCAAGGCCTACTAGTGCTACAATAAAAAGATAAATAAAATTGTTGATAGTGCAAGTGTTAAGGTGGATGAAGAACCACTTCATATTTCTGTATTGATAGAAGGATATGAATATGATGAATCCCCTTGTAGTGAAGAAGAAAAAGATGAAGAGAAGGAAAAAGAGATGATAGTTGAAGAGAATGAAGCTCCGAAAAAGATCCCTAAGACTCCTAAGTATGTGAAGAAGAACCATTCCAAAGATCAAATCATTGGAGATAAGAGTAAAGGTATGTTGACAAGGAAAAAAATTGTCATGATAGAGGAACAAGCAAACTTTTGTTTAGTTTTAGAGGTGGAACCTACAACAATAACATTGGATCAAGGCTATGAAAGAAGAATTGGAATAGATTGAGAAGAATCAGACTTGGGAATTGGTCCCAAGACCTACAAATAAGAATGTGATAGGAACTACATGGGTTTCCAGGAACAAACTGAATGAGGATGCAAAAGTTGTCAAAAACAAGGCTAGACTTGTGTGCAAGGGCTACTCACAAGTAGAAGGAATAGATTTTGAGGAGACATTTGATCTAGTGGAGAGGATGGAAGCTATTAGAATGTTTTTGGCCTTTGCAACACATAAAAATTTCAAAGTTTATCAGATGTGAAATCTGCATTCTTGAATGGTGAGTTGGAAGAAGAGGTATAAATTGAACAACCAGAAGGATTTTAGTTATCAAATGATGCTATTATGTTTTGAAGATTGAATATGGAATTTTATGAACTCAAACAAGCTCCTAGAGCTTGGTATGCAAGGTTAGATAAATACTTGTTGCAATAAGGATTTCAAGAAGGTACTGTAGATAGCAATCTATATTTCAAAGTTGAAGGAGAAGAAATCCTGATTGTGGTAGTATATGTGGATGAAATTATCTTTAGAGGAAATGTTTTGCAAGAATGGAGAAATGAATGAAAGTATTGTCATTGATGTCAACTGGTCAACCGGTCAACTGGTTATCTACTAGTTGTTGTTGGTTGTATATGTTGAGGATATTGAGAAAATTGTATTAAAGAAAGATTACATGTATTCAATTGTTGCTCAAAATGATGATCTAGTACTTGTCCCTATGTTTGTGTGGTTTAGATATGTTGGTCATGGTTTTTGAAGGTTGTTATATCCATATTTTTGGCTATTTGTTCATTGTGAAGTTTGAGTTGTGTTCACCAATTGTGAACTATGTTTTTCTGTGTTCTGGTTGAGGTCCAGGAGAAAAGTTGTTGGTTCAGATTTCTCTTTGATGAAATCTTTTGACTTGCGGTTCTAGAGTTAAGATGTTCTAATTACATTGAAGATATTTTTGGTTTCTGGAAGTTTATAGCTTAATTGTTCTATGTGTTTTACATTGGTTTGTTCGACTGTGTGTTAAGTACTATCTTCAAAGTTGATGAAGTGTGTTGGATCTATTTTGGGTCTCGGTGAAGCATGTGTTTTGGTCGCCCTCATTCCAATTCCACCCTAGGATGTTTTGGCACTAACCTAATTTGAATTTGAAGTTGGATAGCCGACTTTGCATCTTTTTCAAGGTTGGAGATAGTATAAATATAAGATGAGATAATAATGAAAAATATACAAAAGAAAAGAAGGAATATAAGTGAAAGGAAAACACGACTTTGATGCTATTCAAAAAGCGTGTGTGAGTTATGTGTGTGGTAGATCAGTGCGAAGCTTAATGCTAAGTTTCTGGATGCAGTGAGTAGAAGGCGAACTCTATCATTCGTGCAAGTTGATCAAGTGATTGTGGTGGAATCCTTTTTTGCATTGGGATTTTTGTCTCTCTAGAACAAGTCTTCTTTGTCTTCTTTGTATCTTTTTGGTAGTTATCCCTCCAGGTTGTAGCCCTATTGGATAGTGAGTCCTTGTTCTAGACAGTGAGTCCTTATCTCAGGAAATGAGCCTTGTTTCAGGCAATGAGCCTTTTTGTAATTGGTTTTGATATTCTCTATAGTGTGAGTTAATCCTCACTGTGGTTTTTCCCTCATTGGGTTTTCCACATAAATCTGGTGTTATTGTGTTTATGCATTGGATTTGAGTTTTTGTATTGACATTTGATGATTAATCATTTAAGCAGTTTAAGTATTAGTTATGGTAATTGAATTGAAGATTAAAATTTGTGAAAACTAATTCACCCCCCCTCTTAGTTGTCCTATTCAACAAAATGAAGGTATGTGTAAGAGGTTTTTAGAGGAAATGTAGAAATATTTTGAGATGTCAAGGTGTGGGGAGATAAAAAATTTCCTCAAATTACAAATTAGTCAATCAAAAAAAGGTATCTTCAATTCACAGTCAAAATATGTCAAAGAAATATTGAATAATTTTGGGATGGAGGATTCTAAACTAGTATGTACTCCTATGGTTATTGGTTTCAATTTGAGCAAGAATGATGAGTCACCTAAGGTTGATCATAGCAAGTATATATCAATTATTGGTGGATTTCTATATCTAACTATTACTAGATCAGATACCATACATGCAATTTTTCTTGTGGTAAGGTTTCAAGAAGATCCTAGAGAGAGTATCATGTAGTAGTGAAGAGGATATTTAGATACTTGAAGGGCACTCCAAACTATGGTTTGTGGTATCGTAGGGATACTTATTTCTCCTTGAGTGCATATACAGATGTAGATTGGTCAGGTTGTATAGATGACAAAATAAGTACAAGTCATGGTTGTTTCTTTCTTGGAAGTAGATTGGTTTCATGGTTGAGTAAAAAGAAGGATTCAATGTCATTATCTACTACAAAAGAAGAATATATTGTAGCAACATCATGCTGCACATAGGTGTTATGGATGAAGCAAATATTGAAATATATCAGAGTATCATATGATGAACCTATTTCTATATTGTGTGATAATACAAGTGCAATCAATATTTCAAAGAACCCGATAAGGAATTCAAAAAAAATAACATATATCTATCTGATATTACTTCTTAAGGGAGAAGGTTGTAGAGAATGAGTTGAAACTAGAATATGCTCCTACAAAGGATCAAGTTGTAGATATTTTCATAAAGGCTCTTCCTAAAGATACTTTTGAGTATCTTCGATAGAAGTTAGGGGTTATTTCCTCTCCTTATTTCAATTAGATGCACAAGTGTGTGCATCTACCCAAGAAGCATTTCAAGATACATTCTTGGTCTTGAACTGATGATGAAGGCTACCTCTCAAGGGGAGCAGGTAGTAGTGTTGTTGATTGGTGTAGTCATGTGGAGTATACTTTGTGCCCCTAAGGGGAGAGTGTAGAAAAGTAAGAGCAGTGGGGAGAAAAGTTGCTTGTTGGTGTTACAAGTGGAGAGAAAATAGTTGCTTGTTGGTGTTGCAATTATTATCTAAATTGGTATATCAAGGGAGGAGAGCAAAAGAGTTCAATGCAGGAAAGAGAGTTGGATAAGTTTATGGCCCTTTTCCATTGATGTCAAAGGGGGAGAGAGTTGGTTGAAAAAACATAATTCAGAAGAGTATTGCATGAGAGAGCTAGAGTTGTTTTGGAGAGAGTTGGTTGAAAAACCATAGTGGAGAAGAGAATATAGTCTAAAAACCACAGGGGGAGAGAATGTTCAAGAGCAAGAGAATGAGAGTATGCAGAGTGAAAGATGCCCCAGTCAGGGGGAGTACTACTTGATGCAAAGTTGCTTTTGTTGTTGATGGTTTTTGAGAGAGTTAGTGTTTCCATCAATGACAAAGGAGAGATTTTTGTAACTATGCTACTAGTGTTGTCATTGATGTTAACCGTATGGAGATTGTGTGTTGGATTTGTTGGAAGGATGCTGGTATTTTCATAGTTGGGGAGATTGTTGGTAATATGGATATGTTGTGGTTTGATGTCCTATTGATGTCAACCTTAGTGTGGAAAGTATTGGTGTTGTTGGAAAGTGTTGTATATGTTTTAGATGTGTTGAAAAAGTGTTTGTAATTTTATTGATGCAGTTGTTTCACTTGGTTTCCAAGTGCTTTTGAGAAAAAATGAATAAAAGAGTGAGTAGTGTGGTAGATGTTTGTTCAATGTTGTTCTCTACATTTCTTCATGGTTGAATATTTTCTTGTGTGGTTTGGACATGATGATCAAAGGTTTTTAGAGGTGGTATATCCAAAGTTTCAAGTTTTAGATCATTTTATAGTGAAAGTTGTGTTTGACAATTTTTCTATCTGTGTATAAGGTTGTTTGTGAGAAATAAGATTGCTCCACATTTCTCCACAATAAGGTTTCTTGTCTTGTAGATTTGGGAATGTGCTTAAATTTCTTGTATCTTCCCTCCCTTTAGGTTCCAAGTGTTAAGGTGTTTCACAAGGTTGGTTAGTCAATTGTGTTCTATAACAGGGTGTTTGGTTGTACAAAATTGAGTTCTCAGTTTTAGGTGGTTGTGGCAGAGTTGAAGAATATTTTGATGATGTTGGAATATTCTGAGATGTTTTGTGCATGTTGTGGAGTTTTTCTATGTGGTCTACATGACCTAGAGAAGAGTGTATGTGGTCACTTGTAGTGTTAGTTTAGGTTTGGATGACTTGGTTTGCTAGCACTATTTGCAAAGGTATCTCGTTAATTGTGGATGTGTTGTATAGCATGGTGATGTAGATTTTGGCCCTAGTTAACCCTTGGTATGGTCATAATTCACTTCTTTCCATTGTGGAGGTGTTTGGTGCTGACCTATTTTGGTGTTGAATGTTTTAGGTGCATACATTTCATTAAGGCCAACCTAATTGAGATTGTTTAGGTCATGGATGGTATAAATGTAAGGAGAATTATTGGAGATGTGTGTGGATTTGTAGAAGGTGTGAGAAAGATGCGAATTTGATTAAGTTTTGTGATTTGAGTTTGATCCTAATGCTTATGACTCCAATGCAGTGAGAAAAAATGGTCTACATTTTTATTGTGCTTGAAGTTGTTGGAGGTAGTGAGTCAAAGATTACTAATGGCATAATTTTTTTGTGGTGGATTTCTCCTATTTCCTTGAGATAGTGAATCTCTTTGTAAAATCATTCTTCTATCTTCTTTCTTCTTGGAAGTGAGTCACTTGATAGTGAGCCTTCTTGTATTCAGTGTTGCAATTCATATATATGTGAGCTAATCTTCACCATGGTTTTTCCCTTCTTAGGTTTTCCATGTAAACCTAGTGTTCTTATGTGTTTGGATGTGTTTGCATTACTATTTCATATGTTTACATTCTACTAATACAAGATAAGGGTTTAAGGGCTAACAAGGGTTTGAATGTTGATGAGGGATTGAATGTTTTAAGTATGCAACTAATTCACCCCCCTATCAGTTGTCATGTGCATCTAACACCTCTATTATTTCACTTTCAATTGTTTTGTTTGCCAAATCCACCCCCTTGTGGTAGATGTTGCTAGGAATTTTTCTCCTATTGATCCTTGTATTATTACTAATATTCCACAACTATTTATGTCTCCTCATGTGGCTTCTTATTTAGTCACGCATCTTTTGTCCTTTCCTTCTCATTTAGTGTTTTAGTTTTGGGTTGTAGAGGTAGAGAGATCCTCATCTTTGACCTCAGTTTAAGGATGTGGACAACTTTGTGTCATGTATATTCATACAAAAGGGGAATAATGACCTTCTTAAATATATTTTTAATTCCCATACCTAGGTCAAGGGTGTGTGAGTTTCTATGCTAGGGTTAAGAATATTTTAGGCCTTTGGCCTCTTTGTATTTTGATGTTGTTGGTGTGTTGTCTTACCATAGACTAAATTATTGATAACTTTTAGGTTATTTATTGGTGGTCTCTCATCTTGTGGATGCACAAGGGTTTGGGCCTTTTCAAACCCGTAATAAAAATATTATAATATACTTTCTACATTTAGGTCCTTAAATAAAAGTAACACACTAACACATTTAGGTTCCATAAAATATTAAATAATACCTTGATACAAGATGACAACCCAAATATATACCATATGGATCAATTCACCACATTGGGACCCATAATATTATTTTCCATTTATTCTTAACCTTCAATGTGACAATATAATACTTCATGTGCATATCTCCAATGAATAGTATATATCATATTTTTTTTAAATTATTAGTATTTGTTCCTATATCTTGAGTAGTATCTTTGAGCATGTAATGATCCATTTCATTAAAAATATAGTTTTACTATGATTTAGAAGTGTCTTAATTATTTTCCTTATCTTTTTCAAAAGTAACAATAGCCTATTTTAGCCTATGATAATCCCTTTTAGAAATATAATTACTTTTGGATAGGAACTTCCTTATAAATAGGATTGAACTCATTACTTAGTGCCATTAGGGATGGTCTCATCTCTTATAGAAGTATAAACATAAATAATAGAAAGATTATTTGATAGAGGTTAAATGTATCTTCATCTAAATCAATTATTTGAATGGAACATTAGACATAGTTGGGTTCTTTTGAAAGGAAAGTTTATGGTAATAATAAAAAATTCGACATAATCCCAAGAGAGAAAATTTTTGAAACATGTATTCAAAACAACTATAATGAAAAGATTAAATACATACCAGGGTGATCCACAATATTGGTTTACAATTTTTGGCCAAGCTAGACATTGAACTAATTTTTTTAAACTAAATCCCCACTTTCAGGAACCTATAGTAGCTAAACCATGAGGAATTTGAAGATGATGCAAACTAGTGATTTGTGACATTTTGTCTGTAGATTATAAATATATATTTTTTTATTTTTTTTGGAATCAGATTGCACTTCTTTTTCCATCTCCTTCAAAAACTAGTTTTTAATAATAAACACCATTTTTAAAGAGTGACGTTACTGGATAACACATAATTTTTTTTCTATGAAGGATAAAATTCTATTTTTTTTGAATTTAGATTCATAACTATGATATCTAGTACATTGAATTGGTTTCATAGCATTTCATTGAATATTTTTTTCTTAATTAAGTTTCAAAGTCAAACCAATTGCAATTTAGACATGATTTACTGGCTAAAACATAACTTTTTTTTTTATGTATCGAAATTCAATATTTTTTGGTTGGATCAAGAACATCAATATCTAGTGCATTGATATTTTTTTTAAAAAAATTGATAATTTTCTATTTTTCCACATGTGCAGAACAAAGAGCTTATTTTTGGTGAAAAACCTATGTTTAATCAAACTAAAAAAATAACCTAATAAAACCAAAATATATTAAAATTGCAGTCAATGGATAGCTCGTTCTGAGGAATACCATCATCTAGTTGGGTCTGTGAAGTCTCCTCCATTTTTATCCTTAACCTGAGCTTCAAAAGGCAAAATTTTGCAGAGATTTGGTAGAAGAGCAGGAGAAGGGGGAAAAAGGGGGGTTCTTATGGACCTTCCCTTCGAGCGAACCCCCTTGACCCTTTTGAGTGAAGGGGGGTTCACTCAAATGGGGTCCATATGAACCCCCATTTTTTAAAATTTTCCTTTATCTTCATTTTAAAAAAGTGCCAAAAGTTGGGTCCCATCATTAAAGAGGGTTCGCTCGAAGGGGGGTTTGAGTGAACCCATTTTGGGTTCATACGAACACCCTAGTTCGTGTGAACCCCTAAAAAGCATTTTTTTTTCATGGGAGCATTTTTGCAATTTTCCTTCCTCAACGGAATTGTAAACCAATATTGTGGGATCACCCACCACAAGATTTAACCCAAGAAAACCCTCATGAGGGAAAAACCTATCCTACAAAATTATTCACATTCAATGTATTATTTAGTAATAAAAATATACTCTACACTTATAGAGTCTCCATGAATAATTATTGTAGAGAAGGGGGATTCACTACTCACAAGTCTCTTGGTTACCAAGAGAGTCCCAGGGAAAAAACTGCCCTAAACTACCTTAGATTATCTAATAAGGAATAACACTCAAGTGATGAGAGTTGCAGAATCAAAATGAATAGGTAACAAAGGATTTCAAGATAAACTAATGAGTTTCAGCCAAAGGATGGCAGTGTGGCATATGGACGGAAGTGAACGTCCTAGAATCCTAGAGGCACACTGGCATCTCATATGGACTGAAATTTGAGAATGTCACAAAAACACAAAGTGAATACTTCTACCCTGATTGATGAAAACTCTTGGAATGCCAGAAAGTAATAAATAATAATAGAATTGAAATAAAGTAAAGTAAAGTAAGTAAAATGTAAATGATAAAGCGAGAGGAGAGAAAGAGAATACTTACAAAAACCCAAGCAATGAGGCCTCTAACAAAAAAATATCTTCAATGCCTACACACATAAGATAGATGAAAATTGTTGGGGCTTTTTAGGGGTTTGTTGCAGTCAAACCCCTGTTCAGTGTTCCCACCTCCACGAATAGCCAGATAGATGGATCTAGATAGATAAATAGATAAATAGAAAAGATAGTAAAATGTATAGACAAGGGATGTGATAAATCTCAAGATGCTCAAAGACACAAGACACGCAGATAGATATCACCTGTAAGGCTTGAGGAAGCCAGAGAGAGAAAGGCTATGAGAGCTAAGAGAGTTGCAAAGAGTATTGACAAGAGAGCTTGAGAGCGCTAGAGAAATTTGTAGAGAGTGATGCAAGCTTGAGAGAGTGAGAAAAGAGAGAGAGAACATCCAAGAAAGGAGAAGAGAGTTTAAGATAGAACCCAAGAAGACCAAATGGATTGAAAATACCACTTTTAAAGAGAGAGTAAGAGGGAAAATAAGCTTCTTGAGATGTTACAAGGCATCTTGAGCCATTACCACTGACAAAAGGAGGTGACAAGTGGCAAGGAACCTGAAAAACCCGTTTGAACGCCAAAATGTCACAGGAAACTAGCACAATGCGTGAACATTTGTGTGGCATGCTAGTGTCTAGAAACATCACACTACAAAATGGTGGGAACGAGGAAAGCATAGGGTTCGACGCGAAGTTGGCACATAAAGGTAGCTATTGAAAAGGGGTCTTGAGCATCCTAAAAGAGAAAAAGCTGTTGCAGGGGCTAAAATGAGCCTACAAAAATACTAAGGGAGTGGACACTAAAGTGGATGCAAAAATGTAAGTGAAATTGCAATGGGTGCAATTTTACGACATTGCAATTATAAAACATAAAAATCCTCTTATGAATTATCCATGTGTCTAAGCATAATAGGTAGCCATGAAACTACACATCCCATGTCATGCTTCAAATATGTAATCTATAGGGGAGATTGATACAAATGATAGCCAAACTCAACCACTAACACATGTTATTGCTTTTATAGATTTAAGCTAATTCAAAACCACTAAGTGGTATTGGCTAAACCATGAGAGAACAAAACCTTTGACCTAAAAATTAATTTTTTTCATAAATATTAAATATTTATCTTATGTTTCACACACAAAATATTTAAATAATGTCTAATATAAATTTACAATTGGACTCAAGTAAATACTTAATACAATTAAGCACATATCCAAATATGCACCACAAAGAATTTATTTTGCACAATTAAAATATTTATTTTCTTGTGCAAGGTGTACAACCCTTTTCCTAAAATTCTCCCACTTTTGTATACATTGTATAAGGGACAACTAATAAAATATATCATCATATCCATTCATGAAACCACATGAACCTCCACCATGATCTTGTGCTCCATTAAGATACCTATAATAAGATCCAAATTGACCACCATATCAAACAATAAATCCTCTCATCCTACAACATGCCAAATCTAGAAGAAAAGAAACAAGCTAGGGTGAAGATGTACAAATCCAAAGAACAAAAACATCATATCCAAATGATAATAAAATCCAAGCTACTGCCAAAGAAAAAAATTAAAATAACTAGAAATACGTACTATAGGAAATGCTAATATATTTAATAGTATGTTACCTCCAAGGTATCCAAAAAATTAGTATAACTCTGGCCAAAAACATATCTAACCCATAAACTATGATTAAAATTTCCCTATATAAAAACTATTAATGAAGAACATACACATCTAGAACTCCCACTACATGGGTAATTAAAAAATTGGAAATAGATCAAGGCATATCGAGTCTACAATAAATACTCAAAAAAAAATGTAGCTAATAATCAAAATTACCATGTAGTAAAAAATAGCAATCATCACAATCAAGAGAGGAAATATAAAATTATTGCATAATATCTAACAATAAGTCACCATAACTCTCATAGGTTCTCCATATATCCAAAGCATATGGACATGAACCTCTAGGAAGTAGTCATAAAAAATGAGATACATACTACAAATCATATCACATAACATGTCCTACCAACACCTCAAAGTGCTAAGTTGTGCCAAGTTAGACCTCCTTCACAACCCCAAGTGAAAAGCCTTAACAACATCTAACTATTTAATATCAAATATCAAATAAAACATATGTACACAATATAACCAACCAAGATAGAAGCCTCTCTAAATAAAGTTTGATAAAGCCAAATATCCATTCCCAAAACCAAGAATATGAATAAAAAAATCCTCATAAATGAAATAATAAACATAATCATATGCAAATAAAAATACCAAACACTCAAATAAACCCTCTAGAACTAAAATATGCAGCTCAAGATTCATCTCCATGAGAAGAAAAATAATAAACCAAAATGAATTTGAAAACAAGGTGAAAAATACTTAAATTAAATATTTATCCACTAAGTGTATGTTGGTGTGAATAAATGTCTTGTACCTAGCTAATGTCGAGATGGTTGATCATTCATCTCATGTGTATTCCTTTTCACATTTTGCTTCAGAAGATGATAATGTTCCTTTGACTGCATCACACACTCCATTAAGTGTGAACCATGCTTGTGAGGAGAAGTTTGGTCATCTAAACCTTGGTATTCTAGAGACCAGTGCTGAGCTTCCTACTCCTCCACCTCCTGCTTCTTTAGCCATCGATGCTTCTATTCAATAGGATGATCATAGCTTTTCAAATCTTGCTTTGTGGGATGAGTATTTGACAAGTATTTCTAGCTTGTTCATGGAGTCTCATATTGCAGATTTGGACACACTTGAGGGAGTTTCTCTTCTATTTGATGTCAGTTTTAACAAAACTGTTATACCATCTACTTTGTCTTTGGAGATTGAAATTCATGAGTCTCCTTCTTCACTTGATTTTTCATGCTTCTTGGTTGATTTTGACCATGATTATGTTGTGGCTTATTCAAGCTTGGAGACTCCTACTCAATTTTCAGAGGCATACATGGTGTTCATTCTTCCTCCTTTTAGTTGGATATGGAGTGGCTTCTTTATCAGCTTATGGATTTGTTTCTTCCTAAGGGGAGATGTGTTGCTTGTAGAAATTGGACCATCTTTTGTTTTTAGGCATTCTTCATCGGCATTGGAGCTTCTTCATTATGGGGGGATATCTTATCTCTCTATTTCCCTCTTATGGGGGGTTCATTGATTGTATATACATGATGGATGTAATCCTTGGCGGGTACCATTGAGTCCTCCATACATCATGTTTGTTTTGTTTTGTTTTTCTCTCTTTTGGAGAGGAGTTTTTTCCCATTGGGTTTTCTCCTTTTCTTTTCTTGTGAGAGATTGCATTTTCATTTCAATTTGTAAATGGGTACCTAACATGGCCTTGTAGCTGAGACCCATCCTCATAGTATTTGCATATTTTTCATAATAATCTTCTCCCTAAGTTTCACTTAAGGGGGGGTGTTGGTGTGAATAAATGTCTTGTACCTAGCTAATTCACTCACTAGGAAATTAGGAGACATATTCACATGTTAAGTTTACTTAGGATATAAGATTCTTTCTAGAAGTATTAGTTGGCTTTTCTAGAACTTATCTTATCTAGCTAGTATTGCTTGACTCCTAGGTAGTTAGTTTGTTAGTTGTCTCATGTCATAGGATTAAGACACTTGTCATGGTCTTGTCTAATCCTACATCTCTACGTTGCCTTTATAAGCAAGACATCTCATGTACATTTGCATATTGAAGCTTATTCAACCATATTCATCCATTAATCAATCTTGCATTGTGAAGCCAACTTTCTTTCCATTCTCTCTCTCTTGTGGAAGTTGTTTTGGTCTAGCAACTATTCCTAGGGGTGTTGGGGAGTCACCATTTACTCCCACAGTGTACACAAAGAATGAGAAATGAGATTGCTCCTCTAGGATATACCAAGCCACTATGACTCTCTCCAAGAATAATCTCCTTCTCAATTCCATGTTCAAATCACATCCAAAATAGGTGTAGGCTCCATGGTCTTCTTGTTAAAACCTTCAAAAATTAACCATCTCAATAAATATCTCTAAATTCAAGAGAACTCCAATCTCACCCATGTCTCCAAGTATTCATGAGAACCTACAATCAATCAATTTATGCTAAAATAAAAATGCAACAATGTGCTATCATGAATCTCCCAAGAATATTGGTGGAGCAACTAGCTTGTAGCCCTAAGATTTTAGCCATGCATAGGCTAGGCATGATTGTCTATTGGGTGAACCCCACAAATAGGAGCCTTGATTTTAATTTTTCTTAGAACTTCATAACTTCTACATCTAGCTGATATTTTTTTTAATTTAAAATTAATTTTTGTAGCTCTAACAATGCTAACTATTCCACCATATGGATATATAGATTTTTTATGGCTTTACATAAACATATAGTCAAAGATTTCTCCATGGCCCTAAAAATGACTAATTTTTTGTCACCAAATCCTATTATGTTTTATATCGATCTATAGATTCTTGGGCCTTTTGAACTCAATGGTAAGGTCTATTTTTGTTTAGGTCTCTAATAAAAGTTCACCCCCAAAACCTTCACAAAAGAGCCCAAATAAAAAACCTACTTGCTAAACCTCCATCAAAACCTAGATATGCAACAACCCAAGTCTACAAACATCTCATTGAATTTTAAAATACCTTCATTATTTTCTTGGAATACCATAGATTCCACTATGCACTTGAGCATATATTCGTACAAAGGGTTACAAATTCTTGGGAGATCTCCTCCCACAAATTGACAACTAGAATCTAATACCATTCAAAAGAAAAAATTCAACAATAATAAACATTTCCACGTAATATCAAGAAAAAAATATGTAGATAATTATTCAAAATAAAAATTTCAAAGACATACCACAAGATGATAAAAGATATACTCTCAAAAACCAAGATATACTCTGAAAAACTCTCATGAGGGAAAAACTTAGCCTCCAAAAGTATCAACACTCAATGTATTATTCAACAATGAATAAATTACTATGGAGTCTCCATGAATACTTTTGAAACATCAAGCTTCTCCAATGCACGTTCCATATGTCTAAGCATAATGGATACACATACAACCACACATGCCATGACATGCTTCACATATGCACTCTATAGAAAAGCTCAATAGAAATGACAACCAACCTTAACTAGTAAACATGTGATTGCTTTTATAGATTTAATCTATCAGCTAAACATATGTCTCAAAACCATGAGAACACAAAACCATTAACTCCAAAATCAAATATATACCACAATATTAAATAATCATCCTTTATCTTTCACACAAAAAAATTAACTAATTTTCAATATAACTTTACAAATAGATCCAACTAAATACTTGATATGGCCAAATACATCTCCAAAAATATACCAAACAATATTTTTTTTTTTAATTAAAATATTTCTTTCTTGTCAAACTACACATCTCCTTTCCTGATAGCATTCTCAAATAGAACCAAATCATTAAAAATTAAATCCTTCTAAATGGTATGTTGATTCTTAATAAGATTCCATAGACTTTAGGATTATACCCTCATGCTTAGATCACCCTAAAATATTACTTTTCTCATCTGGAATATGGTCCCAAGAAATACTTTTAAATAACATATAGTGGATGACAATAGGATTGAACTAGTTTGGTAGGGACACCATGGTAGAAAATGAAATCTCAACCAAAATTCTATTTTCTTTTCTATTGCACTAGACTACTATGGAGTGTACACAATATTTTTCTTTCGAATAATATTTATGATTTAAAAAATAATATTACTTTGTATTGTTAAAGTATTCTCCACTATTAGATCTCAATAAGTTCACATTTTATTAATATAATGTTTAACCATAGTTTTACATTGGATGTTTTTTAATCAATAAGAATTATATTTGAAATTATTTTTTTTTATTTTTTTTTTAAATAATCAATAAAGGTTAAAGTATAGCTTGATCTAGAATAGTGGGTTGACTCATGGTTCATAAATAATAATAGATTAATTTAAGGAATTTCTTAGCATTCCATGCTTTTTACATTTTTTATGATGGTTTTTTAAAAGAGTATATATTTCACATACATCATTAAGTTGAAAATTAGATGGCAATCAAGGGAAACCTTTCTATTCATTAAATGCATATTTAAATGTTTTAATATTTTATTAAACAAATAATATTATTCTTAGATCTAGAATTAAATTTTTATTAAAGTCTATTAATTTTTATGATTTTTTAATTTTATAAATATTTTGTTAATTATTTTATAATTGTCATTTATTTTGTTATAATAATTTTGTCAAGTTAAAAATTTATATTATATTGTTAAGTTATTTGATATATAGATAATAAATTTATTTATGTGAATATTATGAATATGATAAATACATGTAAATATGTTATTTTTATCTTGATATCATCAATTTTCACAATAAAAATAGTTTACGTATACATTATAAGAATTAAAATATCTTCATATACAATACTAATAAATTTTAAAAAGATAGCATCTTCATTGTATGATGAGTGCACCCAAAATACATGAGATACTCACGTTTGTAGATGTGATCATGACATGCATGAGAAGTATCTATAATAAGAATATTATTCATATTTTTAGAATTATGATCTCCTTGAGTTTCTTTGAGTTATTTGAATTTCTTGATACTTGAGATTTCAATTTCATTTAGAAAATATCTTTGAAATGGTCAAGTTCTCCAAAAAAGATACAAACTTGATGCTTCTTCCTTTCCTTGTCACAACCTTGTTACTACTATTGATCCATAAGTGTTAGGAGGATTTCATGAATGATTCACTTAGTAAACTTATCCTTTAGCATCTATGTTGATACAATGTTAACACTTTATTTATATTTTCTACCCCTCAACATTGAATTTTTGTACCCCTCTCCTAGTACACGTTCCTATTAAAGTATCCCCTCATTTTACCATACATTCTATCTAACTATTTTTGTAATAACATTTTTGCATACCTATTAATTTATGCCCCTCATATGTTTGATTGAATGCATTATTTTTTATTTTTTCACACTCGTCTCTTAATGAAAATTTTTGAATGAATTTATATTGAAAATTATAGAAAATAAACAGATTTGAAATAATTTTTAAGATATAATAATTTGCATTAATAATTAATAAAAACCTAATTCAAAATCTCAAGGAAACTATTTGATGTGAATATGAGCTCAATTTTGACTTCCTCGACAATTTTTTAGTGAGAAAAAATTAATAGTTATTCATAGCTCGTTTATTGCAAGAAACTAGAAATATATTTTTCACTCATCTTTAATCTATCCATGAACAACAACAAATTCATCTTGATTAGTAATATCACAATCCTTTTTAAAAATTATGTATTAACCCTATGAATATGTTAACAAAAATATTAAAACATATATATATATATAGATAGATAGATAAAAGGCCATAGACCTATATATATTATATATTAATAGTAAAGTTGTAAAAAAAATTTAGATTCATGGCTCAAAAGCCCATATTTATCCCCTAATTGCTCCAATAATACAAAGTATACAAGGATGTCAAGATTTTACCCACAAACCCACAGTTTACAATATGTTTTTGGGCTAAACAAAAAACAAAACAAGACCAATTCAATCATTTCATTACATTATTCGAGAATCTAGAGAAGAAAAAAAATGAGAAAAATTTCATATGTGAATTTTGAAGGAGCAAACTTCATTCCTCCATCTGGTCTACTTGAACATCATTTTCATCTTGATATTCACGTAAATTCCCCACATCAGATTGTATTGGTGATAGAGCATTGAAATTGAAACCCATAGCATTGGGACGACAAGGGGAAACACTATCTGCATACGCGTCCACTTGTTGAGTTGGCATTGGGGGATTATGGTCATGTATGAGTAGCACCATAATTGCATTTACCCTGGTTCTTATCTTTTCTGCTAACTCAAAATCAACCTCCCTTGCATATATATTTAACACTTTCTACAAATGGTTTGAATTATGTATCTCCAAGGACTTCTTAATTGCATGATAGATAGTGACTAAATAATTTCTATGCAATAGAAAATGACGAGGAAACATGCTTCCTACATATCCCTTCCCCTTCCACAAATTATAATTTTGGCATGCCTTTAACATAGTATCATCTGGTAAATATATACCCTTGACAACTTTGTTCGTGATGTGCTCTACTGACCGAAAATACTAGAGAAAATCAAGCAAATTTGAGATGAATATAGATAAAAGCTAAGAAGGAAATAGTAGACGCCTTTCCTTTGGCTAGATTATTTCTCTCATATAACCCTTTTGATGGATTTCGTAAATTGTGTGCAATGCCCCTTAAAAATTAAATGAAGCTCTGCATCCTCGAGGGTCTCCGTGAAAGGCAACTCCCAATTGTTCACCGGTATGGTAGCTCTGTAATTCTGAGGATAGTACTCCATTAACATTCTTTGGAAATCTCTACACCTTCTTGGATCCACACACACCTCACCACTATTTGAAGACTCTTCCTGTTGCAAACAATCTGCACCAACGATTGCACACCCCTTTTATTTTTCATTACATTGAAGAGACTTAAAAGTCACTCTCTCCAATATCTGGGGTCTCTCCGATCAACTTCAAGCATTCTCCACGGTTGATCAAACTCAGTTTGATCTCCACCATTGGTTGCACGCTCTTTTTGCTTCTTGGTATATTGAAGAGACATAAAATAATCTCTCTAAGATCTGAAGGTCTCTTCGATCAACATCATTCAATCTCTAAAATAGATATTTAAAATATTTAAAAAGGTTAATTTTTTTCTTATAATTGTCAATTGAGACATGAATTTGATGTATGAGGCCCCCCTCTTAGTGGATGTTCACAAGAAGATTCATTTCTCATTTATCTTATATATTTATATATATATATATATACAATTTATATCCTTGTTTTTGTATCAAACCTATTCTCCTCTATAGAGTACACACTTTCATTTTAAGACACTACATGCATACCATTTTCAAACAGATATTTAAAATATTTAAAAAGGTTAATTTTTTTTCTTATAATTGTCAATTGAAACATGAGTTTGATGTATGAGACCCCCCTCTTAGTGGATGTTCACAAGAAGATTCATTTCTCATTTATCTTATATACTTATATATATATATATACAATTTATATCCTTGTTTTTGTATCAAATCTATTCTCCTCTATGGAGTGCACACTTTCATTTTAAGACACTACATGCATACCATTTTCAAATAATATTACCATAAATAGTTCTCTTTAATTATTTCCTACATAAATTTACATCCCATAAATACCATAAATAATTCAATATGCAAGCACTACATGAATATCATAAATAATTCTTGTATATTCCTTTAAGGAAACACAAAGAAAATTGAGATAAATTTAAACTTTATTTTTTACTCACCCAACTTGCTTCCCTTAGACCAAATTTCCACCTAGTTCCAATTTCTCACCATTGATGTTAAAGGAAAAATATTAATAATTTTATCCTCTCTACCTCTAATACATATAAATTTATTTATTTACAATATTAAATAATCTACTATAAATTCACAAGTTATGATATTTCCTATCTAGTGACACCAAAAAAAGGTGTCAAACTTCCTTAGATTATCATTTCCAAAAGTTTCAAGTCATTTTTTCTTAATAGAATAAAAAGGATCCATATAGTAGGCGATTTTAAAATTATTGGTTCACTTGAAGTGACAATTTCAAAATTATAATATCAGTTATGAAACCACCTTTGTGAAGGGGAATTTTCATTTTAATATGAAGACTCTAAAATTTAAAATAAATAGTCCAAAATTTTCCCTTCCAATTCATCTTCTAATAAACTTTATTGCATAAGTAGTATTATTTATTTTTGTTACCTCGTAATGTACAAGGAAAATGAATTTTTCA
This sequence comes from Sequoia sempervirens, assembly GCA_007258455.2. Classification (NCBI taxonomy): domain Eukaryota; kingdom Viridiplantae; phylum Streptophyta; class Pinopsida; order Cupressales; family Cupressaceae; genus Sequoia; species Sequoia sempervirens. The sequence continues at coordinate 631,964,971 of VDFB02000003.1, forward strand.
CTGGTCACCATTGTGTGAGAAATACAACATATGATCAAGGGATAGTGCATTGTGTGGACATCCACACATCATGACTAGATCTTAGACATTGAGATCCATACTTTGACACTAGGTTTTTTTTCTAGTTCTCTCCTCAATTCGTCAATTATGTACTTCAATTTTCTATAGGTGTTATATTTTCAACCCAACCCTTAGTTTTAGCCTAGAAAATACTCTATTTTTTAACTTAAATTTTTTAGAATATTGCTAGATTATTTGTGTTATTTCTGAAATAGAAGAGAAATATAGCCTTAAAAGAATAGAGATATTCTAATTGAATTCAAAAACTTGACACATGGAAAACACAATCAATTTAACACATTTTTATTTTAATTTAGATTTGACACCTATACATATGCAAAACTCCAATAACTTGATACATAATTGGATTATCTTACTTTTTCTTATACCACTCCTACATTTTCATAGTTGTTTTATTTATTATGATATTCTCATATCTCTTTATATTATTGGTATGAAACTTTATACTTAGAATGCCCCTTTCATTATGCAAGAAAATTCTATCATTTATACTTATGACAATGTACATGTGTTGATAATGGCTTGACCAATACCTTGATAGATTATACTTTAGATTAGTTTTGTATCTTACCTCATGGTTCACTACAATCCCTTTTTAATTCCATTCAATTATTTTTACACCTTTTTTAATTTAACATGGATCCTAAGGTCCATATTACATGGTATAATGAAAATAATCTTCCAATGATAGTATTTGGGGCTATCCTTCTTGCATATTTTATTTTCTCATTCATATGTGTCTCCAACCTCTTGATTATCTTCTCAAGTCTCTCTTTCTAGAAAATATCTTGTCTTGTATATAGGATAAATTTATCTCTTGTTGCAATTCAAGTTGAACATAATTTATTTGATCTTGATATTATCTACTATGAAAACCATACTTTCCATCTATCTATGGAACCTCTTTTAAACCTTTTCCAACAAAATTTTATCCTATTTCCTAAAATAAACAAGAAGAAATAACATTCAAATATATTATTTTTCCTATTAATCTAATGTATTACCACTTCTCTTGGAATCTAAACAGATCATTCTCCCCCTAACATATTTAAGAAAAATACAAATTATGGTTCTTCAGATCCCTTATTTCTTATGAATATTATAGGATGCAAGACACTCTACTAATCACTATTGATAATTAAAAATAAAAATACATGGTCTTCTTAAGGAGGGTGCTATCACAATCTCTCCACATGATGCACATCTCAAATCTCCTCACAAGGACAATGTTCACTTGGTAGATGAGTCCACATTAGTTCATGTCAAATATTTCACTTGGCATGCACATGTTAATGACCATTATCATTTTACACACCTACAACTACACAAAAATTTATACATACTATTGTTGTGGAGCATACCCCCTTCTTGAGTATCCCCTTGAACCTCTTACAAAAATTTAATTTTCTACTCATACTATACTTTGGATCCTATTTCTACACATGTTATTGTTATGGATCCTATATTCACTTTGAACAAGCCTCCACTTAAATATATTATATATGTTGTCATTTATATGTTATTTGCACTTCTAATTGATTAGTTTTTAAACTAGTGAAGGTATTCCTTGATTAGTTCATCAACAATAGATATAAGTCATGTACTTAAGATAATATATGAATGAATTTGAATAAAATTAGTTTAATAATAAAATGCAATATAACATATAGTAAAACATCATAAAGGAATGCAAGATTGTCTTAGAGAAACTTCACTTAAAAAATGAAATATAAAAATGTGGATACCCTAAGTTTAATTCCCAAAACCTAGGGTTAATGTTCCATAATTTATAGGATTTCATTAGGATGCAAATCAACAAGTTGCATAGATTGACTTTCAACCTCCAAGGTGAGTCAATCAGACCTAGATTTGCATCTTTTGAGTCTTAGGAATGAACTAGAAATGATTTGGAATGATTTCCCCAATTAAACTATATGACCTAATATGATAAATGCAATTTCCTAAAGGTAAATAGACTGAAATAGTAAATTGCAAGTGGATTTGGAAAGTGTAGACTAATGTGTACCCCCAAAAAAATTGGTCTAGCTATGCCTACAAGGAATAGGTCACCCAATGGCTATTGAGTCTTTGTTAAGGTGTCTTGCTCAACTTTTGGGGTCCTCTGGTGTTGGATTTGAACTTCTATTTTCTAGTTGTAAAATTGTTGAAATGTCATCAGTAAATTATGTAGGTGACTTTATGTGGTTTGACAACTTCTAGGGATTTAAATGCAACAATGGAGATTTTATCTTCAAAATTCCTTCAATCCTCTTCAACCTAAGATCTACACATTCAAAAAGAGAGGAAATTTTGGGCCATTTAGGGGCTTTACTTAGTCAAACCTCGTGTAAGTGTTTCCACTTTCACAATGACAATATCAATGATAAAATGATAATTGAAAGGAAGGAATGATGAAATCACAATGTGCTACAACTCACCACCCTTCAATGTCTACCTTGAATGACTGAAGACATACACATCACCTCAAGGATTTGGATATTTCTTTGCTTGAATGCTTTGGAAACCTACAACAAGGTTATCCTTCACAAAACCATGATAAAATAAAAACATGAACTCACATACACTTTGACATGATGCTTGAATTTTTAATTGTTGCAATAAACTCTAATAATGTTTCTCTTGAATGACCTTGAAGTTCACCTCTTGCTAGATTCTTTCTTTTCTAGTCTCACATGGTGAAACAACTAGGTATTTATAGGCATTTATTCAATGTCCCAAAAATTAGATCCCAAAAGCCGACATTTGAAATTTGAAATTTGATTGTTAAAATTCTACCAACATCACATTTAAATTTGGGTCCTAGCTCCGAAAGGGGACTCAGTCGCCCATGGGTGACTAGGTCTTGGCCCAAATTTCTAGGACACTCAATGTTGGGGGCAACATATGAGTTGAATACATTTATTCAATGTTTGTCATTTATTGAAAAGGGGTACAAATGGGCTTCAAAATACATAATTTTAGGAAATTATGGGGTCAATTAGGCTCAATAATTTAGGGGGTCCAAAAACATAATGTGAAATTGTTAAGGTATGCAATTTTATACACTACAAAAAATATAGAAAATGTGACCATAATTTTACTTAGTTAATCAAAATATAATTACAAAGAGATATTTGTTGAATGAACAAGACAATTGAGAAGGGGGTGGATCAGTTGTAGAAAATTAAAACATCAAAACCCTTAATAGTAGTCAGATCCACATGCATTCATTAAAATATTATTCTATTAAAGTGATTAAACATGAAATGCAAATAATAGAAACTAAAATAACAACACCATACACAAGAGAAAATTAGATTTATGTGGAAAACCCAATGAGGGAAAAACCATAGTGAGGATTAGCTCACAATATAAGCAATTGCAAAATTGGTACAAGGGCTCACTGCCAGAATAGGACACACTATCCAAAAAGGCTCACAGTCACAAAAAGAACACAAGAATATAGAAAATAAATATTACAAATAGAAAAGATTCTCAATGCACCAAGGAGTCCACCACAAATGCTCCAACACTTTCGCAGTCTTGCATGAAAGATTTTGAACACCTTCATCTCACTGCCTTTAGGAATCCAATACTTTGAATTTCCCACTACTCTGCTCAAATTCGCATCACACACATCACTTTCATTTATATTGCATATATCTTTCTTCTCTCTTGCATATCACAATATCACTACTCTTATTTATATCAATATCAACCTTGAAAACTTTCTCCATGGTCGGAAACTATCCATTACACTTAAAAATTAAAATTAGGTCGACAACTAAACATTCCCACAGTGGATTAGGAATGAATGCGACCTATATAAATCCTTAATTAGGACCCAAATGAATCCTAACACACCTCAATATGCTTCCACAAGCCTCGCATGTAGTGTTAACACAAGGTCAGCCAATACCCATGCTAAACACCATAAAACCATTAAGTACACACTTCCTTAAATCAATTTGAAATTTTTAGACAACAAAATTCACTTGAACATGATCTAGTATAATCCTTGAACCATGTGAGATCCAAAAAAGAATTCATCCCAACTCGCAACATAGAAATAATCCAACCCAAAACATCTGGTAAACCTTATTTGCACATTGATGGATGAAACACACATTGTACTATACCAAATCAAGTGAAAACTTGAATTCTAAAAGGTAAAAATATTATAAGAAACTTCCTAAATTTGCACAACCTGAAGCCAAACTATGAAGAAATGTGGAGAAAGTACATTTCTCCCAAGCCACAAAAAGCATCACTAAAAAACTGGTTCACACACTGGTGAAAATATCTTTCTTTGTACAACGATCTAGAAAACCCAAATTCTAAATACAACAACCTCTTACAGCCTTGAAAAACATATCATATCTACACAGGCATAGCATCAACACAGAAGAAACATGGAGCACAACCTGGAGCACATTATGAACACTTGCACAACACTATTTTCTACATTTATCAAATTTTCTCAAAAGTACTTGGAAACCAAGTACCAGAGACATCATCTTATCTCATTACTTCATTCCAAATCATCTTTAGACACTGCAACATAAAGATAGATCCATGTACTCACAACACTTCCTCAATATCTCAACTACACATGCACAACCTACAACAACCTATTTTCCTCTTTATCACAATTTTCTCGATATCTTGGACATCCTCATCATGTAGCAAACTCAACACATAGTTGACATCAATGACAACACCTTCATACTTGCAACAATATTATCCTTTCATATTTCTATATATAGATCATATATATTTTTCTAAGCTACAAAACAACTATAGTAGCTAAAATTAACTTCATCTGCCTCTACATTGTGATAGTTTATTAAACACTCAAATAATTCAATTATAATATCCAAGTATAGCCCTAAAAAATGCATATGAGAAAATAATAATTGCATTAAATTTTCTCATAGTGACTAAAAGTAAAATTACAATGAATAGATAAGATTAAAAATTTAGCGAAAATGTGCTAAGAGGAGGAAAGTTTGAAACCTAGAATTTCACCTAACACAAATAGCCAAGTGAGAAATTTTTATGACTTTTGATGGAGATGTGATTACATGTTTCCTATTGTAGTGATAAATTTGTAAGGAAGCTAAGGTAGTGGAACAACTTCCTACACTAATCTTGAGAGGAGAATAATGAAAAAAAATTAGAGATCTTTAACAGTTACAGAAACTTAAACAAAAACAAACACATATATCATGCATACCCCAACACAGTGCTTTATGTGGGGAAAACCCTTCTAGGAGAAAAAACCCACACTCCAAAAGCCGCTCAATATATTATTCAAAAATCATAAAGATTACAATATACTTGTAGAGCAAGCTTCTCACAAGAGTATCACCAACCAGAGATCTAGAGACAACACGACCGCTATCAAACTCTCAGAAGACATCACAATACTCAATCGTAATACAATTCCCTCATAAAATAGGGTTTCCTTCTAGGGCAGGTCAAGCTAATAAAATATCGACCATCAGATATGAGACATACTGATGAATGGTCTAGATTTACAATAATGAAACATAAATAAAATTTTCCTTTTGGGGGTGTTTCCCCTAGACCCCAACTAGGGGGATGATCCCCTAGCCCCCTCACGAGGGGAGATCCCCTCGCACCAACCCTATCATCATCAGATGAAAAGTACTTAATGTATTATCAGTAAGTTATATAATTGCAAGGTTGAGACACATTTTCTCAACAAATCTCCCACTTGTCGAATACCTTGCCAATACAATGGGAGGGTGTAAACATCATCTCTTAATCGCTAGGGGTTGAAAGGTCCATAGTCACTGAACACCATATGAACTTCTCTATCCTCACAAGTTTAGTTAAATAATCAACAACATTCATCAAATTCTCTACCTTAACCAACTTCACCCTTCCATCTTCTACCATATCTCTAACAAAATGATACTGCACATCAATGTGCTTGGTCCTAGCATGAAATGTTAGGTTCTTGGCTAGACGTATCACACTATAACTGTCACAATAAATTGTCACTACACCTTGTTTTATTCCAATCTATAAAAAAAATCTCTTAAGCCAAATGGTTTCTTTACAAACATGACTAGCTGCCATATACTATGATTTAATAGTGGAAAAAGTAACCACATCCAATCACTTATCCAACTAATCATACCAACAAAAAAAGTAAACACATAAGCACTAGTGGGTCTTCTACTATCAACATCACTGACCCAATATGAATCTACATAACCATGAATATCAAGGGAAATCTCATATTCAGTCGTATTACTATGATAACACAAGGAATAATCTGAGGTCCTATGCAAATATCTAAAGAATCTTTTAACTACATCCCAATGAACTCTACCAAGATTAGACATATTTGGAAAGAAATCCCATTGCTTGGGAAATTTCTGGTCTAGTATAAACCATAACATACATCAAACTTCCAATTGCACTTTGGTAAGACACTCTACTCATGTCTTCCATATCTGATGAGGATGTTGGGCAATCTGAAATAGATAACTTTGTTCCATTTGAAATAGGAACACACAATGGTCTACAATTATGCATATCAAACCTCAATAAAACTGAATTGACATACTTACTTTGGCCATGCCATAGCTTTCTGTTCACTCTATCTCTTTTGATTTCCATCCCAAGAATGTGATTAGCTACACTAATATCCTTCATTTCAAACTTAGCAGCAAGTTGAGATTTCAGTTCTAAAATCATACCTTTCCCTCTACCAACAAATAACATATCATAAACATATAATGTGATAAACAGGAAGTGATCACCATTAGTTTTATAATAAACACAATGAATTGATTTAGAATGCTCAAATCCCAAACTCAACACATATGTATCAAATTTTTGGTACCACATGTATCCTAGGACTCTTTTTTAAGCAATACAAAGATTTCATCAATTTGCAAACCAATTTACTTTTACCTTTCACCACATAGTGCTTTGGTTGTGTCATATAAATATCCTCCTCCAAGTCACCATGAAGGAAAGCAGTTTTCACATCTATTTGCTCAACCTCTAAATCATAAGCAACAACAATAGAAAACAAAAATCTAAAGGGTGTCATTTTTGTAATAGGATAAAATATCTACCATAATTAAAAACCTCAACTTGAGAGTAACCTTTTGCAACCAACCTTGCTTTGTACTTCTCAATACTTCCATCTAAACCAATCTTTTTCTTAAACACCCATTTGCAACCAACAAGTTTTCTTCCTTCAGGAAATGTTATAAGATCTCATGTATCATTCTTTTTCAAAGTTGTCATTTCTTCAACCATAGAAATCTTCCAGGATTTTGCATCATTCATACATTATGCCTCTTTTATCAATCTAGGTTTATCCATGTTAGTATCCAAATAAAAAATACATCTCCAATCATCAGGTGAGTACCTTTCAAGTGGTTGTCTCTACCTTGTATACCTACGAACAAGATGAGTTGGAGGTTCTTCCTCCTCTTCTAAAGATTTAAAGCTAGATGAGCTCTCCTCAACTTCATGTCTATCCATGGACCTCGATTCAACTTTCTCAAGTGTAGAAGGAAAGTGAATTACATATTCCTATTTGCTTTGTTTTGGCTACAATGTGACAAAAGAAGGCTTAGTTTCTCTAAAAATAACACTTCTACTATGTATTACCTTCTATGTAGTAGGATCCCAAAGCCTGTATCCTTTCACACCATAACTATATCTGATGAAGATACATTTCATAGCATTGCTCTCCAACTTTGTTCACTTCTCCTTTGGCACATGTGCATATTCTTCACAACCAAAAAATCTAAGATGTCTTAATGAAGGCTTGTTTCCTAAACATGCCTCTATAGGTGTATTATCAACAAGAGCTGATGTAGGAGACCTGTTAATCAGGTAACAGGAAGTGGCAACAACTTCATCCCAAAACCATTGTTCTAGACCAACACCACTACACATACTCCTAGCCTTCTCCATCAGTTCCCTATTCATTCTTTCTGCAACTCCATTATGTTGTGGAGAACACAAATTTTCCTTTTTCCTATGAATACCACAATCTTTACATAATTTATCGAAATCATTAGAGAAAAATTCACTACCATTATCATTCCTCAAAAAAAATATTTTCTTTCTAGTTTGCAACTCAACCATTGCTTTAAATTCTTTAAATCAACTGAAAAATTCATATTTACTCTTTAGAAAATATACCCATGTCCTTCTACTGTAATCATCAATAAATAAAACATAATATGTGGATTTACCAATTGAAGGAAAATCTACATGACCAAAAACATCATAATGAATAGGATCCAATACACCACAACATTTATGAGAACTCAAGTAAAACTAAATGCATTTTTGTTTTCCAATGTGGCCAAGTATTTGGTGCCATAACATAGCTTTCTCTTTAGGTAACTTTGATTCAGAAGAAAGAGCACCCTTGGGTACCCAAAAGACATGACCATCTGTTGAAGGTGAAACCCTCACTTCTTCCATAGACTTTATTTTCATAGAAGTATTAATGCACTCAACAATGCATGCATCTAGCTTATACAATGTGGCATATCTGACTCCTCTAGCAATCACCATAGCACCTCTAACCATCTTGTATCCTGCGTTATAAAATACTACCTACACACCTGCATCTTTTAGTTTTCTCACAAATAACAAATTTCATGCTAAACTATGGATATGCAGCACACCATTAATCCTTTTTGTTCTACCATCAAGAAATTTGATTTTAACTTTACCACAGCTAACAATGTCGAAATGAGAATAATCACCCAAGTACACCTTACCTCCATCAAATTCTTCATATTCAAAGAACCATTCTCTATTAAAGGTCATATGAAAAGATGCACGAGTCAATTAACCATGCATCATTACCTACACGATTTGCTAAAGCTGCAATGAATGTGTCACCGTCTTCCTTCTCAGGCCCATAATCGAAATCAAAATTCTTCTTCTTTTTCTTCTTTTCTTCTGTGCAGTCCTTACAAACATGTCTAGGCTTATCACAGTTCCAACAAATATTTTTGGACTTTCTAGGAGACTTAGATCTCCCCTTGTACTTGGATTTGTCACACTTCTCATTATTCTTTCCTTTTTCCTTAGGTCTTCCATGAACATTCAGTGTTGCCTTGGCACTGATGGATACCTTCCTTCTCATCTCTTTAGAAAGAAAAGAACCCACCACATCTTTAGTCTTCAATATAACAAAAGTACTCCCAATAGCCATAACAAGAGAATCCCATGAATCAGGCAAAGAAAAAAGTAGGATCTGACATTTCTCTTCCTCATCCATTTTGACACCAATTAATGCTAACTGAGCCACCAACATATTGAATGCTTCTAAGTGGTATGTAATTTTTCCACCCTCTTTCATTCTCAAGGAATACAATTTCTTCCTCAAGAAAATCTTGTTCACTAAATATTTGGCTTGATACATCTCACCAAGCTTCTTCCATAGTTTTTGTGCTGAGGTCTCTTCATGAACATTGATTAAAATAGAGTCTACCAAGCACAACCTAATTAGATCCTTGGCTTTATGGTCCATAAGATCATATTGAGTAGCCTGAGTAGGATCTAAAGGCCTTGAAACATTCTCATCAATAACATCCCACAGATCTTGATCTATCAATAGATCTTCCATCTTCATCTTCCACATTTCAAAAAAATTTCCATAAATTTTTTCCACCTCTATTCTCCCTAATGAACTAACCATCTGAAAATTCTTGTAACAAGGTCACAAAATGTCTTCTGCACAAACTCCCATTCAAATTTGGATTAGTTCAAAAAAACCCCAACAACCCACAACTGAAACCAAAGGTGATTAGGCTCTGATACCACTTGTAAGGAAGCTAAGGTAGCGGAACAACTTCCTACACTAATCTTGAGAGGAGAATAATACAATTTTTTTACAGATATTTAACAATTACAAAAAATTAAATAGAAATAAACACATATATCATGCATACCACAACACCATGATTTACATGAAGAAAACCTTTTTGGGAGAAAAACCCCACACTCCAAAAGTTGCCCAATATATTATTTAAAAATCATAAAGATTACAATATACTTGCAGAGCAAGCTTCTCACAAGAGTATCACCAACCAAAGATCCAGAGGCAACATGGCCGCTATCAGACTCTCAGAATACATCACAATACTCAATCCTACTACAATTCCCTCATAAAATAAGGTTGATTTCTAGGGAAATTCAAGCTAATAAAATATTGGTCATTAGATATGAGACATGATGATGAATGGTCTAGATTTACAATAATAAAATATAATTAAAATTTTCCTTTCAGGGGCACTTCCCCTAGACCTCAGTTGGGGGGATGATCCCCCCAGACCTCTCATGGGGGCAGACCCCCCTACACCCCTCTGTTGTTGTTGGATGAACAATACCTAATGTATCAACAATAACTTATGTAATTGCAAGGTTGAGACACATTTTCTTGACGAAATTCACCATTATAGAGTTAAATTTATATTGATCATTACTCTTTTTTCACTGCTTTCAACTATAAGTTATGTTAATGTCATAAAATACTATGGTTTATCTAACATAAAAAATCCTATACATGGATGTCCCATACCATATTGAGGATTCTCCAACCTCCAAGAATTGTTTTACTATCCCAAACAACACCACTAAGTGAAAAAATGATTTATAAATCAATCACATTTCCCTCTAGAGCTTCCTCTTGTTATTTCTCTTTCTCACATTACACACTTGATGAAGTCCTTATAAATTAATTTTAAGAATATTGACCACCTTGTCATTGACCATTTCACCTCAGCCATCGGTTGAGTTCTCCTTACATTATTTACCTTTTTTCTATATCTTATTATTGGTATATTGTGTTATTTATCTTTATGTAAGATGGTGCTACACATTTTATACCCCCTCTTTCTACAAATGTTCTTGCTACCTCTCATGTTGAGTTTCTTCTACTCTTTCCTATGGATGATTATACTATTGTGAATTGTGCTACCTATAGCATGCATAGGTATATGTGTAATAATGAATAGAATAACCTTTAATTAAGTTAAATTATCATTTATATAGTTTTATATGTTGAACACACTCAGAGATTGAGAGGGGAGGGTGAATCAATATTTTCAAAAACTAAACCCTTCAGCAAATTCAAACTTCTTTATTAGATCAAAAAACCTCAAATAGATCAACAACAAAGAAATTTAGAGAAATTTAGCTCCCTAACAAGGTCATCAACCCTCATCAATGAAAGATACGGTAATTCAACCCTTAACTAGATCAACAACAATGAAAATGAAAAAAGGAACACACATCCATAGGATAACACTAGATTTATGTGGAAAACCTAATGAAGGAAAAACCAAAGTGAGAGTTAACTCAAAATATATGAAGCTCACTGCTTACAAAATTTACAAGTGTCACTACCAAAATAATTGCAAACTAAGGCGCACAACCTTAGAGAAAGATACAAGGGACTTGTGGAACTAAAGTGCAAAACTCTAGGGAAAGATATAAGGACCTAATGAGATTCACTACCTCAAATTAGAATACAAGAATTTTATAGAAATTACAACATATGTCAACAATACACTCTATTGAATGAGGTGTTAAAGTAAATATGATCTATCTTTCATACACTTTCACAATACTTTAGCATGATCTTCAATACAATACTTTATTCACTCACTTTGCAATTGATTTGATCTTATATTTATATCCTTTGTAACTTCACATAACATCAATTAGGCTCGTTAGAAGAAAGATAAACAATAATCTCAACAAGTTAGCCATAAACACATAGTGTGGTCCTATCCAGGAGATAGAGAGGACCAAAAACAACCTTATTACATCTTCCATGTGATTTTAAACAACTCACATACTAGCGCACATCATCTCAAGTCAACAACAATGAAAGCTTGTAGATGAAATTTGTAGCACATTACCAGTCGGCCCAAAAACATAACTTCAACTAAACTAACTCAATGTGGTCCTCAAAAAGATAGGTCAAGACCCAAATACATCTGAACACAAATTCATATGTTGGTGCAAACCATCAAGCACATAACATAAGCAAGATAACAAGCCTTTCCAACCAGACAACCACAAATAACCTAGAGAACCAACATAAAGCATAATGCAACACCAAAGAGATCAACCATTGATGTGTGGATCACAAAAATATGTTCCATGAACATCCAACACCACTACTAGATATATATTTTATATTGTCATGCTACCAACAACTTCCGCAAACCAAATAGGAGAAGAAAACTTCATCCCAAAAGTATAGAATGCACAATCATAAGATATAATATTAACATATCAACTTTTGGACTACATAAACACATGACATTTGAACTAAGACACTACAGATACACTAAGATCACATCCACCAATCCATAGGAGTAGGAACATCAATGCAGAGAAATGTGGAGCATTTTTTAGACTAGTCCAGACAACCAACAACACTGCCAACCTTCTACAATTAATAGAAACCTCCTCGAAAATAGAGGTGACCTAAAAAGTATAGGATTACAACATCCACAAAATACAAACTCTGAATTCTAAACTAAAAGACCATATCTCCAACAGTGGAGGAATGTGGATCATTCTCCCAAGTAATTTTCACAGGAACTTCCTAAAACAAAAACTTTCAAAAACTTGCAGAGGCTAGAACTTTCTTAAAACACATACATCCTCAGGAACATGTAATGTCCCCATTTTGGCCCTACGCTCTTCATTTGGATTTAACCTATTTCCAAAAATCCGTAGGCTAAGATGAGGTAGAAAATTAGGGTTTCCTCTTTTAGATACTGCTCAGTTGGCGTTCTGAGGTTGTTGTGCAGACTTACTATTTATAGTAGTTCACTATTTTTTAGCAAGTCTATCTTTTGGCAGTATCTGTCTAGCAGTAGTTCAATCCTTTGCAGTTCAATGTTCAGTTTGGATTTATGTTGTTTTGATGTGAACTTACTATTTATAGCAGTTGACTATTTTTAGTAAGTCTAATTTTGGCAGTAGCATCATCAACAATTCAGCTCAAGTCATCTTGCTATCCTTCAGTTTCAGTTTGGCTTTGGTTATCTCCATGGATTAAGTTTTATACTTAGTCATTTTTATGTTTCTCAGTTGTACCCCCATGCCTAGGAATGATCACTTCATGTTGTTTTTAAAAGGGGGTCATTGGGTGCATTTAATGAATTATTAAATGCTTTATTGTTGCAAAGTGAAGTTGGACGCCTAAAAGAGGTTGATTAATATTTTATTATTTAAAAAAAAAAAGTGAAATGCTTAAAGTGGCGTCCCTTTTGGAAGTTGAAGTGATTCAACTTCTTGGAATTTGAAGAGTCTCTTGTTGCTTCATTTTCCAATTGAAACTTATATATTGATGTAGCTCTCAGCTGATTTCCATTTATCTCTTTGGAAATACTGCAAAGTCATTTAGTTCAAATCCAAAACTGGCTAAGGAAAGTTTTGCACCTCCAATCTATCTCTTTGGGTCTGCAACTACTTCACCCCCTAGATGGTGGATTGAAAGTGCAGGCTTCCATCCAAAGTACATATTGAGCTACAAGTTGGAGAATTTGGCGAATGTTTCAGTTTGCAATTTCTTTTGAATTTTTGAAGTTGGGTAGGAAGAAACAAGCAAATTTTGATGATTATGAAGTTGCTGGTTTAACTTTAGTTTGCTTGGAAATGTGTGCTGGGTAGATTTCAGTATGGTTTATGTCTTGCTAATGCTCTTACATGATCGCCTTGCATATGAAAAGGTTTACTTTCAATTTGGTTTGGAAGGTTGTTACTTATATGAAGTTTTGGGCATTCTTGAGGAATCTTAACTTGTTGGTCTGGTTATTTTCATGTTGCTGGGTTTTATATCAGACTTGTGTATTTTTGTCATATGCTCTAATTCCTTGGTGTCCAATTCATAATTGTAATAGGAATTAGTGTGGATACATTGATAAGTGATAGAGGAATTTTTTTATTGGGAAATCATTATAATGAACATTGTAATTTGCGAAACATTTGCATTGTAAGGCTGAGAATAGTAGTACTATTTCAGTCATTTATACTTCTGCATTTACTTGTGTTATAAATTCAAACATTGTAACCCCTAGATGGTTTACCGCCAGTGTGGAGAAAATTCATATTTAATCTCTCATTAATTCACCCACTGTTTAAGTGGCGAATCCCCACTATTGAGTGGATGCCCGCTAAGCAGATGAATTGTATTTCATTGTAATTCTTCCCCCCAGGCATTGAACAAGTGGTAGCGTGGATTTCTCATGGTCGGATCACAACCTACATTTCATTTTGAGCTTTGTATTTCAAGTTCATATTATTGCTAATGATCCCATCACCATAAGCTATCACCTCGCCTTCAATAGGATCTTGGTGAACTTTCTTGGTGAAGGTTACTTTCAATTTGGATATCTTTTGGGATCTAACACTAACATTTGGCGTAGTGATGGTTTGTGTTGTGAAAATATAAGAAAAAATTAAAGGGGAATATTTTAGAACAGTAGGAGAGATAATATAGCATACTATATACCATCAACAATATCTCTCCACCATCATCACCACTTCTAATCCTCATCTTAATAAATCTCATGAAATCAACTCTACTTACAACAACCAAACTCAATACTACTTTACTTGATATCAAACAAGGCATGACAACCAATCACCAATGACAACCCAAATTTAATGTTGTCAACAATGACAACCAATACTAAATAACAAACTTATAAACATATGAAACAATCTCACCAAGTGTTGACATCAATGACAACTAATGCCAAAATCCTCCCCCTTTGGCATTGGTGGCAACACACACTTTCTCACTCTCCCCCTTTGACATCAAGGACAAAGGGCCACACACACTTGCACAATAAAAACAATAGCACATTATCTGACTTCAAGGACAAAGGGATAAATATATTCAACTGAAATAGTATCACATTCTCCCCCTTTGTCCATCAGTACTTCTCCAAAAAACTATACATTCACAACCTACAAATCTACTTCAAAACTTCCCCTTACTACCAACTCCCCCTAAGAGGTAGCACACATCAATCTAGGAGAAAAAGATATGAAATGGATTTCTCCCCTTGGATAGATGCACCAATTATGCATTTAGTTAGAACAAGGAGGGACAATAACCTCTAACTTCTGCTAGAGATACTCAAAAGTATCCTTTGAAAGTTCCTTAGTGAAGATATTTGCAATTTGATCCTTAGTAGGCACATACTCTAGTTTGACTTCTTGTTCTACAACTTTCTCCCTTAGAAAGTGATACTGGATAGAAATGTGTTTGGTTCTTGAATGCATCACCAGATTCTTAGAAATATTAATTGCATTGGTATTATTACATAATATAGGAATTGGTTCATCATATACTACCTTTATATCCTTTGGAGTCTGCTTCATCCAAAGCACCTAGGCGCAACAAGATGCTACAACAATATATTCAACTTTTGTTGTGGATAAGGACATTGAGTCCCGCTTCTTACTTAACTAGGAGACCAATTTGTCTCCTAAATAAAATGCACTATCACTAGTATTTCTCTGGTCCTCCACACATCTTTCCCAATCAACATCAATAAAAGCACTCAAAGAAAATTTATCATCCTTTTTAAACCACATATCATAATCCAGAGTTCTCTTCAAGTATCTAAAAATTATTTTCAATGC
>VDFB02000003.1:631980847-632049084 GCA_007258455.2 Sequoia sempervirens
ATGTGAATAAAATTAAATGTTAATTTGGGGGCGACCCTTTGGTGAAATGGTGGGGCTTCTTGCCTGTAGAGCCAACAACCAAGGTTCAAACCTCGCGAGGTCGCTCTCTACCGCGTCAACAATGGAGTTTGTTATTTACCCTCCTCTTAAGGGGAGGCTCCTTGGTGAACTGGTGGGGCTTCTTGCTTGTAGTGCCAACAACCAAGGCCCAAACCTTAATATTAAATTTTAATTGATTATTATTCAGGCAATTAAAAATGGGGGGATCAATGCTTGGCATTTGCAGGGGTATATTTCTTTGATCTTGAGTGAGTTGAATTTTTTTGAGGAATTTATGGTCAGCCATGTTAGAAGAGAGGGCAATAGTGTTGCTGATAAACTTTCAAAGTGGGCACTAAGTTTTGATCAGGTTGGAGAGGTGCGTTTGGAAGATTGTCAGGGCTTGGTTAATTTGGAAAGTGCGTAATTTCCAGAATTTTGTGTATTTCTTTTTGGGAGTAGGGTGTTTTCATTTGTTTTTCTGGCTGCGTTGGTGGCCTTGTTGAGGTTGTCCCGGAGGATTGGTTGTTTGGGCAGTTGGAAGGTGGCTGGAGTTTTCCTCTACTAAATGCTAGCTTCTTTGAATTCTGGCATCCTTTCTCTTGTAATATCCTTGAAGAACGTTGGAGTTGGGGCTGGGTTGCCTGGTGTGTAACATTATAGAATGAGCCTTTTTGATCATCTATTTTTGAGTGTGTGTTGCTGTTCCCAATTTTTGCGTGGTCTTTGGTGTAAGTGGTTTTGGTGGCGCCAGAGCATAGGTGAAGGACGTGGTTCTATTTGCTTTTAATGGCTGAAGACGGGGTTTATTGTTGCTGGAGGTGCGGTGGTTTTGTGTTGGTGATATGTAATTGGCGCCCTAAGGCTTGTAAGCTGGTTTCAGCAATATTTAGAGAGTTGAAAACTCTGTATATGGGGGCTTCTTTAGTCTTAGAGTTAGTTAGTGCTGCTCTTACATGGCGATTTTTTGCTTTATTATGGCTGTTTTGGGTTTTATGCTTGTCTTCAGAAGGTTTGTTTGTCCCTTCTCCCCTGAGATGGGTTGTATTTTTGGGTTCTTTTGGGGGTTGGTTTTGATGTGGCTGGTGGTAGTCCTTTCAGGAGTAGTATGCTGAAGATAATGATGGACTTTGTGTTGTTGTTGGAGCTTTCAGACTCTTTACTTATGTTTTATTTTTTATATATTAATAAATAAATTATATTACCGACCAAAAAAAATAAAAAATTAAATGTTAATTTTGTTAGTTATAGTATTAACATAATATTTAAAAATGTCACATTAATGTTAATTTTTATTAAAATTATATATAAATAATTAATCATTATAATATAAATTGTATGATAATGTGCACCTATATTATAATTTAATGGAATAAAAAGGTAGTTGCATGCATTTATATTAATATTAATAATTATTAATTTCATTTTAATTAGATTATATATTAAAATTTTAAATATTATAAAGATATTATAAATAAAATAAAAAATCAAATGATAGTATAATATAATTAAAAGAAAAAAATGATAATTATATAAATATAAAATTTATCTAATAATTATGTTAAATATGTATAATACACTATAAATTTATTATATTATATTAAATAATATTTATCGATTATATAATATAAATTTAAAAAATTATTTTTTAAATTATTTTATATTAAATAAAATATAAATAAAATGAAATGATTATATAACATAAGTATATGAAAGAATTAGATAATAATTATTAGAAGATAAAATTTATATAATAGTTTGTTAAATAACAATATATATGGTAGAATTTATGTGAAATATAAAAAATTAAATTTATTAACTGTCATAAATAATAATAATAATAATAATAATTTACTCAAAATAAACATGTAAATATAATATTTAATATTAAAAAATAAAATTAAAAATTACATCAAAAAAAATTCAAAAACCCATTGACAATAATTAAAACTTTAAACAAATACTTTTATTTATTAAAAGTTTGAAAGAATGCACAATT
This sequence comes from Sequoia sempervirens, assembly GCA_007258455.2. Taxonomy (NCBI): domain Eukaryota; kingdom Viridiplantae; phylum Streptophyta; class Pinopsida; order Cupressales; family Cupressaceae; genus Sequoia; species Sequoia sempervirens. Next base: position 631,982,886 of record VDFB02000003.1, read on the forward strand.
TTTATGTTTACTAGGGGCTTTAGCTTTCCAAGTAGTTCAGCTTTAAACTTAATAAAATCGTAGATACTAAAATATTTTTTATTTTCAAAACTTGTTAAAATTAAATCAGAAACCTAAATCAAAAAAATCAAAAATGTGCCAAGTAAAGATAGAAATCAAAATGCTTAGGAAATAGCATTATCAGGAGCATCCCTTGATCAATCAAGTGTACAAAAATAAAGTTATATTAAAGATGCCACTCAAAGCCAATGCCACTGCTGCTGAAGTCACTCCAGATGTCACTACATATCTCTGACCAGAGTGCACAATTAAGTTAATCACCTTCAACAAATACACAGGTAAGTATAAACCCATGGTCACGAAAAAAGGTAAGAGTATCTTAAGAAGCAGCAACTCAAGAACAGAATAGAGACACAGATAGGATGTATTTTCGCAGACAGGCTGCAAATCAACAAACTTTATTACCCCTTCCTTCAAAAATTTGTATGGCCATGTTGGTACAAATCTAATGGCAATTTACAACAATTTTTATTATTATTATTTTTCACATTCACCGGATTTCAATTTTTTATGATGAAATATGGCAACTGTGTGACTTAGCATATAACCACAAAAAAAAAAGAGAAAAAAAAACCTCTTCTGTCTTGAAACATCAACCTAGACCTAAAACAATGAACAAAAGACAAGCACACTAGTATGATTTTGAGCAGCAACAAAGCATACAAAGTGCATTTGGTGAATTTGGAGGAGCCCACAGTGCATTTGAAACAGCACATGATGCATTTGGAGCAGCAAAAAGTGAATTTCACACAGCAATTTGAACAGTATGACTTAACTCTGTGATTTCCTTATTCCTCTGCACACTTAGTATCCCATTTTACATTTTCTCTTTCCATTATAGAACAAGAAAAACAAATAGGACAAAATAAAGAGAATTTATTATCCTATTCATTTTTCCCAATTTTTCTTGTTCTATAGACCATTCTTTTTCTCATCTCTCTTAATTTTCTTTTAAATCCACAACAAAAAAATCCCCTTACTTTCTTGTAGTCTATTTGCAAATCATCTTAGTGTCAATACTGATAGAAAAAGGACCCAGACCCTTGTTCAAAACACCACCCTAGGTGCTAAGAAAAGAGAATTGACTTGCAATTATTGCAAAACCAAACTTAGCAGAGGAAGCATTAATCGCCTAAAATTCCACCTTGCCTCATGGACACAAGACCCATTGAAGTTGTGAGAGAGTTGAGAACACAATTAGAGACCTTAGAGGAAATAATAAGTGAAAATTACACTTGCAAACATGCAGCCCTTGAATGACAGTGTTTACAAACACTGCATATTTACAAATCCAGTGCATGCAATGTCCAATGGGAAGGGCTTATGTGGTAAACAATTGAAGCTTTCATGACTAAGTCCTCATTGAAACTACCGAAGTGCCGTTGGGTAAAATATTATCTCCAACACTGAATGCAGCATATCCCAAGGCTGTGTGGAGTGATTTTGACTGAAGAAATACAATACCCTTCAGCCATGTGGGATCAAAGGTGAAGGCTACCTCCCCGAGACAAATTTATGAATAAAAAAGATTCAATGCAAGTGTAAAGTTGTGAAAGTACTCTTATTATTTAATTTGATGCAAACTTAGCAACTAATCATGACAAATGAGGTGCTTGTCAGACAGCTTGTCAACAAAATATGATATGAATCATGAAGAGTGATCCTAAAATATCAATAATTTAAAAAGTTTGCACTAAGTTTTTATCCAGAAACTCTCTTGCAACAAATGATGGACTGTGAAATATTAAAGTATGTAAAGAAGGATGTTTTGATACCAATGAAAAAGGTAATGATAGGAAGCATAACTGGATGCAAAGAGTGATGGGGCTAACTATGCATTCTTAGGATGGTGGCGTTTACAGGCAATGCATGTATAAAAGATCAGTTCAAGTGTTATATAATGGAATGGACTTAACTTGTAAATCGTCAGAGCTGTCATTACAAAGCCCAGATTTAAGTACCCATAGTACATATTTTTACTTTTGTTGTGTATAAAACTCCAACCTACATTGGATGCAGCATAACCTCATAAAATATTAAATGTTGTTGAGTAAAATACTGCGACCAACATTGATTGCAGCAAACCCCAAGGGACTAGGTAGCGTGCAAGTCCCAAATGACATTGACTACAGAGGTGCCCCTCACTTGTAGAAATAAAGTTGAAGCTCACTATGCAACCCAAAGTTATCAATAACAAAAAATCCATCGCATGTGCAATGTTGCTTGATCTCTTCAATCACTTGATTTGAGATACATTCAGCAACGAATACAAGGATAACTGCAAACAATATGATACACAGTGTGGTTGATGGCTGCATGACTTTTATGGAAGTCAAGATGTACGGCTACGTTCTGAGAATAATCCTTCGACCAAAAACTAGCATTGTGTATCAACGCCATGAGAACCAACAATAATATAAATCGTTGTCTCTGAGGACAAAGACACCTGTGATCCGAGCTAGCTCTATTTTAGGAAGAAGTATTCCATATAGACATTTTGTAAGATTGATGTAACATTTTTTTTGGAAATAGATTTATATATTATATCACAAATATTGTACAGTTTATTCAAAAAAATCAAAGAACTGAATGGCATCACATCCCAAAAGCTCCAAACCGGGCCAAACCCAGAATATACTTTTATGATCTTCAAAGTAATAATATGCATATTTAAAGAAATTTATTTTTAAAAAATTAAGAGACGAGAGGCGTGCCTGGAAGTGAAGAGTGAAGGGATTCTTAAACCCTCGTTTTGGCAGTCTTCTTCGAAGAGGAGTTTGGCCACCTTCAAAGCCTAACTTAACACCGCTTCTTGCCCTTTGCCCCTTGTGCCCTCTCCCTGCCGTTTTCCCCTTCCCTGACCCTATTCCCCTGCCCTTCCGCGTCTTCTTCTTCCTCGCCCCTTTGTTGTCGCTCAAATCATTCAGCGCAAGAAGGGTTATATTCCTCCTACCATTGCTGCTACTGTGACGGTACAATCCACTCCATCTAGGGTTTGTAAATGCTGCTGCTGAATACAGACTCCTTACTCCATTGTAGAGCCCATTTGAAGAATAAAATGAAGACGATGACAAAAAAGAAGAAGAAGGAGAAGAAGAAGAAGCCGCCGCTGTTGCTGCTTCCTTGGCCCAACGAGACAACCTTTTGACGAATAGTAATCTTGAGGCCATTTTTTGCTGCTTTAAAGTGGTTGTTTAGGGTTTTAGCTGCTTAAATATTAGAATTTAGTCTGCCATAAGCAGCTGTGAGGTGAAAAACCTGACTCATTCGACATAGTCGATGAGAATTACTTAGGTGTTGGCCGATGCTTGAGCTGAACTAAATACTACACGATGCCAAACACTTGCTGTGCTTCGGCAAGTTCTATTCTGGCTGGGGCATGGACGCGGTTTCTGCAATATGCATGTGATTTGCATATAAAACTTCGGTTACGGTTCAAGCAAATTATTTGCTTGTCCTCGTAGCCTTAAATTTTTTTGATGAATAGTGCTATATTCTCGTATTGAAATATTCACAAGAGACGCAGTTGCCGCATGTTCCTGCCAATTGCGAGGTTTGTTTAGTTGTTTGAATGATTTATTTGATAGGAGTTAGGGGTGCATTTTTAGTGTTTAACATTGTGTATTCATTTTTTATTTTAATCTTTGATGTGAGTAAAAGTGTTACTTATTATAAGAACAAACGTAATTTAAGTATTATTCTTTGCAAATATTTATGAATAAGAATATGTACTCATAGAGTTAGCATCATTTGATAGGAATCATTTAACTTGAAATTTTATATAAATAATTTTGCATATAGCAATTGATATGTATTATCATAAATAATTATACAACTGAAGTTTGTAGTTGATGTTATTATAAATTTTTGAAAGCAATCAATAGATTTGTAACAGACATGTTGAAGCAGAAAAGATAGTTGTTGTTGAGATGGTAGATGTGCAATATTGTCCCTTTTTGTATCTCATTTGCTTCTTGCAAATATTGTATTGAGATAGTTGTTAGAGAATCATTACTTATTATAGAACAGTTTTGAATGAGTAGATAGATGCATATAATGAAAATGTTTATACTAACCTTTTCAAAGGATTTGTTGATTATTGTTGAACAAGATTGGCATTGATTATGGCATTGTTATGGTTCAATGTGAAGTGGCCTGTTGTTGTGAAATCATGCAACATGAAGATGACAGCAGATTTATCTTCAATGTATTCTTCATAAGTGGTGTTGTGCAAGTCAGGCAGCAACATTTGAACAATGGATTTATCAGCAGAGCAATGTATTGTATGCTTGTTGTTAGTTATAAGGATGGTTTTTAAATAAGGGGAATATATATAAGTCACATCTTCATTACATCTAGGACAAAAAGCAACTTGTTCTTCCAGTGTTCCATAATTTTCAAACTTATAATTGCATTTTGCATAGAATGCATGGAAGGGATTTGATAACGGGTTGGCCGCTTTCAACATTCCATCTATCTGTAACAAATATTGAAAGCGTATTGTTATGTAGAGAAAAAAGTTAATTGTAGATTTAGAGATTTAACAATTTTCAAATGATTACCTCAAATGTTGTTTGGAGGAATCTCTCCAGCCTTTCCACTGTCCTTTTGTTATTTAGCTTGCAAATATATGTAGATTGGACGGTGCAAAGCTTGTTTTATGCTTCTTTTTGTTTTGCAATATTTTTTAATAACAATATTGGAAATTTGTTTTCTCCCACTTCATTTTCTATCTCCAAGAACTGTTGTCTCAAATTCTCATGTACCCGAATCTATTTGTCAATGTCAAGTAAATTAGAGTTTTTCTTTGGATTTTAATGATAGAAAGAAGAAAATAGTAGATGTAAAGTAGTTAAGGAGAAGAGTTCGAGACATATTTGTACTTGTGCTCTATCCATGTATGATTCTCCATCTTTTATTTCAATCAAATTTTGGGAAGTTGTTCTTTTTGTGGAGATTACCACTGTGCCCATTGTTCCGATGGTATAGTTACTTGTACTTGTTAGTAATTGCTTGATTGTCATTTCTGGTATGAAGTTGTATTGTTCACATAGTCGGGGTATGACTTCAACTATTGTTGATTCTTGGAAAATGATTAGGCAATCACAATCTCCATAGTCGTAATCTATTTTGTGAGCTATTTGAAAATCTGATACACGTATTGTTGATCCTAGAATTATTTTGTTTTCATGTTGTTTTACAAGATGCCCATTAACATTTAAGGTGATTGTCATTTATGCTTTAGCATTTGTTAGGTCTGCGCAAAGTACTTCACGAGTTTGGTTTACTTTATCTAAGTTGGATTTGTATACTACAATTATGTCACCTTCAAAAATATTACTAGCTTTTCTAGCATTGAGATCTTCAATGGATATGGAATTAAGACTTTTACTTTTTGATTTGTATAGAATATAATAGAAATGCTTTAATATTGAAACATTGAATACATATAGTGTAAATATAATTAATGTGCGGTGATTACCTTTTTCCAGTTTGTTCCTATTTCAGTAGTACTTGTTTGCTTGTTCTCTTGCTGCTTTCCATTGATTTTTTGTATCAAAAGTTTGTAGTTTTCAATTGTATTCAAAAGTTTGAGCATGGTATGCAAGTAATAAGGTTCAACTGAATACATTGCATTGTTGCAAGAGATGGATTCTTTCTATGCAATTCTGACTATAAAGTAAGTAGAATTGAAAATCTTAATATGTTTATTCAAAAAATATATTGAGGTTTAAGATATAGTTTATAGATAAGCAAAGATAGTACATATAGATGTTAATTGCATTTAAATTTGTGATTTGTTTCGATGTTTATATAAATAGGATCATGATCACTCCAATATGCTTGTGATTTGTAAATATAATATGTTTGTGTTTTGTAAATATAATATGTTTGTGTGTTCATATTACACCAAATATGGTCAATTAGTGGTTTTGAAACTTTTAAATTATCTAGCAGAAAATGCATATGGTTTAATAGAAAAAAAAATTAGTTGTTATTCATAGACATGTCAATGTTGAAGTAGCCTACAATATAGAAGGTTGATGGTAGATTTGCAAAGGAGAATACTTCATTTGTTATTGTTATAATCTCTGTTAGTGGTGTATTAGGTCTTGCATATAGATTACATATGTTGATTTCATTGGTTGTCAAAGTTATTGTTATTGTTATAGCTTCTACATTTGGTGTTTCATTTTACACTATTTTTGAAATTAATAGATTATTTTTAGTTAAAGTTGTTACACCATGTATGTGATTTGTTGAGAAATGATTGAAATTTTGGAATTGATTTTTATGTTTAGATAGTTGCATGTATATGTTTCTTGTAATAGATAATATCAGATGACATCATTTCATGGTCATTGATTATGTCTTGAATAAGTTACGAGTATTCAATGTGGTTATTAGTAAATTTTTATCACTAATGTTTTGTACTTGTTCATTTTTAAATTGCCAATTTGCCATTGATTGTAGTCACAAAATTTTGATGATCACTTTATTTTCACTTTGAAATGTTTTTGAGTAAAAGGTTTTAACAAAAATAATGTGCCAATTGTTTGTGTATGTGGAAGTGTCGTATATACCAATCCATATTTTTTTATGCCTAAGGGATCAAATGCTAATGCTTGCATTGTAAGGCCTTGTGATCTGTGAATTGTACGAGCACATGCTAGCTGTATTGAAAATTATTTTCTAATAGTCAATCTATTTTGATTGTATAGGTTTTTAGTAGGTTTGGCAATGCGGAGTATGAGTGTCCAACTTTTGTCAATGCAATTGCTATAACATTGTGCTAATATTTTGGCTTGTCTACATCCAACTTGTGAATCATTAAATTTGATCCAAACAATGTTGAAGTTATTGTATTTTGTGTGTGCTTCAAATATCCCATCTGATCCATTGACTAGCCCATCTTCAGTGTCGTAATTGCTAGCATACATTTCAACTAGCATATTTGGTCTTAATAGTATCTAAGATGGTAGATTAATTGAATGATCATACAATGGAATTGGACTAAAATTATCATCATATTCGTCAATTGTGTTCAATATAATTATCTCTCTAGGTGTAATTGATAGCATTTTTTGATTGTGTTTGTTCACATCTTCTCTTTTGTAGAAGAGGTAAGGGAATTTTGGGTCCAGTGGTGGTGAGCGGAAATAATTTTTATTTAAATAGTCTAAGTCCTCAATCGTTTGTGATCCAATTCTTATCCTGTTGAGTATTGCAACAAACTTTTCATCTCTTTGTCGCATGGTTGATTGCAATGCATATTTTATATTTTGTTTCCAAAATTTATATGGCAATAGTTCATTTAATGTTGGAGAATTATCAAATACTAGAGAATCTTGTACCGGTTGTACTTGGTAAAGATCACCACAAAAAATCATGTCAAGATTTTTGAAATAGCTGGTAGGGGTTTGCATTATGTCTCTTAATCATTTATCAATATAACGTAGAAATCTTGCTCCAACTAGAGAGATTTCATCCATCAAAACAACACGAAGTTGTTGATAGTGCTTCGACATTGCATCCAATATGTCGAAACTCAACAGGATGAATTTTGCCTTATTAAATGGCATGTGTAATGCTGAGTGTATTGTGATTCCACCTATGTTGTATGTTGCTGTCCCTATATAAGCAAGTATTAGGCCTTTTGTTTTGTCTAGATCATTATCAATAGATGTGTTGTATATGCGAAGTAGGGTTTGATATATGGATTTTGTAGTAAATGTCTTGCCTATTCCAACACCTCTTGTTAAGAACATGTGTAGTGGTGTTTTGTTGTTCTTTAATTTTTTCAATGCAACATCTTTTACGATTGCTTGTTGTTCTTTGTTCAACATTCGTCTCAATGTATATCATTCATTATTGTCTATAATTTGAGGATGTTTTGCAATTTCAAAAATGTGAAATTTTCTATGTGATCTTTGTTGTATTTTACTGCTTCAATATCTAATTCTATGTTATATTCTTCTTTGTTGGATGTATGATTTTTAGAAAGGATATGATTTTCAATGTCACCGTTATTTGTATTGATTTCATCAATAGCTTTGTCAATGTCACCCCACATGGGGTTGATTTTGTAGTTGTATTTCATGTGATTTGATCTAATAATATTTTCATGATATAAATAAGCATTGTGCCATGTTTCAAAACCATTTATAAGTGTTTTTTCACTTTGTGTAAATGGCATATATAGTAGTAATTGTTCTCTACAATGGTTTTCTAAGTCAATATTTTTGTTGAAGTTTACAAAACGTATAATATTTGATTCAACTTTACTTTGTAATCTTTGACCATTGTTGCTATATTTTGATACAAAATTTGTAAGAGAGATGTGTGAAATTGTTGAAGGTCTTACAAGATAGTGATCTATCAATGATTTTGATGTTACATTTTCTAATTCATCTGGTTCTTTGCTTAGTTGTTTTGTTGATTTTAAGATAAATTTCCTCTCATCTTCGCTTCTTGTATCAATGAATATGCATTTTCTTGAGCTATATTTTAATGGAAGTGATAAAGCAAGGTGAGCTGCTTGTTGTGAATACATTTGTTGTAAATTGAGTAATGCATTTCCAGGTTTGCTATCATATTAATAGCATTGATATTTTTTTGCTCATGATCTTTATGAATTCTTTTGAATGCATTTGTCATTGACTTGTATGCTTTTGTCATATAGGAGCTACAATACATTGTCGTGGCATATGCATTCAATACAAATTGTGCATTTGTATTTGCTTTCCATATTTATGGTAATGTTGTAGCAAAACTATTGTTCCATATGTCTGAGGGTTTCATTTTCAAAAATAGTGTAGGCCTATGGATTGTAGATTTGATGACTGTTATGTATTCATCTTCATTAATATTCATTTCATTTATAAACATTTGAAACAAGACTATATTGTCATTGTTTGCTTGTTGTAAAGTTGATTGAATTCTTTTTGCTATTGAAATTATGTTTTCATCATTATTTTGAGAAGGTTGAAGAATAGTGGTTTTATGCATTGGCGGGAGTGGAAAATTATATCTAAAAGTTTGCTTTTTTGTCTTTCTACATTGTTTTGTGTGGTCGTGTTTGTGTATCATAGCTATATATGGGTGTAGATGTTCAGTGTTACATGTAATGTACTTGTCTACAAATTGTTTGATAGTTGTGTTAATGTATTTTCCGTAAATTGGTGCTTCTCTAATCCATAAGAGGAAATGATCATGTTCATTTCTATAGTTTTGAAATTCAATTATAGAGAAATATTTTGAAATGATTCCAAAAAATGAATTGTCTGTTAATATTAATTTTTTCATTGCATTTATTATATACCTATAATAGCGTGTGCATGTGATCAGATCTCTTCTTATCAAATGGAGTTTTTCATTTTTCATTTGTAGTGTTGTATTGTTCTTGATTTGTTGTTTTTTTATATGTATGATGTAATTCTTCGAGCATTTTTGTTAATGGTTCCCAATATTGTTCAACACTTGTAAATGTAATAAAAAAAATTGGCGGTCCAAGTTGTCGTATCATCGCGAATACATTTTTTTTTAATTGATTCAAATAATCTGGAGATATTGTTATTCTCTTGAAATCAACATAGCTAATGTCAGATAATTTGAAGAATATTTTCTAAATTAGGTTTATGTTTCACATCTTTTGCTAGTAGCCTTCTCCCTTTTAATTTTCCCTTACGTAATCTCATCCATATTATTGATAGGACTTGTTCTATTAGAATTTTAATGGTTTTGAAGAATAGATTTGTTGTATGGTAAGAAAATTTCCTATTTGAATGTTGTAATTTCCATTTCACTATTTTTTGGTACGATTATCTTTTAATGATGTCATCATCACGTGGATTGCCAAAGAACAATGTAGGAAAATTCATTTCTTTAGTGTATTTGTCTTTAAATATTCCAATGGGATTATTTCCTTCTGCTAGTGCAATTTCTATAATCTTGTCTTGCATTTCATGTATGCATCTAGATTTAGTGAAACCATGTATCAATGTTTCACTAGGTAATTCATTTTCTATATCACTTTCAACATTGAATAGTCACTCGTACTACTGTTGTTGGCTGTGTCATTTGGATTTTTGAGTTCAAGAATTTGTCTCAATCTCTATTTATTTGAACATTTTCCATTTTGTATAATTTTTTCTTGCATAATTGTTTCAAAGATTTCATTATCATAGTTGCGTGTACCATTCCTATTTGGTATGCATTTTTATACTGTAGTCATTTTTTAAGAGCAATAGCAATTGTCAATGTTTCATTTGTTGAATGTGGCAATGCTCTTTGTATAATATATGTGTTAACTGGTACATTTATAATAGACCCAGTCAACCCTATTTGAGATTTTTTATATCCTAATTGCCTTATTTGTGCAAATGCAATTCTAAGTGAAACTAGTCGTTCTTCTAGTTGTGTTAGCATTGCTACATATTGTAATGGATTATTGGTTCGGATATAATATGAAGTTGCATATTTTGGTAATTTAGATTGTTTCAATGATGCTTTACATTGGGAACAAATATAGTTTGTTGTTGTGATTTGTTTATTTCTTGACAAATAGTAATACATTCACATTTCTTTCTCTCTCAATGTTGTAATGTCTTTTTTGAAATGCAACATTTCACAAATTGAACATACATATCTAGGTGTATCTTCAATTTGTTTTTTGAACAATTCTATGGGTGATTTTGAATTGTATGTATTGCAATATGTATTTACTGTCATATTTTTTGTATGTATTTGTTTTTTGATTTTTTGTAGTGAGTTGAATGCACATTGTTCAATATTTTCAATTTGATTTAATAGGGTTTGCTTTTGTTCATTGGTATTTCTAACTAGTTGTTTAATTTGATGTAGTGTTGCAATTGAATTGATATTCATTGATTGCATCTCATATGTTACAAGTGGCTCAAAGTGTCCATGAAGAGGATTTATATCAAGGAAAAGAATACAATATAATTTTGTATTTGATGATTCGTTGAAATGCAAATATTTTTGTGTCATTCTTAGTGACCAAACCTTTATTTGTATTCCTAGCCATTTTTATAGCCACTTAATACAAAATACATCTCTCCATAATCCAATTTCTTCATTATTTGTAGTTGGCATAGCTAATTTTCGCATTCTCCGAAAATAAGTTTCAATGTTTTCTATTTTGTGCAATTCATCTAATGTTTTTGGATTTAATTCATTGTTATATGACCAAACTGCTTCTACATCGCCTTCTGAATAGCGTTTTAAAAATAATCAATTGTTCCATTACATAATTGAGTCGATGTGTAATGATGATTAAGTAGAAATACTAATGAATCAAAAAGACAATCTCTTATGTTGTACTTAAATTTATTAGTTCTAAATAGTCCTTCAATTCTAAGTGCATTGTCAATATTATGTACTTGGGAGTGATTTGATAATCTATAATTTTCTACATCTATTATTTCTTTTCCTTTTGTTTCTTTATATTCTATTTTTCTCTTCATTATTGTGGGAAAAGATAAGAATTTTCCACAAGTAAAAAGTAAAGGTGTCATGTACCTGTTATGTTTGTGAAGAAAATAATTTTTGAATTTGTACGTGGTTTTACTGTTTAGAATAATATTTGTGGGAATTGTTCCTGTCCTCTTGCTGTAGGTTCTGCAACACAAAAATTTCATTGTTATTATTTTTTTGTGTTGAAATTGCAACATATTAAGTTAATTGGCATTATTTATTTTTACATTACTATGCAAGAAGTAGTTTAATAATATTCTACTATCTATTTTAATTTTAAAATATCAGCATATTTTTTTTGGAACTCATTCAATACTTTTGTTTTATGTAGTATATAGCAATTGTCCATTGACTTATTTACTATTGCAAAATGAGATATTGACTAAATTAATTTTTTGTGATTTAAACTTTGTATGAATTCAACAATCCATGTTTTAGATATATGATTCTAAGAAATTATTTGATATTAAATGTTTTATACATAATTACCCATCAATGTTTTATAAGGATGATACATGAGATATAGGAAAATGCATTCATAGCAAAAAACATGACAACTTGAAAATTATTGTTGTGACAATTTCATGCACTAAAGATGATAAGATGTGCACATTTACAAGATTAAAGATAGAAAAGAGGAGGATAGATAAAATTATTGAGAAAGAGATAAAATTATTTAGAAAGATAAAATGCTTCAAATTGTATACTTTAATACGTTAAACAAAAAATATAGCAGAGTGTGAAAATTACATAGACTTTCCCTAAGGAGAAGAAACATTGATAACTTCATCTGAAGAAACTGTATCTAAAGTGGATGTGGATAATGGAGATGTGGCAGGAGCTCAAGGAGGGACATGCTTATATAGGTATATTAGTGCGCTAACGACCTCTAAGATCCTTTTTGATAGATTTTGACCCAAGTGGGTAGAATGTGCATGCAAGGAATGCATGAATATGAGCTCATAATTATTGTTCAAGCCCATTTGTATAGCATCGTAAACATAGGAAGCTGCTTCACATTCTTTTAACATGTCATTAGGGAATAAACCCCCCAAAAAAGCATCACCAACAATTTCATCATATTCAATGATAGCTTCACTGTAAACATTTGGTGGCAATAGATAATCTTTAATATATGCATATGCTAAATTATTTAGGAAGTCTGGATTGTGGACTAAGTCCATGCAATTTGATAGAAAGCATGAAACTATATCTGAATAGTACAACACTCTAATTCCACCCTTAAGCAAGTCTTCACCTAATATGATTTTGATAGCCTGCTCAACATGAGGACATTCCATAGAAAAAATGTGTGCTAATACAATCGAATCAATTGGACCTACAATTGGCACCTCCCATTTTTGTCAAGGCATGTAGATATGCTTATTCATTTTCATCTTGCTTATTCTGATAGGATAGAAAGATGAGAGGATGACACATAAAAATCAAATAAATAAGAAATGATAAATATGAACTTTAAAATAATTTAGATAAATCAAAAAACAAGAAATGATAAATTTGAATTTTTTTCATAAATGAATAAAATATATTCTTCTCAAATGCAATAGTTTTTTCAATACATATATTTATAAAAAAATGTTATATTATAGTTGCACAAAAATATGGTGTACATATTGGGCTAAGCTATAAGCATTGAAATTAGAATTTGTATCAACAATATGCAATCTTCTAAAATTATATTTTGCTTCAATGTACTTTATATTGCTTCATCAACAAAGTGTACAATATTCTTCCAAGGAATTCTAATTTCCCAAGTAACAATACTAGATTTTTTATACTAGATGTAGAACTAGTAACAATCACATACATGGATTAACAATATCATAATTGATATTTTTTTCCTTGTCTATATCAAGATTGTCAGCTTCAAATACATAATCTTGCAAAAATGGGAGTATACAGTGGCTTTCATTTTTTTTTGGGAATATTCAATCTTTCAATATTCATCATTGAAATCATACCATTGTTTGTACTACTAACTAGAATAGCGCTATTGTTAGTGCTAAGATTTGATTGGTCCCATGGCAAGGAAGATGAAGTAACAAAATTACTATCAATAGGATTTTGACAAAAGGTATCAAAATTGACAATTTCAAATATACTTGGACAATGCATGCCAAAGTTTGTAAGAGAACTATCAAAGGCATAGTATTGCAAAGGGATTCTAGTATCAATATTGGTATTAGAGATGAGACTATTATCTTTTTGATAAAATATAGGAAGATCTAATTTGTTGGAATCAAGTTCAACAATGTCCTACTTGTTATCGATGATATCTGTGAAACATTATATATCGTCAACAATGTTGATGTGAGAAATATTCTTATCACTAATGGCATCTGATCCTAATTTTTCTATTCTTAAACTGGGTGAGCTATTATTAGGAAAAAATTCTTTCAATAATTTGATGGATTGTGGTAGCTCTCCTCTATTTGAATCAGTATAGTTGAAATTTGTGATTTCTTTATTTCCTTTTATGGAAATTGCAGACATATCATAAGTATAGGAAGCTTCTTTAGCTATATCAAAACTTCCTAGCCATTGTCATTTTTTCAATTTCTTATTCCAAATTTTTGCAACATAATGACCCCATGGACATTGTCTAACACCTCTATATGATATTTATTTTGTAGATTGTTTAGACTCATTAGAACTCAAGCATAGGTCTTCACTATCTTCTACTTTTTCTTCGTAGCTATTATTAAACAAAGTCTGTTGCAACAGCTTGGTGGTATGGTCAAAATTTGTAATTGCCTTATTGCCTTTTATGGATATTGCAGCTATATCAAAACCATAGGCAACTTCCTTGGTTGTATGAAAAATTCCTAGCCATTGTCATTTTTTCAATTTATTATTCCAATTTTTTGCACCATATTGACCACTTGGACATTGTCTAACACCTCTATATGACCTATTTTTTGCACATTCTTCAGTCTCATTAGAATTCAAGTCTTCGCTTTCTTCTATTACCTGTTTGCATTGGTGAGTTACAAATTTATTCTTTGACTTCTTATTTTTCTATAATCTAGATTCTCGATGACATAATTTGGGAACAAGTTCCTTGGACAAATAGCTACATAGTTTAGAATTGGTGTAGAAAAAATTTGTAGTTACATTTTTGCCTCCAATTGCTATTGCAGCTTTATCATAAGCATGAGTTGCTTCTTCTGCAGTGTCAAAAGTTCCAAGCCATTGTTGCCTCTTCAAGTAGGGGTTGTAGATTTTTGAACCATAACTACTCGACCGTTTTCTCACACCTTTGTATCTTTTCTCCATTGTTTCGTTTAATTTTCTAAAGCATAATTAACACTTTGTCAAAACATTTTCCTATTTGACATTATTATATTTCTAATGTTCTATCAAGTGCAATTACAAATTTATCATGTGCATATTTGGTAACAAAGAAATATCAATACAAATCAACATAAATATGAATTAAATAAAGTATTAAAATGTATCCAACACAAAAAATAAAAGTAAAATACATTGACAACTTATTTATCTAAATGTCTTTAGCATCTTTGTATTACTTTTAGAATAACTGTTATTTTTTCCTAAGAAACAATAAAAAACCAAACAAAACATATGAGTAATACACTTGCTAGAACTAATATTAAAAAATTAGTAGTTTTTTTGACTAAGATAAGCAATGCAAAGAGGATAAACATTTATGTTGTCAGTATTGCAAATCCCATTGACATCATCTTATCATACTCTTTGTCAACAATTGTTTTCCTTTTGCATAATTTGCTCATTCTCTTGTCTTGATGTCCTTCAACTGCAAAAGATGATTGATTTAAACATGTATTCTAATAAGAAATGACAAATTGTTAGAACTTTAACTTTTATATACAACGTCAATGACATAACACTTAAATATTCCTTGTAGAATCATAGAATTGTAAGGCAATTAAAAAATTCAATTATGGCCCACATTGAAATTTCATGCAAAAATGCCTTTGATGATCATTAATTTCCTCTTTCCACCTGTGAACTACTCAAGTTAAGTTGATCATGGGCAATACAACTACGAGGAAAGCCAAACTTTTCAACTGTGGTCCACTTTAAAATTTCATAAGAATATCTTTCATACCATAGTGATTAGTGTGAGCTTCTCTAGCCATGCTAGAGCTGCCTGACCAAACATATATTGCTTAAGGGAGTTACAACAAAATGCTTTCTAGTTACTAACATAAAATGTCATTCCTAGAAATTATACGAGATTTAATGCTAGACATTTTCTGCAACCTCACTTTTAGTTATAACAATAAAAGTAATTATTGCATGGTATTTAACATCTTCATGTTACTAGTCTAATTATTGTCACTCATTTTCAAGGTAGCATGCTCATATTATTGCATTAATGACTGTCATTGTTTGCAAGGAAACCTTTCCTACGAAATAGTCAAATGCTAAACAAATAGAATATGACTAGTACACTTCCTCCAACCAATATTAAAAAATGATTTTTTTTTTACTAGGATGAGCAGTGCAAAAAAGATCAACATTTATGTTAGCAGTATACAAAATCCCATGCACATCATATTATGATAGCCATTGTCAACAATTGTATTTGTTGTGGATAGTTAGCTCATTTTGTTCTCTTGATGTCCTTGAGCTGCAAAAGATAACCAATAAAAACATGCATGAGAAAATGCCTTTCATAATAATTTATTACAATGATAAAGGCTAGACGAGTGTAGTTAACTAATCGATTAGGCTTAGCCTACTAGCATTTCACACCATACTGGTTAATGTGAGCTTGTCTGGCCATGCAACAGTTGCCTGACCACACATATAACGCTTAAGGGAGTTACAAGAAGAAGCTTCCTACTTACTCACAAAATCTCATTCCTACAATTTATAGGAAACTTAATGGTAGAAATTTTTGCAGCTTCACTTTCAATAATAATAAGGTCACACTTTATTGCAGACAATGTTGGATGCACAAATTTCTGAATGTGGGAGTTATTAAGAGCTATTAGCCTTGACTGATGCATTCCAAGAGCTTGGAAATGCACATAAAGACACAATGGTTTGTAACAAATTCGAAATTATAATGACACAATTGAAAAGATCAACTCCCATAAAGGACAATAGTAAACAGGTAGAGCACCTAAAGTGCTTTAGCTGATTAAAAAAAGCAAAAGAAAGTTGGACATACTATTCTAGAATGAAATATTCACTATTTCAAATAGAACAAGTGTTTCTTGTATTGTTGGCACAACTCTAAGTTTTCATGTGTTGCTAACATAAAAACATGATGGAAAAATGCCTTAACAACCTTTGGTTCACACAAAGAAAGGCTATCTTTTATTTACCTGGAGTGTTTTAATGTTCTCAAACATTACATACTTGTGATTTGTAATGGTAATTAGGCTTTTGCCTCGATTAAATTTTCAGTTGCTCAGCCAAGTGCTTTAATGATACAAACAATCAAGGAGACAAAACCAATCTTTGGCTTCTCATGCCAAATTTGATTAGTTCAGCTATATAATTTTCTTGCATACAAATACCATCAATATTTCATATTGTAAATGATTGTTGTTCTACTTTTATGTTCTCATAATGGTAGATGACTTCAATACTATGTTTTGACTAATTAATGTTTTCTTTCTTGCATTCTTCAAACATGCATTAAGATCTTTATGATATGTATAGTTGCATTTGACAACTTTTATTTCAGCGAAAGCATTTTTAGTATTAAACCATGTTGCATATACTATTAATTTCAAAAGTATAATGAAACAAAGTTTAACACTAAAATGCTTTCTCCAAAAAACACACTTCTCCAACCCTACACACTTAAAAGAATACTACATTTTTTTGTCCTATGCTATGTAAATGTTCTTCCCATCATTTTGGTAATTGAAATTCTTCATGTATTTGTCATAAATGAACTTTTTTATTGCTTTCCTCAAGTGCTCTATTGGATGCACTAAGCTATAAACTACGCAGTAATATAAATAGTTTCATTTTTTTCATTAAATGTTCTAAATAATGTATGCTTCATTTCTATGTAATTAGACTTTGGCTATCCACTATTTATATATTAAGACAAATATAGCATCTATTTCCTTATTGCACAACATATATGTCATAAGATTTGCCTATACGTTGAATTCTATACTTTATTGTTCTTTTATATATGTCAAATTTTGTAGAAAAGTACAACTATAATCTATTTTCATTCTATCACGCAAAATATGAATCTGTGAGAATTTTTCTTCCGATAAGAAAATATAGCTATTATTTTTAGCAACTTTGAAAGTACTTAGGCTGATATATTTTCATTAGTTCTCACCCATAGACCACTATGTTAGACGGTGTGGTTGAGTTGGTCATATAGATGTTTTGTGTTTTTCTCTTCTTTGGTACTTGCTTCTAAAAAAGGATTATTCTAAAAAGCACATTCATCAGTAACACAAAATACAAGAAGGATTTTTAACTTCCTTGATAAGACTAAAGTTAGTTTGTTGATGATACAAATCAAAGATGCATCAAGCAAGAAATATAATTCCTAGCGTATCAATGTTGTTATAGATTCCATGTAATCTAGATTGAATGCTCTAGTTTAGACCTATGATTGTTTGTAAATATATTATTCTAACCATGAAATACAAAGTGTGTTATGTGGAAGTTGAAAAGTTAATGACAAATCTACAACAATGAATTTAGAGTTTGAAATTTCAAATGTAGATTTTGATACAAGCTAATAAAACTATGATGAATCCTAATTAAAATCATAAATTAAACTAATGTGTATTTTTTTAATTAAAACATTGATATCAATCAATATATCAAACAAAATAAATTAAACAAAATCCACATGCAAGATATGATTTACAATCACATAGATAATAAAGAGTGACAATCAATAAATTTTCAAAATCTTAAATTTTGTCTAAACCAATGAAAAAAATCTAAAAAATTGATAAATCAACTTCTACATCTATCACCATATTTTTCTATTAACAAATTTCAAACTACATATTATATTTAATTATATTTAATTTTTATATTATTTATCATATTTTTAATAATTAATTCTAACTCTATTATTTAATATATTTCTTAAAAAATTTAATAGTGATGAAAATATGAAGGGAGAAAATTGTAGACAATGATATGTAGATCCAATAGGTGGCAGATAACCCTAACTCCCCTAATAGGTGGCTGATAACCCTAACTCCCCTAACACCTGGCAATATGGGCAATATGCATTTTCTAGTTTGCTCCACTTGCCAGAACACAAAAGGTGAAATCTTGCAGTCGTAAAAATTCCTAGAATTTGTTGGTGTGGTATTCTGCAGGTAAAAATTGTGTTTTTCTTTCAAATTAGAAAGAAATTGACCGTTTTGTAAATACTTCAATAATGGTTTCAATGATTGCAATCTCTATGCATGTGGAATCACGCAAGGCTTGGAAGAGGATAACAAAGAAGATTTCTAAATGAGCACACATATCAGACTATAGGAAAAAGGGCTAGTTGGATTGCCGCAAATTAATATTGAATCCTTCGATGATGTACTCAAGGAATATCTCTTAGACTTGGGATTATTTCCTGCAGACAAGAAATTATGTGTTGATTTTCTTTTTGGACATTTGGCTTTATGTTTGAAAGCTACAAAGGCCTGATGCTTTTGCCATCTTATCAGAACTAGCGAGCAAGAATCTGTTAAATTTAATTGGCAATCCAAGGTAATTTCCTTTTCTTTGATTGTATATTAGATTTATTTTAATCATGCTTTTCAACACTAAGTTTTCATGCTTGCACTTAATAGAGGAAGTACAACAATCCCATATGGAAACGCTTCAGAGCTAGACTTTTCCCAGCGTGATGGAATAAGAGATTTGGCCTTGTCTTTGGGATACTGTGACAATATAATCCACTGCAAGAGGTTGTTCATAGAGAGGGAAAACAATAGTTTGCTAGGGAAATGCAAGTTTCTCAGAGATGGAGCATTTGATACTCAAATTCTCTCCATTCTCACCGGTGAGTTATTCAAAGAGTTCTTTGTAGTGCTAATAATTATTAATAATGTTCATTTTTTAGATCCAATTATAGAAAAGAAATGAATTTCAAAAATGATTGTCTAAAGAGAATAAGGTTTACATCACTTTTCTAAGTAACTCTTCTGCCATGTGCATGAATTTCACATATATAACTAGTGGTCACAATTAGTTGACAATTTTATAACTGGATTTATTTTGTAATTAATACATGCAAGGCCTATGGAGGAAAATGACTGGTATGATATGAATTTCCCCAAAACTAAAGCTTTGTTGTTACTCTTCACTTTGACAAAATACTTTCTTCCCCCATTTGTGAAATTCATGAAAAAACTGAAGTTTCTGATGATAGCCAATTGCAGTATAAACAAGGCAACAATTAAAGGTCTAGATGTATTCTCTTCGCTCACTCAACTCAAGAGTGTCTAATTGGAGAGATTGATTTCACCCCATGATGGAAAATAGGGGATTGAAGCACTAAAGAACTTAGAGAAGCTATCTTTGAGCTTATGTGAAGGATTTGAAAATGTATCCATATTCACCAAGCTCCAAGATTTTAACCTGGACCACAACAATAATTTGGAGGAGTTACCCCTTGATATCTGCAATATGACCTCCACTTTGTCATGCTCTATTACCAACTACCACCTGCTTCAAAATTTATCATATTATTTTAGAAATATGAGTCATCTAAGAATATTAAGGTTGTCGGCATTACCATGCCTGGAACAGCTTCCTGCATCAATTGGAAAACTTGAAGAGTTGGAATATCTAGACATTTCACTATGTGATGGCTTGAAAGAACTTCCAAATGAAATAGGGCAACTCAAGAAATTGAGGGAGCTTGATATGAGAGAGTGTTCCCTTCTAACGACATTACCTTCAACAATTTGTGAACTATGTTCCCTGAAGCTAGTTACCTATGATGAGATGATTGGGAAGCAGTGGTTGCAGGCTAAGAACACTTCTATTCATGAGCTTAGAGTTGAAATTGTGGAAGCATACTCCAATTTGGATTGTTAGCGTTAGTTTTCCTCCGTAATCAACGTTTCATGCAATAAGCTAACTTAAGTAAACATGAGTGTTGTTTTTCATGCATATGCTAACTGAAGCAAATAGTTCACTACGATATGCTAATTGGAACAAACACGACATATAGTTTGCTTTTTTTGTCCCTTATCACTGTAGGAAACTGCAGTTAAGTCTGCCTTTCATCGCAATTTCCTTCTCTACGGGTGGTTATAAAACTGTGTATCTTTGCATTTGATTTAGAGTGAATAAGAATGAAATCAAGATTGTGCATGTTCATTTTTCTGTGTGCTTGATAATTATCTTTCTAGATCTGCAAGGAATTCTACATGGTATCAGAGCCTTGGGGGAAGATAAGACAAGCCAGTCATTCATTGAAGTTTTGCCAGTATTCGCACCAGCATTTTTGCTCCTGCCAGATCTGTTTGATCTAAATTATGATCCATGCATCTACAATCAAACCCATAAATTCTTTGTTGTGGGAGCTAACCTCTTTACCGACAGTCACATCTGTGGGTCTTTTTTGCACAGGTAAAGAAGATTGATACCTGCACCCTACTAGTTTGAAGGAGGCAGATTGAGGGGTTTTGCAAAACCAATTTGGGATCTCTCAAATGCGATTCTCTTGTTTGAAGGCACAATTATTCATCTCAGGCCGCGATTCAATCTGCAGCCACGATATGGTGTTTGTTTGATCTCTGCCCTCACACCACTCCATGCAAGTTTATTTTATTGCATAAGAAGGATAAGTTTTTTTTTTCTTACGCTGTTTGCTTTTTTTGATTTGGGGATTATACATGCTTTGTAATCACGAAGTGAAATAAAGTTCCAAAAAGGGGTAAATATCTAGTCAGAAAATGGGAATTAGAAATCATCCATCTATCATCAGTTTGGGAGAAGGAAACTATAAGTCCTGGCGTGATGGAATCTTAAAGCACTGTCGATGGATTCAATCATTGCCACATTTGTTTGGACTTATTCCTGAACCAACTGCATGTTGGTAGAAATCTGTATGGGAAAGTAGAAATGATCATGTCTTAGGATTAATCGGTTTAAGTGTTGGGGACCACACATCATGGGCTCTGTCACACATTGAGTGCCCTCACACTCTCAGGACCACTCTATGGGAAATATATGGAGATCCCACTGAACCTCCATTCCCAGATAATCCCACTATAGACATGCTTCTCTCCCATGATAATGAGGATGATCCCTTGTATGACGATGATACTGAAGAGGAACTTAATTATTGGAAGAATCTTGATTGTCTTGATGACACAACGACATCTCTTCTTGTTTCTCCTCTTTCTATACCTCCTATATTGGCAGCTATTCAATCTCCTTCACCTGCTATTTCAAAAGAGATTTTGTCTTCTTTGAAGACTACTTCTGATTCTCTTTTGCAAGTTCACTCTTGTCCTCTTGATCAACGAGATGTCATCCTTTCAGACATTCATCATTTGTTTGCAGAGTCTCTCCTTCTTGATCATGACGACACTATTGAGGACATACGTCTTCTCTTTGAGGACTCTTATATCCTTGTATCTATTGCTGATTCTGAGTTCTGTGTTGCTTCTTCGAAAGCTTCCAATGGCTTCTTACAATAGGGTGTCATACATCTTCTAGACATACCTACTTGGGATTCGTATATTGCAGACATATCATCCTTGTTTGTAGAGTCCTATATTGCAGATCTGGAGGATTACTTTGATGACATTCCACTCCTCTTTGTTGATAGCCATATCAATGTTGTTGGCCCACCATCTTCATCTCCTTTGCAGCTTGCTTCAGCTCTGTCTTCACAAGATCTTGGATCGCCATCATCGCTTTCTGACAAGTGGAAATGTGAGCAGTTTTCAAAGGAACACATTTGGATTTAGAGTCCAGTATCACCCATCTTTTTGGATTGGCTTCTCTAATCACCGGTGGATCCTTTTCTTCCCAAGGGGAGAAATTTTGTTTGCAAATAGTGGATCATATTTTGTCTTCAGACATTCATCATTGGCATGGGAGCTCTTCCATTATGGGGGGATTCATATCTTCTTCTATTATATTCTCTCTATAGTTGTGGGAGAATTTCATATGTAAATGGGTACCTAAAATGGCCTTCACACCAGGACCCATATTTGTTGCCTCTATAGGCATTTTTCTCCTTAGTTAGATTTAAGGGGGGTTTTGTTCCCACAGGGTTTTCCCTCTTTTCACTTTTCTGTCTACTTAGTTAGACTTAAGGGGGGGTGTTAGCGTTAGTTTTCCTCCATAATCAACGTTTCATGCAATAAACTAACTTAAGTAAACATGAGTGTTGTTTTTCATGCATATGCTAACTGAAGCAAACAGTTCACTATGATATGCTAACTGGAACAAACACGACAGTCAATTTGCTTTTTCTGTCCCTTATCACCGTAGGAAACTGCAGTTAAGTCTGCCTTTCACCGCAATTTCCTTCTCTACAGGTGGTTATAAAACTGTGTATCTTTGCATTTGATTTAGAGTGAATAAGAATGAAATCAAGATTGTGCATGTTCATTTTTCTGTGTGCTTGATAATTATCTTTCTAGATCTATAAGGAATTCTACATGGATTGGCTTGATGTCTGACTTCTTTTCTTATCTCTCATCTTGAAGGATAAAATCCAAGGTTCATGACCT
This sequence comes from Sequoia sempervirens, assembly GCA_007258455.2. NCBI lineage: Eukaryota > Viridiplantae > Streptophyta > Pinopsida > Cupressales > Cupressaceae > Sequoia > Sequoia sempervirens. The sequence continues at coordinate 632,006,156 of VDFB02000003.1, forward strand.
ACTTTTGTAAAAGAAAAATATATATATTTTTTCATGTTCACTGGCACAAATAAATAAAAGTTTGTATTTTCAGCCTATGATTATGATCAATTTTTATGGCAGTTCAATGCAATAAACATTATTTTTTGGATTGTACATACATAACGAATGGATGGATTGTGTAAAGAGGATAAAGTAGGGGAGGCCATAAATCTTTTATATGAGATGTTGGGCAAAGGTTATAGCCTGAGCACTGTCACTTATAACATATTACTCGATGGACTTTATAAAGCACACAATATGCAGAAGGCAACAAGTTTGTACGAGGAAATGTTAGGGAAAGGCCTTGTTCCAGATATTGTAACATATACTACTTTAATTAGTGGGATGTGCAAGGATGGGAGTATGAGAGAGGCTGAGATGATTTTTGATCAAATGTTAGAATCAGGTCCAAGCCCAGATAATATTACATACACTGTGCTAGGGAACAACAAGTGTAACCTTCTCCCAGCGACAGAGTATGCATTCTTAGAGTTGAACAGAAGGGGTATCTTAATAGATTTAAATACTTTCAATACCATGATTGCTATTTATGGGAGGTTAGGACTGGTTGGAAAAGCACAAAAGATGTTATACTCTATTAAGAAGAATGGTTTGATTCCTGATTAAGTAACATATAATACTTTGATGGACTTGTATGGAAAAGATGGACAGTGGAGGAAATATGAAGAAATCCTTAGAGAAATGCAAACAAATTGGTTGAAGCCAAATCGTGTCTCTTATAACACAGTTATTTATGTTTACAACAAAAGTGGTCTGATGCAAGATGCTTCAATACTTCTTAGACAAATGATAACATCTGACATTACTCCTGATGTTATCATGCCCAAATATGTGCACAACTGAGTGTAAATTGTAAATGATTCGAATCCCTAAATATGTGCAAGTTGAAATCACACAGGAGTATGTGAGTAAGTATATAGGAAAGGAGGGTGCAACCAAAGATTGGAGAGACTACATCTATCTTCTGCTGCATCCTCAAGCACTAGCAGAGTATTCTTTTTTTCTACTGAGTTGCAAGTGACTTTCGTTTTGTGTAGAATATCTATGTGATCTATCTAGATGATACCTATTATCTATGTGATCTTAATTAATTTAAAAGCTATTTGATCCAATCAAACATTCTTTATAAATCTAAAAAACAATAAAAAAAATCTAAATATGAAAACATTAAAAAAAATCTAAGGACATAGAATGCACCTATTTAAAATATTGATTCATCTTATTTCCTTTGCACTCTAAAAACTCCTAGTCTTTTGGCCACACATTCAGAATTTGTGGACTCATAGCATGTATTTATAAAGCCTTAGGTTTTTTTGATAACTATGCCAATAAATGGAGATTTGAAGAAAATATTATGATTGATTTTCTTATCAGAAAATAATCTTTATACAATCATACAGCCAACAATCAGCTGCAATAATGCACTAAATAGCCTCCATAGTCAATTACAACAGTACAAAGCACCACTAACTACACTACCCTTCCACATGGAATGTTGTCGTACACTAATAGTTAGAATTATTGGTTGATTTCTATCGCATTGTCTTAAAGTCTCTTCACCAACTGAATCTGCAAAGAATCTAGCCATATCTGGTAAAAAAATAATTGTATTGTTTTCATTGTTTTTATTCTAAAGTGGGATGCACAAAAATTATTTCATTGCCAAACAAAAAAATATTATGCTAGCTCTCAGTGCCCGTAGTCAACTGCAACAGTGTAAAAGAATCCAATTCAAATCTAAAAGAATATTATATTAACTTTATGTCTTTTCATATTTACATAGAAATTGAACTATGCATTCCAATTAACGGTCCAACTGTATGACATGTCTTTTAAAGTCCCTAACCCACCATACGTTACCAAAAGAAGTTTGTATTTTGTTCCTTGTTTTTTTTCCAAATGTACTATGTAGGAATAGTGTAAGAATATGATTGGACACAAAATACATACATTATTATTAAGAAGTTTATATTTTGTTCCTTTTTTTTTTTTCAAATGTACTATGTAGGAATAGAGTAAGAATATGATTGGACACAAAATACATACATTATTATTGTTGCTGAAATCATAGAAATATGACTGTGCACAACTATTATCCAATAGAATTAAAGAAAAATGTTTTTTGTCAATTTAGAAAAAAGGAAATAAATATGAACATTACAAAATCTAGGCAAGAAAATTTAATAAAGCCTTAGGTTTTTTTCATAACTATGCCAATAAATGGAGATTTGAAGAAAAATATTATGACTGATTTTCTTATCAGAAAAGAATCTTTATACAATCATACAACAAACAATTAGCTGCAATAATGCACTAAATAGCCTCCATAGTCAATTACAACAATACAAAGCACCACCAACTTCACTACCCTTCCACATGGAATGTTGTCATACACTAATAGTTAGAATTATTGGTTGATTTCCATCTCATTGTCTTAAAGTCTCTTCACCAACTGAATTTGCAAAGAATATAGCCATATCTGGTCAAAAAAAATTGTATTGTTTTCATTGTTTTTATTCTAAAGTGGGTTGCACAAAAATTATTTCATTGCCAAACAAAAAAATATTATGCTAGATCTTAGTGCCCGTAGTCAACTGCAACAATGTAAAAGAATCCAATTCAAATGTAAAAGAATATTATATTAACTTTATGTCTTTTTCATATTTATATAGAAATTGAACTATGCATTCCAATTAATGGTCCAACTTTATGACATGTCTTTTAAAGTCCCTAACCCACCATACGTTACCAAAAGAAGTCTGTATTTTGTTCCTTGATTCTTTTCCAAATGTACTATGTAGGAATAGTGTAAGAATATGATTGGACACAAAATACGTTAATTATTATTAAGAAGTTTGTATTTTGTTCCTTGTTTTTTTTCTTCCAAAGGTACTATGTAGGAATAGTTTAAGAATATGATTGGACACAAAATACATACATTATTATTGTTGCTGACATCATAGAAATATGACCGTGCACAACTATTAACCAATAGAATTGAAGAAAAATGATTTTTTTCAATTTTGGAAAAAAGGAAATAAATATGAACATTACAAAATATAGGCAAGAAAATTTAATAAAGCCTTAGGTTTTTTTGATAACTATGCCAATAAATGGAGATTTGAAGAAAAATCTTATGATTGATTTTCTTATCAGAAAATAATCTTTATACAATCATACAGCCAACAATCAGCTACAATAATGCACTAAATAGCCTCCATAGTCAATTACAACAATACAAAGCACCACCAACTACACTACCCTTCCACATGGAATGTTGTCGTACACTAATAGTTAGAATTATTGCTTGATTTTTATCTCATTATCTTAAAGTATCTTCACCAATTGATGAATCTGCAAAGAATATAGCCATATCTGGTAAAAAAATAGTTGTATTGTTTTCATTGTTTTTATTCTAAAGTGGGTTGCACAAAAATTATTTCATTGCCAAACAAAAAAATATTATGCTAGCTCTCAGTGCCTGTAGTCAATTGCAACAGTGTAAAAGAATCCAATTCAAATCTAAAAGAATATTATATTAACTTTACGATTTTTCATATTTATATAAAAATTGAACTATGCATTCCAATTAATGGTCCAACTTTATGACATGTTTTTTAAAGTCCCTAACCCACCATACATTACCAAAAAAAAATTGTATTTTGTTCCTTTTTTTTTCTAAATGCACTATGTAGGAATAGTGTAAGAATATGATTGGACACAAAATACATATATTATTATTAAGAAGTTTGTATTTTGTTCCTTGTTGTTTTTTCAAATGTACTATGTAGGAATAGTGTAAGAATATGATTGGACACAAAATACATACATTATTATTGTTGCTGACATCATAGAAATATGACTGTGCACAACTATTAACCAATAGAATTAAAGAAAAATATTTTTTGTCAATTTAAGAAAAAAGGAAATAAATATGAACATTAAAAAATATAGGCAAGAAAATTTAATAAAGCCTTAGGTTTTCTTCATAACTATGCTAATAAATGGAGATTTGAAGAAAATCTTATGATTTATTTTCTTATCAAAAAATAATCTTTATACAATCATACAACCGACAATCAGCTACAATAATGCACTAAATAGTCTCCATAGTCAATTACAATAGTACAAAACACCACCAACTACACTACCCTTTCACATGGAATGTTGTTGCACACTAATAGTTAGAATTATTGGTTGATTTCCATCTCATTGTCTTAAAGTCTCTTCACCAACCAAATCTGTAAAGAATATAGCCATATTTGGTCAAAAAAGGTTGTATTGTTTTCATTGTTTTTATTCTAAAGTGAACTGCACAAAAATTATTTCATTGCCAAACAAAAAAATATTATGCTACCTCTCAGTGCCCGTAGTCAACTGCAACAGTGTAAAAGAATCCAATTTAAATATAAAAGAATATTATATTAACTTTATGTCTTTTCATATTTATATAGAAATTGAACTATGCATTCCAATTAATGGTCCAACTTTATGACATGTCTTTTAAAGTCCCTAACACACCATACATTACCAAAAGAAGTTTCTATTTTGTTCCTTATTTTTTTTCCAAATGTACTATATAGGAATAGTGTAAGAATATGATTGGACACAAAATACATACATTATTATTAAGAAGTTTGTATTTTGTTCCTTGTTTTTTTTTCAAATATACTATGTAGGAATAGTGTAAGAATATGATTAGACACAAAATACATACATTATTATTGTTGCTAACATCATAGAAATATGACTATGCACAACTATTAACTAATAGAATTAAAGAAAAATGATTTTTGTCAATTTAGGAAAAAAGGAAATAAATATTAACATTACAAAATATAGGCAAGAAAATTTAATTTTTTTTTATAACTATGCCAATAAATGGAGATTTGAAGAAAATATTATGATTGATTTTCTTATCAGAAAAGAATTTTTATACAATCATACAACCAACAATCAGCTGCAATAATGCACTAAATAGTCTCCATAGTCAATTACAATAGTACAAAGCACCACCAACTACACTACCCTTCCATATATAGAATGTTGTCGTACACTAATAGTTAGAATTATTGGTTGATTTCTATCTCATTGTCTTAAAGTCTATTGACCAACTGAATCTGCAAAGAATATAGCCATATCTGGTCAAAAAAATGTTGTATTGTTTTCATTGTTTTTATTCTAAAGTGGGCTGCACAAAAATTATTTCATTGCCAAACAAAAAATTATTATGCCAGCTCTCAATGCCCGTAGTCAACTGCAATAGTGTAAAAGAATCCAATTCAAATCTCAAAGAATGTTATATTAACTTTATATCTTTTCATATTTATATAGAACTTCAACTATGCATTCCAATTAATGGTCCAACTTTATGACATGTTTTTTAAAGTCCCTAACCCACCATACGTTACCAAAAGAAGTTTGTATTTTGTTCCTTATTTTTAACCAAATGTACTATGCAAGAATAGTGTAAGAATATGATTGGACACAAAATACATACAATATTATTAAGAAGTTTGTATTTTGTTCCTTTTTTTTTTTTCCAAATGTACTATGTAGCAATAGTGTAAGAATATGATTGGACACAAAATACATACATTATTATTGTTGCTAACATCATAGAAATATGATTGTGCACAACTATTAACTAATAGAATTGAAGAAAAATGATTTTTGTCAATTTAGGAAAAAATGAAATAAATATGAACATTACAAAATATAGACAAGAAAATTTAATAGAGCCTTAAGTTTTTTTGATAACTATCCCAATAAATGGAGATTTGAAGAAAATATTATGATTGATTTTTTTATCAGAAAATAATCTTTATACAATCACACAACTAAAAATCAGTTGCAATAATGCACTAAATAGCCTCCATTGTCAATTACAATGGTATAAAGCACCGCCAACTAAACTACCCTATCACATGGAATGCTATCGTACCCTAATAGTTAGAATTATTGCTTGATTTCTATCTCATTGTCTTAAATCTCTTCACCAACCAAATCTGCAAAGAATATAGCCATATCTGGTAAAAAAAAGTTGTACTATTTTGATTGTTTTTATTCTAAAGTGGGTTGCGCAAAAATTATTTCATTGCCAAACAAAAAAATATTATGCTGGCTCTCAATGCTCATAGTCAACTGCAACAGTGTAAAAGAATCCAATTCAAATCTAAAACAATATTATATTAACTTTATGTATTTTCATATTTATATAGAAATTGAACTATGCATTCCAATTAATGGTCCAACTTTATGACATGTTTTTTAAAGTCCCTAACCCACCATATGTTACTAAAAGAAGTTTGTATTTTGTTCTATGTTTTTTTTCCAAATGTACTATGTAGGAATAGTGTAAGAATATGCTTGGACACAAAATACATACATTATTATTAAGAAGTTTGTATTTTGTTCTTTATTTTTTTTCTAAATGTACTATGTAGGAATAGTGTAAGAATATGATTGGACACAAAATACATACATTATTATTGTTGCTGAAATCATAGAAATATGATTGTGCACAACTATTAACCAATAGAATTGAAGATAAATGATTTTTGTAAATTTAGGAAAAAAGTAAATAAATATGAACATTACATGATATAGGCAAGAAAATTTAATAAATCCTTAGGCTTTTTTGATAACTATGCCAATAAATGGAGATTTGATGAAAATCTTATGATTTATTTTCTTATCAGAAAATAATCTTTATACAATCATACAACGGACAATCAGTTGCAATAAAGCACTAAATAGCTTCCATAGTCAATTACAACAGTACAAAGCACAACCAACTACACTACCCTTCCACATGGAATGTTGTCATACACTAATAGTTAGAATTATTGGTTGATTTCTATCTCATTGTCTTAAAGTCTATTCACCAACCAAATCTGCAAAGAATATAGCCATAACTAGTCAAAAAAAAGTTATATTGTTTTCATTGTTTTTATTCTAAAATGGGTTGCACAAAAATTATTTCATTGCCAAACAATAAAATATTATGCCAACTCTCAGTGCCCGTAGTCAACAGCAACAATGTAAAAGAATCCAATTTAAATCTAAAACAATATTATATTAACTTTATGCCTTTTCATATTTATACAGAAATTGAATTATGCATTCCAATTAATGGTCCAACTTTATGACATGTCTTTTAAAGTCCCTAACCCACCATACATTACCAAAAGAAGTTTGTATTTTGTTCCTTGTTTTTTTTGCTAAATGTACTATGTAGGAATAGTGTAAGAATATGATTGGACACAAAATACATACATTATTATTAAGAAGTTTGTATTTTGTTCCTTGTTTTTTTTCTAAATGTACTATGTACGAATAGTGTAAGAATATGATTGGACACAAAATACATACATTATTATTGTTGCTGAAATCATAGAACAATGACTGTGCATAGCTATTAACCAATAGAATTGAAGAAAAGTGATTTTTGTCAATTTAGGAAAAAAGGAAATAAATATGAACATTACAAAATATAGGCAAGAAAATTTAATAAAGCCTTAGGTTTTTTTCATAACTATGCCAATAAATGGAGATTTGAAGAAAATTTTATGATTGATTTTCTTATCAGAAAAGAATCTTTATGCAATCATACAACCGACAATCAACTGCAATCATGCACTAAATAGCCTCCATAGTCAATTACAACAGTACAAAGCACCACCAACTACACCACCCTTCCACATGGAATGTGTTCATACACTAATAGTGAGAATTATTGATTGATTTCTATCTCATTGTCTTAAAGTCTCTTCACCAACCGAATCTACAAAGAATATAGCCATATCTGGTAGAAAAAAAGTGGTATTATTTTCATTGTTTTTATTCTAAAGTGGGCTGCACAAAAATTATTTCATTGCCAAACAAAAAAAATTATGCCAACTCTCAGTGCCCGTAGTCAACTACAACAATGTAAAAAAATCCAATTCAAATCTAAAAGAATATTATATTAACTTTATGTCTTTTCATATTTATATAGAAATTGAACTATGCATTCCAATTAATGGTCCAACTTTATGACATGTCTTTTAAAGTCCCTAACCCACCATACCTTATCAAAAGAAGTTTGTATTTTGTTCCTTGTTTTTTTTTCAAATGTACTATATAGGAATAGTGTAAGAATATGATTGGACACAAAATACATACATTATTATTAAAAAGTTTTTATTTTGTTCCTTTTTCTTTTTCCAAATGTACTATGTAGGAATAGTGTAAGAATATGATTGGACACAAAATACATACATTATTATTGTTGCTGACATCATAGAAATGACTTTGCACAACTATTAACCAATAGAATTGAACAAAAATGATTTTTGTCAATTTAGGAAAAAAAGAAATAAATATGAACATTACAAAATATAGGCAAGAAAATTTAATATGGCCTTAAATTTTTTTGATAACTATGCCAATAAATGGAGATTTGAAGAAAATATTATGATTGATTTTCTTATCAGAAAAATTTTTTTATACAATCATACAACTGACAATCAGCTGCAATAATGCACTAAATAGCCTCCATAGTCAATTACAACAGTACAAAGCACCACCAACTACACTACCCTTCAACATGGAATGTTGTCGTACACTAATAGTTAGAATTATTGGTTGATTTCCATCTCATTATCTTAAAGTCTCTTCACCAAGCGAATCTACAAAGAATATTTCCATATCTAGTAAAAAAAAAGTTGTATTGTTTTCATTATTTTTATTCTAAAGTGGGCTGCACAAAAATTATTTCATTGCCAAACAAAAAATTATTATGTCAGCTCTCAATGCCCGTAGTCAACTGCAATAGTGTAAAAGAATCCAATTCAAATCTAAAAGAATATTATATTAACTTAATATCTTTTCATATTTATATAGAAATTGAACTATGCATTCCAATTAATGGTCCAGCTTTATGACATGTCTTTTAAAGTCCCTAACCCACCATACGTTACCAAAAGAAGTTTTTATTTTGTTCCTTTTTTTTTTCCAAATGTACTATGTAGGAATAATGTAAGAATATGATTGGACACAAAATACATACATTATTATTAAGAAGTTTGTATTTTGTTCCTTTTTTTTTTCCAAATGTACTATGTAGGAATAGTGTACTTAAATATGATTGGACACAAAATACATACATTATTATTGTTGCTAACATCATAGAAATATGACTGTGCACAACTATTAACCAATAGAATTGAAGAAAAATGTTTTTTGTCAATTTAGGAAAAAAGTAAATAAATATGAACATTACAAAATATATGCAAGAAAATTTAATTCTTGCATGCAATTGGTTGGTGTTTGCCAAAAAAATAAAATAGGTGAATGCATTAGTATACCTGCCTATGGCAGGAACTAAAAAATATTATACAAGATTCACATAAAAATGGGTGGAATAGAATAACATCTCGAAGCTACGTTGAAGCTAAAAAGATAAAAATGAGAGTGGTCAAATCACAAAGTTGTCAAGGCTATATTAGCAAGAGAATAAGGGATCACGATCAGGTGGGTGACTCCACACATTCAAAAGGTTATGGCTATTAAGAATACACTTCTAGCCTATGAGGGTGTCTTCTTAATCTTTATATTCAACTTGTTGAAAAGTAACATGCATAGGTAAGATTGCAAGGTCCAATTGGTATTTACACATGGAGCCAAGAATTTAGAGAGCTATGTGAACCATAGTGGTTTCATTTAGAACTCTGGTTCCAAGCTTTTGGATGCCCACATGATCAAGAGGCATGCTCCTATGGTAGAGAAGCATTTCTACTAGCATGGGAAGGAGACACATGAGCAAACATACAAGGAGAATTAGTCCAGTGTTCAATTAGAGTTTGTAAATGAGCAATCTCTAGGGTCACTTCATAAGCTTAGACCTAGATCCATAACATTACATTAGAAAAGATACAAGCTTTAGCATATATGGAAAAGTATTTTTCCATGGATGAATTGGTAGAGAAAGCAGAAATTTTATCTTTTCCAAATTGAAAATAGTATCTCCACTTTGAAAGCATTTCGTATATATAGGTATATTTAGCTAGAATCATGGGCTAATCACCTAGATGCATCATATACCATGAAAAAGGTTTGAGGTAAAATGACAAATAATTCATAAATCCAACACCAAGTAGCTTGGATCCAAGGACAAAATCAAAAGAGATGCTTAATTGTTTCCAAGTGGTTATAGAAAAAATAATGTAGAGATCCCATTGGGAGACCTTGGTAAAGAAGACATCAAGAAAAGTGAGCCTATGAAGATCATATTGGGAGACCCTATTAGAGAAGGCACCAAGCAAAGTGAGTCAATTTGGGTTCAACCATAGTGGCCCAAAAACATGTGAAACCTATGTCTCCCATGAGAGGTAAATGATTGAAAATTCACCTTCTATTAAGCTTAGTAGTTATATGTAGGTGACAACAAAGGCATGAATAACCATTACATGGATTGTAAATCTTAAATAAGTGTTTAGAAACCACTTTGATTCCTACCACCATGGCTTTATACAATGAATTCCCATCTTGCAAGTCGTTTCAAGACAAGTAAAGCCAAGATATTGTGGTAAGACTCCATATCTTAATTACCAAGCTTGAATTTAGCTTTAAAATCTAGCTAAGGGAGCCAAATCCTAGTATTTTTGGAGAAAAGACAAAAAATAGTGCAAACCCCATAGTTGTAGAACCTTAGTAGGCACATACTCTAGCTTCATCTCATTTTCTGCAATCTTCTCTCTTAGAAAGTCATACCGGATTGAGATATGCTTTGGTCTTGAATGCATCATCAGATTCTTTGATATATTGATAGAACTTGTATTATCACATAGGATAGAAATAGGCTCATCATATGATATTTTAATATCCTTCAATGTTTGCTTCATCCACAACACCTGTGTGCAACAAGATGTTGCTACAATGTACTTTTCCTCTACAATAGATAGAGATACTGAGCCTCGCTTCTTACTCAGCCATGAAACCAATCTGCTTCCAAGAAAGAAAGCACCTCCACTTCTACTTCTTATGTCATCCACACAACCTGCCCAATCTGTATCTATATACACACTTAAAGAGAAATCAGTATCTTTTGGATATCATTGACCGTAGTCCAGAGTGCCCTGCAAATATTTGAATATCCTCTTCACTGAGCTACCACATGTGATTCTCTAGTATCTTCTTGAAATCTAGCTACAAGAAAAATTGCATGCATGATATCTAGTCTAGTAGAAGTTAGATATAGCAGTTCACCAATCATTAATCTATACTTGCTCTGATCAATCTTAGAAGTTTCATCATTCTTACTCAACTTGTAACCAATAACCATAGGAGTACATACCAGTTTAGAGCCTTCCATTCCAAACTTCTTTAGCATTTCCTTGACATATTTTGACTGTGAAATGAATATTCCTTTTTTTGTCTAACTGATTTGTATCCCAAGGAAGAAATTCATCTCCCCAAACATAGACATTTCAAACTCTTTATGCATCTCTTCTGCTAATTTTTTGTGCATACCTTCATTTCCTCCAAAGATTATGTCATCAATATACACTACCATAATTGAGATTTGTTCTCCTTCAACTTTGAAATACAGATTTCATTGAGACCAAACGTGTCTTGTCTATGACATGGTGTCATCAATACTAACTATTTATTCATGAACTAGGAGAGTCCTTACTCCCACGATTAAAAGAAAGAGCTTGAATAAGAGGTAGTTGCTAGTCTTGGGAATGTTACAAATGTGTAACAAGGTATTCAAGAGGTTGGGTTAAACCTAATTGGCCAGTTATATCAATATAAGTGTGTTATCACTTTTGTATGGAATTTTGTTTACGTTATTTAAATCTTGAGGTCAAACCAAGACAAGAGTTTCCAAGCTAAGCGAGGGGGTCGGTGAACATAGAACATTGCATCATAAAAAGTGGATTTAATGTATAATAATTTAGATTTAAACTTGATTTGAGGATTACTTCCTCATATTGAGTTTCAAACTCTTTGTTGTCATATCTAATATGGCTCCATCTTTCTACAATGCCATAACCAATCTGGTTATCCTTGACATTAAATTTCATATAAAACCTCATGTTAATATTAATGTTTAATAATAGTAAATCAACATAATAAGCTATTTAACCTCTAGTAAATTTAACTATGAACCTTTCAACTAATCTCCAATTTCCTCATGGTTCTTTCCAAGTTTATCCTTTGCATCATTTATATAAGGTACCTACATTTGTATGTTCATAAAGAATCATTAATCCTTTCTCTCAATATGACACATATATTCACATGTTTAAAATGTATGATATGTTCATATCTAATATGGATGATATTTTCAACCTGAGAGGGGTATGTGCTTCTGCACCTCAAAATCTCCTCGCATTACTACTTTGGGTTATCGAGACATAAAGTCCTCTTCTTTAATATTAGAATACGTGAGTAGGTATAGACTCTTGGTCAAGTATAAGATAATATCATTTAGAAAGGTAATTAGAACACAAATATCTCTAATACATTTTCCAACCCTATTGTTGAATATAATCACATTCAAGTGTATACCCTATCCTTAGGGAATAAATTGATATCCTACTTTCAAGGGAATATGAGCATCCACGAATGTAGGTTCTCTACTTATGGTTAAACTACCAACATAGGTATACATAACATCATGTACTCTAGACAATTATGACATATTACTTCTAACATGATATCAATCCCTTTGCATTTCCATACAACATAACTCATACCAACATTATATTTATCATACTATAACTTGGATATTATCATAACACCTTTTAGATAGCTTCACTTAATCTATGTCAATCAAACATTAAAATCTTGGTAGCAATGTATTATGCTATTAATATAACTTATCCCAACATATATAAATTCAAGCTATGTGCATAGCACTGTTTTAAAGCTACAAAGAGCAACAATGATTGAACAAACACTTGCAATCCATAAAAAAACATAGTATCAAAATAGAAGAGTAATGGTTTAAGAATAACTAAGTATGCCTGGAAAATATAGCTTCCACAAATAATTCACAACTTTATGCTCGATGCTAAAGACTCAACTTGTTGCCTTCTCCAACCCATTCTATTTCCAATCTAACCAATCAATCTAAACTATCAACTATCAATAATCTACTCTTAACTCACAATGAAATTGATCCTCTAAACTCACAAATAATTTATCAAGCTCTCATAATGCTCTCTCAAAAAATAGCTCAGCAAAAGAACAACAAATGAATAGCAATGATCAATCACAATGAACAATGATGATGAACAACCAAATAAGAAACTATCAACCCCTATTTATATAGGTTTATAAAGAGACTTCAAACTAAAAGATAGCTATTAAATTCACCACCTTTCCTTCCCATGCCAGCTGTGGGTTTGCTAGTATAAAGGTTAGCAAATTTATCTCACAAAAACTCTCAAGAACTTCCTCAAATTTCCATGACCCATTGACAATTTCCTCTCTTTGATATGTCGTGCAAAACTCAGCAAACTACTCCCTTTTCATAGCGCATATGGTGTCCATATCATTTTTAGTTTGTTGCTTAATGTAACTCATGGGATTTCTCAACTTACACATGTTAAAAATACTTTGTAAAAGCCTTCAATCTGGAGCTGCTTGTGGTATTTTCCCTGTCCCAATTGTTCTCATACTCTTATCATGGCTTTGCCTTCTAGTTTACTTGCCTATGGTGCTTGTAGACACTAAAAATGTCTTGATTGATACTATACATCTGATTCTGATCCACTAACATCGTTTCTTCTTAAATCATCTCGAGTTGATCAATTAATTGAATAATCAACATTATTTAATTAAAATCAACAAATTTAGCTTTTAATCAAATAATTAAATTTATTGATTAATTCACCTTTCTTATAACTAATTTTCATCATATTTAATAAAATTAAATCATTTAATAAATCCCTCTAAGTCTTCTTATTTGATTAAAATCAATTAAATCAAATACCCCAAATCCCCTAACCTCTTCCAATTAATTAATTCTCAATTAATTAATCCCAAATCACTCTCTAATCATCATTAATCAAATCCTCTAGCTTTTAACTCTTCAAGAGTTAAACCAACCATGGTCAACTAACCAAGTTGCACAATTAATTAATTTTTTCCAATTATCTATTTCCTCAATTATCCTCACAAAGACATATTCTGAGCAATATTCCTCTCAACAACCTCTCATTCAATTTCCCTCCAAATGTTTTCAAAAATCTATCGCATCCTCTTACATTTGCATTTAATTCTCTTACAACATTTCAAACGCTCTTACATCCTCTCAAATCTCATTCAATTTTTCTTACACCATTTTCAAATTCTCAACCAACAACATGTACTCTTCCATCCTCCTCCATTCACACATTTCCCAAAATGTGTTCCAACTTCCGCCAATAGAATTGTGACACTTGACACATTCTCATTGGTTCTCAATTTATCCCACATTCATCAAATCCTCTCATTCGTCAACCTTTGGCTTCTATAAAAAGAGACATCCTTTTCATAATATGGATCCACAACTTCATGCATCTTCACTATAGCCATTTGAGTTCATATCTCTTCATCATTTTCATGCCATTTAGCTAGATTATAGTCAAATTCACTCTTGAATCATCTTCAACTTCATCAAACTTATCAAGGGATTAAGAAAGGGCTTCTTTCCACATCAAAGAAGCACCAATCCCCCTATGGGATGCTGGTTTGAGCATTTATAATAGTATTTCATTGGTAGTTTACTTGATATTTTACTTTGTTTTCATGTTCTTGTGTTCAGATGAATTTCATAGGGAATGCTTAATTTCTACTTGTTTATTGACTAATGATCACTTGTTTGCTCATGTTTGAGTAGGTCTAGGAAGAGCATTCTACATTTGGCACTAGAAGGAGGGCACAAATCTCAAAATTAACATGTTTTTTCTTCCATTTCTGTCATTTTTTCTCTTTCTGTATTTTCAGGATGCAGCGACACTAAAAAAGACAAACATCGACGCGATCATTTCAGTGTCGATATATAGCAATGCTTCCTCTATAACCAAAAGGAAACACTATGTTGATTTTCTTGAAGTTGAATTGATCAAACTCCAAAGAGTGATGCTAGTGAATATGGCGATGCAAAGGTGGTCTCTATTTTTCCACAGAGCGACGTTGCATTTAGCAGAGTGACGTTTAAATCCTCAAATAGCGACACAATTGTGGAAACTGTTAGTGTAATTAAATCAATTATTACACTAGCATAAGTTAACTTAGGTCATATATCATTTAGTCCTAGGTTGCATTTTTAATAAATCATTTAATAATGGGGTAATGTTCCCTTCCATGTTTGTAGGGATAAGATTCCATCTAGAAGATGAGTTGTCCTTCTAGAACTTATCTCAATATTTGATAATTTCCTAGATAGGGTTCACATGTTGTCTCATGTTGTTAGATCATGACACATGGAAACATCTCATCCATCTTAGGTTTTCTCTTTTGCCTATATAATCAAGCATTTTGTACATTTGTAATCATCCAATCTCATAATATCATATCAAATAGAATCTCTATTGTGCATGCCTAGTTGCAAAACTTTCTATGTGGTTGATTATCTTTCTTGGAAAAGGTCCTCCATTGAAGACTGCAACTTCAGGGACCCTTTGCATCCATAATCTCAACATGGTATCAAAGCATGTTGAATTTTAACATGGTATCAAAGCTTGTCCAGTGAAACGTCAACCCTTGATCAAGAAAGTTGGTGTGTGAGATTCTTCACAGGCTTAAAGGTTTCCATTGTAGGCTACTTGACTCCACCTGGGGACCAAGCTAATTTCTAAACCAGATAGAGTCAGATTCGAGCTCGCCATTGTCTTCAGAAGGCCTCGAAACCCTAGGATCGCCTGTCCAATCATCAAAATCGTATACATCAACCCAAGAGCCATCAAAGGTATTTCTAGGGTTTGCAAAATCAATCGTAAGATTCGTACAATTTGCAATAAAAAATCACCCCGGTTAGTTGTCCTCTAAGGAAAATTTTTTTTAGTTGTAGGCCTTTTTTTTCAAAAAAAAAAAGGGCTTATTTATATATAGTTTGGAAAAAAATAATATTTTTTCTATACTTTTCAAAAAAATATTTTGGAGTGACCTATAATATTAATCATGGTTGGCATATAAATATTGGGTTTGATTAAATCTGCAGGCTTTATTATTCAATCGACATCGACATTGATATATTATATGCATCGACATTTATTTTTGAATTACTTTATAAGCAATATTCAAAAATATATTTGGTTGTTTTCTTTTTTTTAAAAGTTTGTAGTTGGCAGCATTAAAGTTTCTGCAGGGTTTGTACCACCGTCAGCCCCGTCCCATCCATCATTGTCATCGATGGAAAGTTACTTCACCAGCCGTTCATCCTTCATCCCTGCCGACCGTTCTTCTCACCATCGCCGATGAACTCTCTTCCGGTGATTTGTTATCGGCCCCCATCGTCATCTGTTGATTCTGCCGGTCTTCATCCTTGCCACCTTCGGAGTCTTCTTCGTGCAACTGTGGTCCTTATGTTGGTCATTGTGCTATCTCATCGGATCCATCCACTCTTTTACCTGTCACATCTATTTTCAGATCCATGGTATTTGTTCCATGGTATGAAGAGTTTCAAATTGCAGGATTATATTAAACTGGGTTTTTAATTGCCATGTCGGTTGTTTTTATTTTATATAAACTTTATATTAAAAGCAAGGCCAAAATTGGTATAGCTCGCGGATAAAGTGCAACAACCTGGGAATATGTATGACTGAGTGTGTGTTCCTTGAGCAACATTTTTTTGCCTCACTTTTTCATGTGGTCACATCAATGACCAAGATCTAACCTGAAGGGGGCTTATTTTTTGCACCCCGTTAGCCTACAAAGTGCCTAATATAGGCCTTTTTTTTCTTTTTATCATAACTTTTCACCAAGGTGTCGGAAAGAGAATTTTGTCTACTTTCTAGTGGCAACATCAGGAAGTATTTTAAGAGCTTTTTTCATTAGTCCAGACCTCTTGATCAGTTTCAACTCCAAGTACTCTTGCATTGATTTTTTCAGTTTGGTGCATTTGTTCAATAACTTGGATATCTTGAAGCTTGGGAAAATATTTCTTGATCTGGGTAACATCACTTCAGTTGCACATCATATTTGGAAGCTTTTATTTGTGTTGAAGGTTAGTGTCTATGTTTTTTGGAGAAATTTCATTATGGGGCTTGCATATACTCCTTCCTTGGTTATGTTGCACAAGGGTAACTATAAGCAATGGCGAGATGGGATCATGCACCATCTCCAATCACTTGATTTATTGCCACATATATATGGTATAGTTCCTCATCCAAGTGAAGGTATTCATGAACTTAATTGGAGTTGCAACAGATACACTGTTTTGGAGATCATTGAGATGCAAGTTGATTGTGATGTTTTGAATACTATTGATCATTGTGACTGTCCTCACATCCTTTGGGCTAAGCTTTAGGAGATATATGGAGATTCAGATACTCCACCCTTCCTCAATGATCATGATTCAAAATATCATTCTTTAGATTAGGGACCGCATGATGATATTGTTGTGCAGGAAGTTGATTGCCTTGAATCTTTCGAAGAGGTTGACAAGGTTTCTTTAGATGCTTCTTCTCCATCAGAGACATTTGGTATCCCTTCACATTCAGTGATTCCTTGTCCAAATTCATTGATTGAGGCTTCCACCATCATCATTCATCAGGACACATTCAATTTTCTAGACTTGGCATCACAGGATGGCTTTGTTTCAGGTATCACTGACTTGGCTACTTCTATAGGTTTGGAGGACATTCTTGAGGGGATATCACTCCTCTATTCAGATCACACTTTGGAGAGTTCTCTTGAGTCTCCCCATCCCTTTATCTCAACCTTGATTAGTAATCTAGAGACTTTCTTGGAGGCACTTGGTTTCTCTTCAGATATTTCATGTATGAGACTTCTTCCCTGTCATTCTATTTAGGATTTGAAGTTTCTTCAACATCCACCATTGGATTTGTCTCTTCCTAGCAGGAGACTTATGGTTTGGACACCTTTGTTGCTTCAGAATTCTTTCAGTGGTTTTGAGGACACTTCATTCAGGGGGGCTATCAAGTCTCCATAATATTCATTGCATTTCTGTCTTTGGATATTGTTCAACATCAATTTCTGCATCATCCTGATTTGTCACCCTCTTCATCGATTGTGGCATCTTCATCTTCAGGAAAGGAGACATTTGAGCAGAGTTCAGAGACATCATCATCAACATACATCCTTCCTTCCTTCAATTCCTATCCGGAATGGGAAGCATCTCTACACTTGTACTTGGTTTTGTTTCTTTGAAAAGGGAGACAAGTTGTTTGTCGACATTGGATCATGTTATGTCTTCAGACACTTACCATTTCTACAGGTGATCACATCTTCTGGGGGAGCTATATAGTCTCTCTATCTCCCTCCTATGGGGGGACTATTGTATTGTATCCATGTGACGGATGGTGTACTTGGGGGGTATTTGGGAGTCCTCCATCCTTCCCATCCTATCTCACATTTTTGCTTTTTCATCTCCTTTTTTGGAGATGGGTTTGTTCCCACTAGGTTTTCCCCTTTTCTTTGGTTGTGGGAGATTTTCTACATCTTCATGTAAATGGGTACCTAACATGGCCTTGTAGCCGGGACCCATCATCATCATCATCTTTGCATAATCATTGCATTTTCCTCCCTAAGTTGAACTTATGGGGGGTGTTAGTGTAATTAAATCAATTATTACACTAGCATAAGTTAACTTAGGTCATATATCATTTAGTCCTATGTTGCATTTTTAATAAATCATTTAATAATGGGGTAATGTTCCCTTCCATGTTTGTAGGGATAAGATTCCTTCTAGAAGATGAGTTGTCCTTCTAGAACTTATCTCAACATTTAATAATTTCCTAGATAGGGTTCACATGTTTTCACATGTTGTTAGATCATGACACATGGCAACATCTCATGCATCTTAGGTTTTCTCTTTTTCCTATATAATCAAGCATTTTGTACATTTGTAATAATCCAATCTCATAATATCATATCAAATAGAATTTCTATTGTGCATGCCTAGTTGCAACACTTTATGTGTGGTTGATTATTTTTCTTGGCAAAGGTCCTCCATTGAAGACAACAGCTTTAGGGCCCCTGTGCATCCATAATCTCAACATGGTATCAGAGCATGTTGAATTTTAACATAAAGCAACACTGGGTCTGGGTAAAAGATCAGTTTTCAAATTAGTTTTTAGCATGTGCTTTATATATTGATCTCCTTTGACCATTGACCAATTTTTTGGCTCTGTTCTTTTTTGTAGGATGATCAAATTTTGCAGGTTAGGTGACAAAGAAAAAGAGGAAATAAGGGGCAGGTTTCTTATGATACTATTTCATGATTGCAACAAGTTTTTTTTAACACTTTGGGGAAACCTATAACCCAATCTTTAGAATCTTGTTATCTTTCAGTTTAGGACTCAACTACATCTCATTTGGGTTTTAAAAAGAACATTATAAACTCACTAGATTTTATTTTGGGTCTTAAAAATTTGAACAATCAACTTTCACACTCAAATTTGGTGCTATAAAAAGAATTCAATTATTGCTTTTAAGGACTAAAAAGAATTTGTAGCTTATTCTATTTTGTAATATTTTCTACAAACTCTTGTCATTCGAATGCATATGCACTTCTCTCACACCTCACAACGATCTTGAGAATCAAAAGCATTTTATTGATATTAGGTTGTCTAAAATATTGCCTCCACATTTCAAATTTGGGTTATAAAATTGAACAAATCTTGCTAGTGTCAGAAAAGACATTGCGTGTGTTCTCTCTTTGTTCATGCAAAACAAAGATTGATCGAACTACGGATGTACTTAATCACTATTGTTCACCTTTGGGGGCCTGCCTTGGTGGGAAAAAGTACTCACCCCAAGGGAATGACCCAAGCGGTAATGAGTATAAGCCAAGCTCTTCCAGACTGCTATATAAATTTGTGGTTATGATGAAAATCATAAACAATGGGAAGCGGTGCATGATAAATCTCCCCCAGTGTCTTTATGATGCGTAAATCCCTTGTTCTAAGGGTTGGGAGATCTCTCACAAGGAGCTTATCATTGCACCCCTTAAACTGGATGCCCTTATTACAAACCTTTGTTCAAAATTCAAAATCCCAATATTTGTTGGTGTAAGGAGGTTGGACCTCTGGAGCCGTCCCACATATTTGTGATTCTTTGTTGAGATGAAAAGTTCATCATGGGAGATTCATGAGAACTGAAGCTTGGATGACCCGTAGAAGTGAGTTCCATGGAGGGGAGTTAGTGTGGTCAAGCTTCTAATCATCCACTCTGAATAAGCATAGCTGGAGAAACCCAAGTGGGAATTCAACAAATATTTTGTTTTCCATCCTAGGGTTGTGCAATCTTTGATTCAGTTAAACACATTGCTTGGATCCAAAATCTTGAAAATAAACATTTAACAATGGTCATCAAATTTCAAACCCTTTAGAAGATGCAAATACCTTTGAAAAGTCCAAGTATTATTGCTTTCCCCTAGGGATTTATCCTTAGAGGCTTCTAAATATTTGGGCCTATACCTCAATTTTCTCTCTCTAAAGTCAACATTAGGGAACTATTGCCTTACTTTCCTTGATTTCCACATAATGAACCTTATGGGATGAAAGGAAATTGAGACATAGACATTTAGTTGAAAAGCTAAGCAAGAAAGTGTTTGTGGTAAAACTAATCCATTAAATAAAGATAAAAGACAAACTGAACCCCACACATGTGTTCTCAAATTATTTCCCGCAAGATCAAAATCCCAAAACCAAAGTCTATCAATCATAACAAATGTCTTAGTCCAAGAAATCTCAAGAAATGTCAGTCCATGCTTTATGAAGTTAGGGAAAGATTGGTCTATAACTTTTACAAATTTGCTTCAAAGGATAATCCCAATTTGTATTTGTTCTATTATTTTCAAAATCTAAGCCTTTTTCAATGTTTTTATTTTCTCACATAGAAGTATAGCATGTTCTTCAATTCCTAGGTATTGTAAAAAAAAGTCTCTCTAAGTTCACTTAGGATCAAAATCAACACTTTCATCCATCCCAAAGCATCAATCAAATCCAATTTCATAAACAACTCTTAGAATCTTGGAAAAAAAATCCTTCACACTAGGCTTTTGGAAAATCCTTCTAAATCAAAATCAAAATCATCTTGTTTGACTAAGTGTGTGTAGATGAATCCTTCTTCATACACTTAGTTAAATTATCACCTTGTGTAAAAGTTCGTTCCAAGATAACATCCAACATCTTGGAGTTTATAAGTTCATTAGCAAATTCAAATAAAATCCAAAATCTAAAATCTAAAAGTCCTAGATTCTAGTATTCCTCCAAGGTTCCTTAAGAGTTCAATCATTCACAATCACTCATCTTTCATTATCTCATCACCACCCCTTGATCCTTAGCATCTTATATTGTCTTTTTTGTACCTAAAGTTTAGACCAACCTAAGGAGTTAGAAGTTCACCTCCCATATTCCTAAAAGTTGATCCTTATTTTATGGTCCAAACTAGATCTCAACACAAGAAAAACATGGAAACAAACAAAGAAACATCCACTTCAAGTGACATGAGTCAAACTACACCTGAAATAAACCTCATTAGATCTAAAAATCCCCCACTCAACCATCCTCTACTACCACAAGATCTTCAAGAGGTATGTTTCCAAGTGGAGGATATTACCAACAATGTCCTAAGAATGACTCAAGACAACATCATGGAAAGGGTCCAAACCCCGAAAATCACAAAATTGTCAACACAATGATGAGACTTAATCCTTCACAATACATGTTAGAATTGGTAAAGGTGCTAAACTCCCTTCTGATTATGATGCAAGCAGTATGCTAGAGAAACCTCTTGGGATTATGCCACCAGTCTCATTCACACCTCCCTTCCAAAACATCATTCAACCCATCCCACAACCAACATCATCTCATACTCCAAGTCAACCCATAGTTACCAAGGGGAGTTCATTACTTCATGCTCTTCAAACACATCCCCTTGTAAAAAACCAAGAATTAGATGCAAACACCATCTTGGGTCTACCGTCCCTCAAGATCTGAAACACCCATGCATTCCACTTGTCTTTCATGACACCAAAAATCCATCCACTTTCTCCACATCACTGACATATTCCCTTAGCACACAAGGCTCTCTCCCCATGACTTCACAAGGAGAAGGGGGACTATTTGGACAAGGGGGAATCTTTGATCCCTCATCATCACTTTCTCAAGGAAACACACCACCCATCTTCCCACCATTTCCCCCTCTACCATTAACATCCACACCAATCCTTGATTTGGGGCAACCCCCTTTACCAATCCTCAATCAACTAAATCAAAGAAATCCTCCAATCGTGAATCAAATCAACATACCAAATCCTCTGATCATGCCACCGACATCGCAAAACCAGGTGGCACCAATACAAACAACACAATCAATTACTACACCATCTACAACACCTCAAATATCTCAAAACAGAGTCTCCCAAGGACCTAGCATATCAACTGCACCATCCACCACATAATCTTTTATCATCAAGCCAACACCTCCACCACCACCTCAACAAAATCTCATCACAACATCTCACACTATTTTGAATCCTCCACCTCCACCACCAAATCCAAATGTGGAAGGAAAACCAATACATCATCACACTAGAAGCAATTCAACAAGCATAGGAACAACAAGCCACACAACAAGCACAACAAGCTGCACAAGCACAAGTGCAAGCTTTATTACAATAACAAGTCACCCAAGCTGCACAAGTAGAGCAAGCCACATAGGTTTCCCAAGCTACACAACCCACCCAACAAGCTCAAGCTCAGGCACAAGCTCAATATCAAGCACAACAAGTTCAAGCACAAGCACAATTCCAAACACAATAATAAGTGGTTCAACAACAAGCCTATCAGTAGGCTCTGCAATAATACCAAGCAGAACAACAAGCACCTCAGTTATAAGCCCAACAACAAACATTGTTGGCACAATAACAACAAGACCAACAACAAGCATTAGTGGCACAACAAAATGTGCAACAACCTCCCACAAACATGCAAAACAACCCACCCATCACTCAAACAATCAAACCACCTCAAAAGATATTCATCCCACCACTCGATCCACAAAATGATGTGTCTGCACAAATCAAATTTCTCTCACAATAGGTACTAGACCTCCAATCCAAAAAAAAAACAAAAGCCCAAGGGAATTTGTGCCCTTATCCATTCGACAAAAGCATTGTGATGTTCCATTTTCGAAAGGGTTCCAAAAACCTAAATTTGACAAATATCATGGGATTGGTAACCCTAAAGATCACATCAAGTAATTTCACGTCCACTGTATGGAAGTTTCATATGACGACTCTTATCTAATGCAACTATTCCTGTGGATTTTGGCTTGACCAATAATGGAATGGTTCTCTCATCTTCCTCCCAAAATAAAAAAGTTCCAAGAAATCGTTGGCTTGTTCATACAGAACTACTCATTCGACATAGGCATGGACGTGAGCCTAGAAGAACCATCCACTCTCAAAAAAGCCAAGGGGGAAACATTTGCATCCTTCTTGCAATGATGGCGATCCAAGTCTAACAAAAGCAAGTGGACTATGCCATAAGAACAACAAATCTATACAATCATCACCAATCTTGAAGGAACCTTGTCCTTCCATCTAAAAATGCAATGCATCACCACATATGACCAATTGATCCCCAAGGGGCTCAACATTGAAAGACCCCTTATCACACAAGGGTGGACACCCACTTATCAAGACAACTACCCATCAACCAGTTATAACGAAAAACCTCGCACATGCGCGAAGAACAAAAATGTTACCAATGATGGTGTAGTTGACACCAAAGTTGTTATCAGTGCCCCAAGGAAAAACACAATTATATCAACAATCGCAAGTCAACAACCAAAACAACACAAAAGCTAACACATCATCACAACAACCCAACAATCAAGTGGTCAATAACCTGAACAATCAAGGGGGACCACCCCCAAGGAAGTATCCCCCTAAATAGAAATACACACCGCTTGGGGAACCAATTGAGTCTATCATGCAATAACTAGTCCCAACAAATATCATCAAGATCCATGTTTATGACAATTATCAAGAGCCTCAAGTTAAACCACCATGGTATAACAAGAAGCAACTCTGTGATTTCCACAAAATAAAGGGACATACGACAACCAGTTGCATGTGACTTAAAATTTTGATTAAGGACCTCATCGATGACAAAACCGTAGCCATTGAACAACCCGCAGGAAATCAATATCTAAAGATATACATGAATCTGATGCCAGATCATAATAAGGGGAACATTAATGGTAAGGAAAAGTATAATAATGTAAACCATGTTTATGACCATGTCAATGCATCCTTAGATGAGTTGGTTACCATTGTTAGCATTAAAGGATCCAGAGCCGACTATGGAGTCACCACACGTGGTGGAAAATTTACCATTTCGAGACCATACCAGACACCCAAAACATCCGCTACCAATCTAAAGTCAATACCCAATGGTTATAATGTTCTAGATTAATTAAAAAGAACCCTCACCCAAATCTCCATCATGGAGTTGCTGAAAATCTCGCCTGGACATAGGAAAATACTAGAAGAAGCATTGGCTTCATCCACTGTCCCCACATATCTTGATGTGGACTAGTTCCAAGCTATGGTCAGACATATTACTACGCCACATCTCCTAACATTTTCTGATCAGGACTTCCCAACTCAACCATCTCATAACCATGCACTCCATATCGAAGTCTTAGTCCATGAGAATAAAGTTAAAAGAGTCTTGGTGGATGGAGGTGCAGGCTTGAATATCTATACTCTCAAGCTAATAAAGAATCTAGGATTCTTTGAAGATGTCATTAAGAAAGGTAAGGGTATTACTATTAAGGCATATGTTGATCAAGAATGGGTGTCTCTAGGCACCATTCAACTCCCTATTCAAGTAGGGCTAGATATCACGGTAACTACATGCCAAGTCCTTGATCTAGAACTAACTTACAATATCCTTCTGGGGTGCCCATGGATCCATGGAATGCAAGTTGTTGCATCTACCTTCCATCAATGTGTCAAGTTTCCCTATCAAAATCAAGAGGTCATAGTCCATGGAGATCCTGAACCATTTCATTATTGCAAGAATTTGGAAGCCAGGTACTACAAGATCCCTCAAGTCCCAAAGAATGATGAGGGACCCACATCTCCATATATTGACCCATCTACCTTAGCCTCCACTTCTGAGACAAATACACCCACCATTTTAAACATTTTTGATATCAAAGTCATTATCCAAGACAATGGGTGTGGGGACTACATAATGAAAAAGAGTGCCTTTGTCGTAGGAGAGTTACCTCAATCTCCTCAGTCTCATGGTTAGCCCCAACCGATTGATACCCATCTCAAACCTTTAAAGCATACCCCTCTAGATTCAAATACTGGGGAGACCTAAGCTGGGAAATGGTACACAAAAAAGACATATCAAGTCTACTATACCAAAATGAAAGGCCCTTGCCTAAAATCTTCCCATGGATGATGACAACAAAGGACTACAAATGATGCTTGGCATGGGCTACAACAAAAATAAGAAACTCAGACAAAATGACAACTGCCTTCTAGAACCTATCATTCCTAAGAAGCGTATAAGGAATATTGGCCTTGGACATACCCCTCCAAAAATAACCATACTTGTAAAAGGTGTCTGGTTACCAATATCCACAGGTCTGCCTTTAGACAACTATACCTTTGATATAACCAATGTGTGTGATGAGGACCCCATCACTGACCTACCTATGCTATTTGAGGATTCCTCTCTTTTCATGATCAATACCCTATCTTTCGAACCAAGTAACCAAACAAATGAGCTAAAACTTGTCTACCCCCGACTCATCGATTACGACCAACGAGGACCGCCAATTTTAGACACGTTCAAAAACAATGAGGCTCTCTCGAAATTGATGGGATTGCGGGATACTCTACCATGTGGAGATCACAAAGTTGGGTTTGACATTGAGCTGGACATACATGCATATTATGGGGAAACGATTGAATCCCTTAGTCACAAAAGTTAAAATTTAAGAATAATATCTAGGTCTTTGAGTGAAAACCACACTGTGGCACTCTCTAACCCAAAAATAGTAAAAAAAAAGGACGTATCCACTAGAAAAAACATCTCTAGGAACCAAAGGACGAGGGATTCAATCTTCCCCTTAGTGCTATTCATTAAGAAAATTCAGCAGTCTTGGCTGAGAAATGTAATCTAGTCAATCTAGGAACTGAGGAAGCACCACATATCGCATTCTATGCGGAATCACTTTTGACAAAAGAACAAGAAATCCTAGTTTCTTTTCTAATGGAAAGAAAGGTAAACTTCACATGGACCTATGTTGACATGCCTGGTCTTGATCTAGAAGTTGTGGTTCACCATCTAGCCGTCTATTCAGAGGCAAAGCTAGTGAGACAAAAGCTGAGAAAGATGCATCCAGAAATAGAATTACTAGTCAAATTTGAATTACAAAAGCTCCTTGATGCCAGTTTCATACGACCAATTGATTATCCAGAGTGGGTTTCAAATCTTGTACCTGTCTCTAAGCCCACTGGGGGCATCCGCATCTACACTGACTTCAGGGACCTAAATAAAGCATGCCCTAAGGATGATTTCCCTCTCCCAAACATACACATGATTATGAATATGATGATAGGGCATGAAATGCTATCACTAATGGACGGGTTCTCAAGATACAATCAAATCATGATAGCTAAGGATGACCAACACAAGACAACTTTCACTTGTCCATGGGGGACATATTGTTGGAACATGATGCCATTTGGGTTGAAAAATGCAGGAGCTACCTATCAAAGAGCTATGACACTAATCTTCCATGACATGATTCACAAAACTGTGGAAGACTATGTGGATGACATATTGGCCAAGTCAAAGAAACATCGGGATCACATAGTGGAACTAAGCTCCATCTTCGATAGGCTAGAAGAATACAAGGTTGGGCTCAATCCAAAAAAGTGTGTCTTCAATTTACAATCAGGCAAGCTCCTAAGGTACATTGTATCTATGAGGGGAATCGGGATAGACCCTGCCAAAGTCAAAGAAATTATCGAGATGGAGGCACCAAGAACATTGAAGCAGTTAAGGGATTTGTAGGGAAGGCTCCAATCCATTCATCAGTTTATAGCACAGTTAGCAGATAAGGCTATCCCATATTCTTATCTACTCCATAAGGGGGTAGCATATAAATGAGATGAGAAATGTGACCGGGCATTCAACAAAATCAAGGAGTACTTACCGACACCAATAGTCCTTATGCCACCAATTCCAAATAAGCCATTGATCCTATACATATTGGCAACAACAACAACCCTTGGCGCTCTCTTAGCTCAACATGATGAAAACGGGAAGGAGAGAGCTATTTACTATATTAATAGAACCATGGCGGGACATGAGCTAAATTGCACATTCATTGAAAAGGCTTGCCTAGCAGTGGTGTTCACAACACAAAAGTTCAAACACTATATGTTGGATCACTAGATAAAACTCATTTCCAATATAGGCCCTCTCAAGTATCTACTTTCCAAAGCAACACTCACAGGGTGAACAGCTAAATGGGTCACGATCCTAACATAATACGATATTGAGTACATAGAGCAGAAGGCCATTAAAGGACAAGTAATTATAGACCAACTAGTAGAGGCACTAATATATTCATAGAACCCACTTGTATTAGAGTTCCCTGATGAGTCCATCTTTAACATAAGTGTAGCAGATCACTAGAAAGTATATTTTGATGGATCCTACACATAGCATGGGTCAAGAGTTGGAGTCTTCTTTATTACACCACAAGGAGATTGCATACCCAAGTCATATAAGCTATCTTTTCCTTGCACAAACAACATTCTAGAGTATGAGGCTCTTGTCATAGGACTCAAAATAGTAGTACAATGGAAAATCATGGCACTCAAAGTCTCTGGAGACTTGCAACTAATCATCAATCAGGTAAATGATGAATACCAAACGAAGGATGACAAATTGACTCCATACAAAAAAATGGTAGAAAGCCTCAAATAATTCTTCATTGACATCACGTTTGAGAAAATACCTAGGACAAAAAATAGAGCAACGGATCGCTACTGGATATCCCATGCAATGTCCATAAACATGAATTATTGGTTGAGCAGCTTCTCATACCAGCATTCAAGGTGCAAGAATCTGAATTCATGTGTGAAATCATTGGTCATGGTGACCCTTGGTATCATGACATTTACACTTGCTTAAAAATAGGAGTCCTCCCTACTGATATCACCCTGAACCTTAAAAGAACATTTGTCAAAAATGCATCCCTTTTTGTTATCTTAGGAGACACCCTATACTATAGAAGTACCAAGGGTACTGTTGGCCTCCTATAATGGTTTAATAACTAAGCCTTTAGGGCTATGACTTAGAGATTGAACATTGTTGTATCCAAAACCAAAATTTTTGCTTCATCAAGGCATTTTGTTTAAAAGAGTCTAAATCTTGCTAAAATGATGTCAAGTACAGTTTTGGGCAATATCAAGCATGGAGTTTTGTCAATAGTTTGTCAGTCAAAGGCTGTTTCATTGATCATAACCTAAATCAGAGGCTCAAAACGAAGCATTTCACGATGGAGGAGCATTTCACGACAACAACTATACTTTCGCATGATCATTTCAGTGGTCAAGATGGAGTTTTTAGTGATTAATTTATAAAGATTTCTCAAAGAAAAGTAAGAAAACGCACCTGTAGCCCAGGGACGCCCTTCTTTTTGAAGGTCAAGATCTTGTTGAAAATGCTCATAAATACAGTCAAACTCTTCAGAATTGGTTTGCCTATCTGATGAGCTATCCTGCGAGGTTATCCGAAACCCGTAGCTCCGATTATTGGCGATAGAAGTTGAAATTTCCAAAGTTCCAGATTACAAAAGCTTGTTCTTTTTCAGTTTAAGCACGCCTGTAGCTTGAGGGCGCCCTTCTTAAAGGGGTGTTAGATATTGATTTTTCTGATGACTGATGTAGTTAATCTCTTCACAACTAGTCTACTTGTCCGACAAGCTATCAAACGCAATCATCTGACTCCCAGAGCTCTGGCAGTCGACATCTGAAGATGAGCTTTTAAGAGAGATTTCACATCCTAGAGCTTCTTCATTGTTTTTCCAATGCAACTATAGCTCAGGGGTTCTTGTCAAAATGACCCTTAAGATGATCCAGTTTGCTGATGAGGTCTTCTTGACATCAATACTACTCTAGTCCAGCCTTGCGTCGCACCAAGTTGCCTGTTAATCCGACATTCTGAAAGATTGTGGCAGAGTTTCTACCAAGCACGTAATTTCACGGGCGGACTGGCATAAAATTTTCATTGTATTTCTGTAAGCCAGAGGCGCCTAGCCTTTAGGCTTGTCAGATGAAGTTGTTCGCTTTCGAAGTCTTCATGGGATTCAAGCGTAATTACTTTATCTATTCAACGAGCCCAGCCGTCAGCCTTCGGGATTTGGCAAATGCTCGTACGTGCGAGGTCTTTGGAGAAATGTTGAAAAGTGAAGACATCCGGAAAATGGCTAAGTATGGAGCATATATTTTAAATAAAATACGCACTTGCATTTTTGAGGTCTTAGAAGTAGTTTTCTTGCTTCGTCACCTCTAGAGACGTCTCTCGTAGATCCTTCTAGCTATGCATTGAGACAAATAGTGCTCGAATCGGGTCATCCCAGCTCCAGATATCAGAGGTCAAAATAGGGCATCTGGTTGAGAGTTGCACTTTCGTCAAAACGATGTCATTTCAACTATTGCTTAGGGGTGCTTTTACTTTTGAGGCCCTTAATGCACTTTTTCAGATGCCTTGCATACAGTCGTTGGATGCATAATATCTCCAGTCACGCAGTGAACTTGGTTGCCTGTCAGCAGGGTTCACCGTTCGCCGTCAGCAGCTGTTTGAAGTATCAAATGGCAGTTTAGAAAAATGGTTAAGTCTAGCACCTGTAAATGAATTTAATCAAGGGCACCTAATTTTTTGAGGTGTTAGATGATGGATTTTGTAGTGATGACTCCCAACAGACATTTCTTCTTTGTTTTGCAGGCTTCACATTCAATTCACCAGCTTAGTCACAACATCACCCGGTCACTCAGAAGTCAGTGTCGAAGATGGCCAGTCATAACTTTGTAGTTAGCTACAAAGTAGGAAGTTAATAAAAAGTGCAATAACTTGAGCAAATGGACGCCTATGAGCTCAAATGATGACTTTTCAGAATCAGTAGAGTTTGACAGTGAATCCTAAAGCTTCATTCAGTTTTTCAACTGAAGTTAAATAATATTTAATATTTGTTTTGCATATTTTGGCATAAAATGGCAAATTTCTAAAGTTGGCGCCCTCTTTGTGCTAAGATTTTGAATTGCATGATAATGAATATTTTATTATTATTTATTTTCAAACTCCGAGTCAGTGGCAGTATAACTGAAAAGGGTCCAATCAGAGGATTTCTATTTCAGTCAGGGTTTTGAAATCTTGCAGTTCATAAGTTGGTGCGAATTTTCTTTATTTAAAACATGGCGCCTTCATTTATTATTCACCAAGCTTCAAGAGAAAGGTGTATTTTTCAAGAGATTCATAGCTTCAAGAGAAATTCGTAGTTTTCAAGAGATTCATATTTTCAAAGAAAAATTGTATTTTTCAAGGCAAAGGCATTTCTTCAAAAGAAATTCATTTTTCTTCAAGGACAATTCATAGTTTTCAAGCAAAAGGCGAATTCCTCATCAATTTTCAAAGGCAATTTCATCAAACATATCTTTTTGCAGATTAAAGTTCACATTTATCAACAATTTGAAGAATTCAAGGGCAATTTTCATTGAAGAAGAGCATACAAAAAATGTTTTTTTCCTCCTTGATTCTCAAATTTCTCTCAGATTTCAATTCGCATGTTCCTGAAATTGGAAAATTCGACAAGTTCAAATATCTGGATCATTTTCATACAATTTCCTTGAGTTAAAATCGTGCGTTTGATTTTTCAGGAATTTTTAACTTCAGAACATTCGTTCTTGAGTTTCTAATTTTCTCAACTGAAAAATCTTTGTACGGTCGAGTAGAAGTTGGATTTTCGCATTTCTGACATTCTGGGTTGTCTTAGAATCTTTTTCTGGACACAACCCATATCTCATATTTTCGTCAAAAATAACTATTTGAAAGGCTATTTTTAGCTTTCTAGAATTCTTGTCAGAACATAGTCAAGTTCACAGTCAACAAGTGAATTTTTTAGAATGCAGTACACTCAGCTCGAATATAGGACCAAATCAGTCCTTACTCATGACTTCCTCAGGACAGTTGAGACATATCTTCACAAGGTGCTGCTAGAAGCAGTTCTAGATCCGGTTAAGATCAGAGCTTCGATTATTCAAAATATTGAGCAGTCTGGGTTATTGGAGGCCACTTCCATACCTATCTCCGTTCATTGTGTTGAGTTCGTAATGTCTTGTATTAAGCATTATAACTCTACTACTCGTGAGATAGTGTCAGTTGATGGACAAGTTATTTGTAGTCTCAAGCCTGTGGACATTGAAAGAAGTTTCGGTATACCTCAACACTCGAATATTCTGGTTATTTCTATGGAGCAGTGTGAGTAGGCATTCAATGCTGATATGGACAAGTGTCAAAAAAAGATGGCAAAAAGATGGCTAAAGCAAGCAAAGAATAGATTGCCAAACAATGTGGGTCGTGGTGAGTACAAGGATGAGTGCACGATTCTAATTACACTCCTGAATCGTGTCTCAGGTCAGCCACATGCAAATGTTTTCCAGCCTTGGGTGTATTACATTATTGGTCACATCATATCTGGGCAAGAACATTATGACTGGGCATCCTTCATTAGCAATATTGTCCACAAGCAGATCACCGGTTTCCTAGTTGCTCATGAGTTTCACATGTGTTCGTATCTCATGTACTTGATCGCTTATCAGGGTCAGTTCCGAGGACTAAACACCGTGGGCATTCTTAGTGTTTAGAAAGTCTATCAGTATTATGATCAGCTTGAGTTCAATAAGGCTGAACGCCATTTCAAGCATGTTCATGAGGCTTTCCTGACTTATATAGTGAGAAATTTAGACCGGGAGTTGCTTGTTCGTATCTCGGTAGTTGCTAGAGCAGCGATGGATGGTTGGGCGGATTAGTTTATTCAGTTCCCAACATACACCTACATCCGAGTATATGGATTTATAGGAAATCCAGCTATGCTTCCACGTTATCCCTCAGATAAGACAATCTTTATGGAGTTCCTGAGACAAATGCATGATGTTCATCGTCTCTTACGCTGCAGGCATAGACCGTCTCTCAATTTTCCTTTTCAATTTGGAATGTATTGGTGCAAGGCGGCAATTGATGCCAAAGTTGCAGGGCAGGAGCTCAAGAAATATCATCTCAAGTTGCTTGTTGAGGCACGTGCTTATGATCTTTCAGGTCATTACACAACTCGCCTTGCTGCGCGCACATATCATGAGCCTTCTATGGAGGATTACTGGGCAAATTGCGCAGATGACTTCAAGGTTCGCAGACGCAGCTACGACCATTTCTCTCTCTCACAGATTTCTATTTTCTTATCAAAAGATGTGGGAGGTTTATCAAATGATGAGGGAGAAGTCCTTCCTCAGTTTTTCAGAGAGCAGGTTGACACATAGCCATTGCCGGCAGTTGATTGGTATGCCAAGGAGTACGCAACAGTGAAGGAGAGGTCAAGTAGAGTTATTCAAAATAGTATACTTTACCTCGACAACAAGAATACTAGGAGGGTAAGTGTGCCTAGAGCAGAGCCGCTAGTAGTGGTGAATCCTTCGCTACCTTCCTCATCAAAACCTAAATAGAAGAAGAGGAGTAACCCTCCTAAGAAAGGTCAAGCGTCAAACAACTCAAAGGGCAAGGCGCTTGCTATTAATACACATACGAAGCCTGATAGACAACCAGTTCAGAGGCCAGTTCAGAGTCTGCCAGTGCTTGAGGTGTAGCCTCAAGTTCCTACACTAGTTCCAGAGCAGTCACCAGTCCCAATTCACATTGAATTGGATTTAGACTCCCCATCTCGTAGTCATTCCTCTACACATTCACTTTCGTCGCAACCTCCTGTTGCTAGTATAGACCCTTCCAGTAGCATTAGTCGAGATCAGTCTTGGATTGAATCTCAGCTGGGAAGGAAGAGGAGGCAGCCATCCTATGTTCTTAATCATTTCAATTTTGATGAGATTTATCAGGATGCGCCAGACAAGAGGATCAAGAACATGGTCCACGTGGAGAGGAATACTGACTTGGAGATCGTAGTCGAGACTGTTGTACCTCCATAGGGGAAGAGCTTGGTTGAGTTGGAATCTTAGGACTTTGAGGTCATCACAGTCAACCTTGGTCGTAGCACACGCCAGACTCAGGTTGGTCTCCTACAAGTTGCTACAGACAGTGCCAGTGATAGAATGTTGAAGGATGGAGAAGATAAGGTAGCCCTCAAGGCTGAAATCAGACAACTTCATCAATAAATTTCTAGTCTTGTTCATAGGCCAGATGCCATTGCTACACTCCCACCAATGCTTGAGCCTCCAACAGAACAAGGACAACTTAATCATTTAGTTTCATATGGCAAGCATTTGGATGAGTGGGAGGAGGAATTCATTGCTAGAGGTTGTGCTATGCTCATAGAGTTATATCAGTTGTGGTACAATGCACGAGAGCTCCGTATTCTTCTCCAGGATGAGGAGCAAGACATGGAAATTAACAGACCATGAGATGAGATTATGATTGCTCACTTGAGTGTGGCATACGAAGCAGTCACAGATGCAGAGGATAGAGAAGCTATCTAATCTTGGAAAACATAGTTGGTTTTCAAGGCAAAGATAGAGGAAACTATGGCATCAGAGTTGGCTGAGAGTAGAGAGCACGTCACTAGTACACTCCGGTGTGAGGACTCTAGTATCTCGCTTACTGTATCAATATCAGATTGAGGGTGGTGCCTATGTTGAGCTTACTAATGTTCAGTTAGAGCTCCAGGCACTCATTCATGCTATTTGTAGTGGAGAGACCATTGGCTGTAAGAATAATCAGCTTACAGTCATGTCAGCGTTATTCAATGAAGCAACATGGAGTAGGGGCGAACTTCAGTCCCAGATCATAGCTGGTGAAGACATGCTGCTAAGAAATAACATTCTTCAACAGAGTATCAGAGCTCCAGATAGTGATGCAGTTAACAATCTCGTTGAGGGATTGATTGCTCGAGATCACGATCAGTAGACTTCAGTTCCTGCCTCTCAGAATAGACTTTATACACAGGAGTTAACTTGGCGTTACCCTTTCAAGTTAACTCATTATTTCATCACATGCATATCTATTCTGAGATCAGCTTTATTCACTTGGAGTTTCATTTAGGGTTTTACATTAACTGATGGTAGTCTTCTAGTTAACTCGCTTTCAATAAGGACGTGCATGCTTGCACATTGTCCATTTTTAGATTAGATGTTTCGATTAACTGATGGTAGTTTTCCAGTTAACTATATAGTTTGCTTTATTAGGGCTTAGCAATAAATCTTGCATGCATTGCAAGACTGTAGTTGACTCAAGGTGATTTTAGGGTTCCCTACACCTTTCGATGTCTATAAATAAGAGCTTTTCTCATTTGTACATAACTTTTGCACGAGAGAGAAATATATGTTTTGCCTACCTTGCCCTCAATATTGCTCATTCTGTATCTATTCATGCATTTTTACTATTATGATGAATTGTTATGCCACATAGGGTTTCATGCAATTATAATGGTGAATTCTTTCCTTAGTTAGATAAAATCTATTTTGTGTTCAATAAACTTGTTCAGATTGAGATGATAGTTGTGCCACCTTGCCTTCAAGTTGAGAATCCGTATTCAGTTTATCGTATATTGTTGTTTTCAATAAACTTGTTTAGATTGAGCTAATAGATGTGCCACCTTGCCTTCAAGTTGAGAATCCATACTTGTTTATCGTCAGATAGTCAAACCTTGCTCCATTTCCTCATGCTCTGTTTTATTGAGGAAACTGGATAGATTTTAAGTAATTAAGCCTAGTTGTAGTTAGTAGTCTGCGAAACTAGAAAATACTCAGCTGCAACGTATATAGTTTTCGAGAAAGCCTTGTACCTCTACAGCTGAAGCAAAAAGACAGGATATAGTTTAGTTTATTTTCCTTTGCAAGTACTTTTGTCAAGCACAACGAGGGAGCTTCCCCTCCTAATTTGAAGAGCACTCATTGCGTAGTGTGCATAGTTGTCCGTACCAACTCTTACTCCAGAGGTGCTAGTTGTTACGCCAACAAACATCTACACTAAGTAGCTATCCCACTCATCATGAAGGTGCATTCCACTTGTCAACCTAAGGACATAAACTTGAAATGAGTCAGCACTGTATGTGCACTGGGACTTCATTGCAATCATTCATAAACTAGGAAAGAAATAATGCTAAAAGTAAAATGCTGGAAATAAATCAATTTAAACATTGAGCATAAATCAACATTTGAACTAAGCATAAACAACTAGACTAGAAATGAAGGATAGAAATGAAAATATCAACAAACAGATAGTGTGTGTGGGAAATGTTAGTATCAAAATAAGATAACAAAAACACACCAATGCAACATTAAACTAAAGAAAGCTAAATAAAATGGAAAGAGATCAAATAGAGCTTCTTCAGAATCGTTCCATTGTCCTCTATCTCCAGTGATTTGCTTGAAGCTGCTACTCTTAGATTGTATAAGCAAAGCTTCTCAGAATGGCAACCTGCAGAACGAGTATGCAAAGGGAGAATACTTCTCTATCCTATATGCTGGTGGAGTGAAATGTTGATATACAGATATGCATAGGGGCTGTAGATTATGCACAGGGGCTGTGGATTATGTATGCTATTAAAACTATGCTATGAGGATGATAGGCCATGGTATGGATTGCTTATATGCTAAACTATGCTATGCTATGATTCTAGAATGCTATGAATGCTAGAAGGTTGTGCTATGCAAATTGGCTATAGTTTTCTCGTACAAAAGCTTTTATATTTTTAGAGACCCGACA
Source organism: Sequoia sempervirens (assembly GCA_007258455.2). Lineage (NCBI taxonomy): Eukaryota > Viridiplantae > Streptophyta > Pinopsida > Cupressales > Cupressaceae > Sequoia > Sequoia sempervirens. The sequence continues at coordinate 632,042,389 of VDFB02000003.1, forward strand.
ATCCCTTTTACAGATTTTTATAGGCAAGAGCCTGGCTGGTAAAGATCAATGACTGTGAGATTGTCTGGTAATTTTGAATGGTGAGAGATGGAGAGGTTGAGAGGAAGATGGAAGATGTTGGGAGGTTGGAGAGAAGAATGGAGGTTTGTTTTCAACCCATAGGAACAACTTTGCTCAGAAACAGAGAAATTTGTTAATTTTTTGTTTTGAAGTTATTTAACGGTTGTTGGAGATAATCCAAATTAAATAAATTTATTTAATTTCATGTGAGTTTGATATTTGATTTTAGGACTATAGAAGACTCAATTAAATATTTGGAATATTTAATTGTGAATAGACTTTAGAAGAATTAATTAAATATTTGGAATATTTAATTGTGAATGGATTTAGAAGAATTTTTAGAAGAGAAGAATATTTAATCTTTATTTGAATAAAATATTCAAGCCAAGATTATATGATAATTAATATAAATAAATCATAATTTTTATTTAATTAATTAAGAAATGGATAAGAAAAGTGATTAAATAAACTTATTTATTTAATCAAAATGAAAGAATGAACAATATAAATAAATTATTTAGATTTATTTATCACATAAAATTAATTGATTTAATTAAATATTAAAGAAATATTTAATTAATTACTAGACTATTGATGTGACCATTTTTAGGTGTATACATTTGCCTCTTTGAAGTGATGTGTTTTCGCATTGCTTCAAAGAATTTTGAACTTTTCCCCAGATGCTCATTGTCGAACGATGATAGGTATATGCCCCCGCGAACGATGAATCGATATTATTTTTTATTTTTGTGAAATTTTTTGATTTTTATATTTTTTTGGAATTTTTCAATTTTTATGATTTTTAAGATGTCAATTCATCGTTCGAAAATAATGATGTGAAGAAATTGACGTGGAAAAATGTGAGATGAAAAATTGATGACTTAAATTGCCCCTGCAATGATAGAATGTGATAAAATGTTCCAATTATGCCTTTAAATAGGTTAAAAATGTCATTTTCCATTTTAACCTAGTAAAAATTGTAATTTTTGAGCTCTGGAGTGAGAAAGATGGCACTTCCTATCACCAGCACCGTTTTGAGCGCATCTGATGACATCAGCGGCTGGCACACTATGGACCTGCGATATGTACCCTGTTAAACATTCAGTGTTTGAAATTTTTCCATTTAGGGCACATTTTCCAACATTTATATTCCTTTATGCACTCTTTTAGCGCCCTTCAGTATTTTTGTAGCACCCTTTAAGTTTTCCATAGCACCCATCATTCTGTAGTGCCCATGATGATTTCTGTAGCACCCTTAATTTCTCAGTGCCCATTATGATTTTTGCAGTGCCCATGATGATTTCTGTAGTGCCCATGATTTGATGTTGTTTTGTATGATAAATTTGTTCCCAAGGTTGTTGGAAAAAAAATAATAGCTGATAAATTTTCTTTCAAGTTAATGAAAAACAAATAGTTGTTTGATAAGTTTGCTTCTAAAGTTGTTAAAAACAAACAAGATTGTGATAAATTTGTTTTCCATGATGATGAAAAACAAATAGGTTGATGGGTTTGCTTCTAAAGTTGTTAAAAACAAACAAGAATTTGATAAATTTGCTTTCCATGATGATGAAAAACAAAGAGGTTGATAAGTTTGCTTCTAAAGTTGTTAAAAACAAACAGGACTTTGATAAATTTTCTTTCCATGATGATGAAAAACAAAGAGGTTGATAAGTTTGCTTCTAAAGTTGTTAAAAATAAACAAGATTGTGATAAATTTGTTTTCCATGACGATGAAAAACAAATAGGTTGATAATATTCAAATTTGATTGATTTGTCTTGATGATTCGATATTGATTTTTCTTTGACTTGATGATTCTTCCTATTCAACAGGAGAGATTGGGCATCTTGCAGTTACAGGAGAAATTCTCGAAGACATGGAGATTGATTCCATAGCTGGTACAAGCAGATAGAGATGTTATCGAGGCATGCAGACTGACCTCATTACTTGAGATGCCTAAGGTGCATCTCAACAGAGCCTTATTGACAACACTTTCAGAGAGGTGGCACAGTGACACGAACACCTTTCATTTGCCGACTGGAGAGATTACCGTGACTCTGGAGGATTTATATTGCATCTTGAGGATTCCAATGATGGGCGAGATAGTGAGATTTGATGACCGAGAGGTGGGAGGTACTGATGCCTTGAGGCGGATATTCAGAGATGATCATATTGCAGGATATTATATCTCATGGGCGGAGATGACAGATTCGTATGCGCCCTTACCATCCGTACTTGCAGGATTCATTGGAGGTGTTATGTGCCCTGACCATAGGTCGAAGGGTTTTGCAGTCGGTTGGGGTTGTGTACTTGAGAGTATGGTGATGCAGGGTACACGATATGCTTGGGGATCATGCTTGCTTGCACATTTATATGTTGAGCTACACCATATTGTTTATGGTGGAGGTCGGAGTTTAGCTGTTGGTTGTTCACTTTTATAGATATGGGCATGGGAGCATTTTACCGTTATGTGACCATTGACTCGAGGACAACAACCTATCGGTCGACCGTATAGATTTAGATATATTGATGTCATTGCTTAGCCGAGGCTGGCCAAACTGGATCATTGGCAACATCTTCTGGATGATCTCGATACAATATGCTGGCGGCCCTATGTAGATTGTGAGGCATGGCCAAAGGATGCTAGGGAGATGCCCTATGTTTTTATCACCAGATATCTGATTGGTCGTACTCCTGGGATTATTGAGAGGTTTCTTCTTGGTCGAGTGTGGCGACAGTATGGTCAGCCTCAGGGTATGCCACAGGGTTCTTTTATTTATGTGTGTTGGCAACATGGGTTATAGTGTGGGGTCTGCAGATTTCATATGATGCACCAGTGGCAGAGTTCACCAGTTTGGGAGCATAGATGTGGGAGTACATAGTTGATATTCTTGACGGGGGGATGACTCTAGAGTATGGTTAGTATGTGTTGGAACATCCTGCACCACGATTATTTGATCCTGATGAACCTGCCGCTCCAGTTACAAAGCAAAGACCACATATAGGGGGACATAGGCGACATCGAGAGGAGGCTTTAGAGGGTGATGACTCTGAGGATGATGATGATGATGAGTTAGATGGGGATGTAGATGGCAGTGATGAGGAGAGTGGGGGTGATAGTGGTGGAGGAGGTGGCAGAGGTGGTGGCAGAGGTGGCAGAGGTGGTGGTAGAGGTGGACCGCAGATGAGACATTCAGCTCCATCGTCTTCAGTAGATCTAGTGGTGCTGAGTCAGATAGCTACCTTGCAGAGTAGAGTGCAGAGCTTATAGGGTCAGCTAGCACAGGCAGAGGCCTTGATCACACAGCTACAGGGACAGTTGACCATAGTTATAGCTAAGAGAGATACAGCTAGACGATAGGGTGAGGAGGCCATGGCCCTAGCTGACAATTTGCAGAGAACAACAGCATGTACCTCGATCGGTGATATGATGAGAGAGGTGACCGGGGCAACCCGGGAGGCAGAGTTCTATAGGACCAGGTACCATGATGCAGTGCCATCCGAGCAGAGAGTGAGTTATACACAGTCCCGGTCTACACATAGTCGCTCTCGGGCTACCAACAGGGGTGTATCTCAGCCATTACCTCTAGGAGGATCATCAGGAGTAGGTGGAGCAGGTCCATCAGGTGTAGGTGGGATAGGTCCCAGACCAGCACCATCAGAGGATAGCACTTCATAGTGCATTTTGCATGATATTCTATTGATACTCGGTTGAGACATTTGTATACACACTGATATGATCCCATTTTTGATGATGTCTATTATTTGACACCTTTGTACATTTTGACCTTCATTTTTTTGAGATATATGATATGCAACGATGATTCCTTATGTGATGAATGTGTCTATCTTTTATATTAATGATGTTTTATGTGATGGTTTCACAATGTTATGTATGCATGATTTTTTTTGGATATGAAAATGAAAGTGCAATGCTATGATATGATTGCAATCTATTGATGAATGAATATGTGAATATGAATGTGAAATGATGGATGGTACAATTTATGAATGCCCATGAATGTTTTGATTATGATATATGCTTTGTTTTTATGATTTTCTAATGCAAATATGTATGAAAAATGTATGTGATGATGTTTTTGTGAATTCCAAAATGTACTCAGTCATTTTATTCAAAAAGATATGAAACATTTGATACTTTGCCAGCTTTTGGGAAAATCTATAAATGCAAAATGTAGATTCTAAAATGAATGTAATCTATACTAACCATGCAGGGTATCTGTACAATATTACCATTCTGAGAGCTTATTTGTGCTTTTTGTGTCATCATAGAGCATTGAAATGTTGAAAGTTAATACAAGCATCAAAGGGTATGTTAGCACTAGTGATGACCTGAGTATTGCTTTCATGAATTTTAATATAGCAAGATAATACAAGAATCTAGGTATAATTGAACCGAGATGACCTGAGTATCACTTGCATAAATAGACAAGAGTTAACCCGTTTCCCATGCAAATTCCGAAATGTCATCAATGATACTTAGAAGAGCATGTCTTGCGACCAATTTGCATAGTACTAATGATTCACTCACAAACAACAGACAAAGAAAAATCATACTCCTTCCTTGCTTTTCTAGTTCAGTACATCATTGAATTGCTCCAGAGGTATGATAGAAAATCAACCAACAATTCAAATTTTTCCTAAAGTATTCCAAACATTATTCAGATAAAGATCATCCAACTTGGTTATCAACATTGATGTTTTTGTTTTGATTAACGTTGTTTTGACCATGTTGTTTGATTTCATTGGCATTGAGTAATCATTTTGATGTTGTGGTTGATTTGATGCGTCAATGTATGTTGCGTGTTGTCAAACTGTCATTTTTCCGCTCATTGCCCCTCTCTTGTGTAGTCTGTGTTTCTGCCCCCAGTGTGAACACAACCTAAATATTAGGGATATGTACAAATTTCATCAAGCTATGATGAAACACAAGAATTCCTGTTGCATGATATGGATATGATAGATATGTACAGATGATAAATATGGATAGATGATGTCATAAAGCAAATGCAAGACGTAAGCTAATAGATAAAGGAGCCCATTTTGATCACAAGTAGCTCCTGTTTGCCAAGTTTTCACCATTTTTTTTTATTGCACTTTTTTTAAGACTTTTTCAGATTTTTATGTATTTTTTAAGGACTTTTTTAGATTTTTTATGTATTTTTTCAGGGCTTTTTCTAATTTTTATGTTTCAGACATAGAACTTCTTCAAATGAATGCTATTGATCGGTTCTTCAAATAGGTCCCCTTCTGACGTAGATAACTGATATGCTCCAGAACCGTATGCTGCAATGATGACAAATGGACCAAGCCAATTTGGTTCAAATTTTCCTTTCTTTTCTCTATCTTGTTGATTGCGTGGATTTTATTTTAAGACTAAGTCACCTACTTGAAATTTTCGTGGTTTAACTCTATGATTGTAGCTACGGGTCATAACTTGTTGATAACCCTTCAAATGATCAGCTACATGTTGACATCTTTCATCTAACAATTCTAGCTCTTGTAGATGAGATACTCTGTAGTCTTCATCATTTATCAATCCTTTGAGTGAGACCCTAAGTGAAGGTATTTCAACCTCTAATGGTAAGATCACTTCTACTCCATATACCAAGGCATATGGGGTGGCTCCTGTTGGTGTGCGAATGCTGGTTCTGTATGCCCACAAAGCTGGATTTAACTGGACATGCTAATCACGATCGACATCATTTACCGTCTTCTTCAAGATTTTCAAGATTGTTTTGTTTCAAGCTTCTGCTTGACCATTTCCTTGTGGATAGTAAGGTGTAGAGAACCCGTGTTGGATGTTAAATCTTTCACAAAGTTCGTCAACATCCTAATTTTTGAAAGGCCTCCCATTATTAGTGATTATAGAATTAGGAATTCCATATCGACAGATGATATAATTCAGGATAAATGAAGAGATTTGTTTACTAGTCACGGTCATCAAAGGAACAACTTCGATCCATTTTGTAAAATATTTTGTAGCCGTGATGATGAATTTATGCCCATTTGATGATGAAGGATGAATTTTTCCAACAAGATCTAGTCCCCACTAAGAAAAAGGCCACATCGGAGTAAAAGGCTACAGTTCCTATGCTGGTGAATGAATAAGCTTCCCATGGATTTGGCATTTAGAACACTTCTTGAAAAAATCAAAAGATTCCCTCTCCATAGTAGGCCAATAATATCCCATTCTAACAAGTTTCTTGGCTAAAGTTAAACCACTTGAATGAGTTCCACAAATACCACCATGAACCTCTTGTAAGGATTTTTCAGATTCATCACGTTCAAGGCATCGAAGGAGTGTACCATCAAGACCACGTCGGTAAAGGATATCGATGATCAAGGTATAATGGGATGATTGGCGTATGAAATTCTTTTTTTGGTTTTGGGATAAGTCCGGAGGTAAGATGTTATCTTTCAGGTAGGTATAAGTCTTGCCATATAAAGGTGAATCAGAACCAGTCAAATGACATATGACTTGGGTCTCAGGATTATCATAGGCGGGAGAAAACAATTGTTCCACCAATAATTCATACTGTTTTTGATTTTCTGATAATTGTAACAAGGAAGCAATTGTAGCCATTGCAACTGCAGCTTTATTATCAATCCTTGGG
>VDFB02000003.1:632049184-632205783 GCA_007258455.2 Sequoia sempervirens
GTCCGTTATTGCTTGGGATGGACGAACAGTGGCGATGACATGGGCCACATTTACGCACACTGGTATGATTATTTGCAAACCACTGCACCACTGGTGCACCAGGTGATGGTCATGATTGTTGCTTTTTGGATCACGATAGATGGGAAAGGATCTCACCTTCACGGTGGCCTCGTACACACTATCAGAGAGATGGTGGAGCATCAAATGATTTTTACCTGGGGGCGCAACATGCTAGAGCACCTCTATCGGGAGTTAGGTCGGTACGTTCATTATGAGTACCACAATCTAACAACGTCCACACTTTTGCAGGCGTGGAACTTCACCCACATCATGCACACAAGGTCGATCAGTTTTCCCCAACAATGACCATATCACATCCCATGGCCCACTAGTATGATATGATAGGCTAGTGGAGGTTCAGTGATTTAAAATTTTGGAGGCTATAGTTCGATACTCTTACTATGGATGGGGTCAGATGGAGACCCTACCAATTTTTCCAATGGGTAGATGATGGCAAGTACCTAAGGAACTTGCAGTGGGACTATTTTCTAGTAGGTCATCACGACCACATCATTGTGCCATACTACTGGAGTTAGGTCATGCAACATGGCCATATATAGACTATTCTTCTAGACATTCCCACATATACTAGGGCTTATAGGAGCACGGACAGACCCAGGGATCACCTCCACCCCACCATCACTGATTTTGTTCCCTCAAATGATGATGAGTCCAACCACAATCTGCCACCCATGGTGACAGTGGATAGTGTCAAGATTTCTATAGATTTCAAAGGGTGGTGGGATAGGCACCATCCTCCTCTTGTGTTCAACAAGGGTGCCCCGGAAGGGGATCTAGGCCCATAGGGGGATGTGCCACCTCCACCTCCATAGGACAGATGGAGAGGGTAGCACCAGGCCGAGGACAAGGAGGAGGCGGCACCACAGAGGTCGAGGCAACAAAGGAGGTTAGACCCCCAGTAGCTACCCTTGTCTCATCGGTGCCACCCACATCTACGGTCACAGGGATGACAACCTTGGCATCTTTGGGAGTAGCTACTGACGTCAACAACCTGGGTACCAATGTCACTCCTCACCCTGATCCCACATGGTAGACAAGGGACCTAGGTATACAGAGCATGTTGCTTATATTTCAATACTTTCATTTTTTTTTGTTTATGATTATACATATATGCCATGTGATACTTATTTCTCTCTTTCCTTTTGTGGTTGTAGAGGATTTATAGAGATGGACTGGGTTGATGGCTCAGTGCATTTCAGAGGTGGCTCCTAACATGTCGATCCAAGGGATGGTCCTTGAGGCTTTCTAGTTGATGTTTGCGGGGAGCAAAGATTGTCCAACTGACTGTGGAGCTCGCCACTATTCGGGGGTAGTGTGACCAGCTATCTGTGGAGCTACGGATGACGCTTGACGAGTGAGATGCAGCAGTGAGGAGGGCCAATGCCGCAGGCATGTGGCACCCTTCAAATCCACCTTAATGACCTCGACAAGTAGCCAATAGCCGTGATCCGAATAGATGTTCAACAACTGCAATAAGAGCTGACATAGGCACAAATGACAATATGTTTGTTGTAGGGAGAGATCAAGGGGGTGTGGGTAGCTCTATCTGCATCACACTTGCATCGATCCCATTCTATGACCACCATGCAGCCCCTCCCTAGACCACAACAACAATAGCCAGAGTTGAAGGGCTCAGGGAGCCATGCGCCACAACCATAGGGGCTTATGATTTTGTACATCATTTTTGTATTTACATATATATACATATATATATATATATGTAAATATATATATACACACACACACACATAAATATATATATGTAAATATATATATATATATATATATATGTAAATATATATATATACACACACACACATATATACACATCAATATTATTACATATTTTACATATATACACATCATCATTACATATCAACAATATTACATATATATAACATATATATGTACATACATATACATACCATTAATCAACACATATATATATTATTACATATATATATATATATATATACATTTTATTTTATATACATATACATTTTATTACATAAAAAAACATATATATATTTGCCATCAATACATATATATATATACATATATACATACATACATACATATATATATATATATATTATTATTATGAGCCATTTATCATCATATATATATATTATATAAGGTAAATATATATATATATATATTTACACATATATATATATTTACACACACATATATATATATACATATATATATATATATTTACATATATATATAGATCTTTTGTATAGACATATATTCAATAGCCACTCATTTTTTGATAGTAGTGGCCCGATACATGTACATGATATTTGATATACACACACATATATATACTAGTTTCGACATCATGGAATTGTATATTTTGATGTGTATGATTTTTATTTTCATGTATGTTGATGCTATGGATGTTACATGGTCATATGGATGTATGTTTACATTAGATGCTAAAATGATTTAATAAACACACATGGTTGTATGTTAATTAAATGCAATGATGATCTAATCGCCTTAAAAGATGTAATGTGATAAATTGATACATAGCATAGCGAGACTCATGTATGTATATTGCACACACATACGTGGTCATATCATAACACAAAAATATTAAAAATGTGTTAATGAACAATGTCAACATGCGTAGCGCTACTACTCTTTCAAAGAGATAACACCACATGTATGACACATGGGACACTTCACATAGTATCAACAAAGATGCATCACATTAACAAGCTCTTTTAGAGGTGTTCCATCCATAGATGATAATCCATAGGCACTCAAACCATACACAAAGACAACAATGTAAGGGCCTAACCAGTTAGGACTAAATTTCCCTCTTTGATTCTCACAAAGAACCAGGTCTCCCAATTTAAAGGTCCTAGGTAGCACATTTTGATTATATTATCTTGATAACAATTGTTGATAATCTTTAAGATGATCGAGGGCCTATAATCAGCACTTATCGAGCATCTCTAGCTGATGTAAATGATTAGCTCAGTAGGTTTCATTGTCAATTAACCCTTTAAGGGAAACTCGCAGAGACAAAATTTCCAACTCCAAAGGCATGATAGCTTTGGCACCATATACGAGGTTGTAAGGAATTGTTCCCATTGTTGTACAGGGAGTCATGCGGTAGGCCCACAAAGCATATGTCAACTGAATAGGCCAATCCTTACCATGTTTATTAATTGTTTTACAAAGAATGAGTTCAAGAGTCTTTTCAGACGCTTCCACTTGGCCATTGGATTATGGATAGTACGGTGTAGAAAATCTATGTTGGATGTGAAATTTCTCTAATAATTGCTTTACTTCCTTATTCTTAAATGGCGTACCATTGTTAGAGACAGGTGTAGCAGGCAATCCAAAATGAGAAATGATATTGTTGAGAAGAAAGCTATAGATAGCCTCTGCATTTGTGGATCAGAGTGGAATAACTTTGACCCATTTTGTGAAGTAATTTGTGGTGGTAATGATAAAGGTATGTCCCTTGGAAGAAGGAGGTGATATCTTTCCAATAATATCCAACCCCCATTTTGAGAACGACCAAGGAGAGGTTTGATTTTGTAACTCTTGGGAAGGTGCATGAATGAGACAACTTTGTTGTTGACATTGAAGACACTTTTTAACAAAATTAAAGGAATCTTGCTCCATTGTTTTCCAATAGTACCCCATGTGTATCAATCTCCTTACTAGGGATTTACCTCCAAAGTGTCCACCCCCAAAGTTTGAATGAGCTTCTTTAAGGGCGAGGGGTATTTTCACTTTAGTGAGGCATCACAGAAGCAAGCTGTTATAAGATTTTTGATAGAGTTCTAACATCAGATAAAATGACATAACATGCTGAAAGATTTCGTATACGAGTGTGATCATTCTTTGTCGCATCATCAGGAAAGTTTCTAGTCTTTAAGTAGTTATAGATATTAGAGAACCATTCTCATGAGTCTATTTGAGAACACACAAGGGCCATGGATTTGGGTTGATTGAAAACCGTCGGGGTTCACAAGACCTGGACCACAAAGTGGTATTATTTCGTACCCTCTTCTGAAGGTACGAAGGAAGCAACACTTTCCATGGCATCTACATGACTATTCTCCCTTCTAGGGATGTTATCTATCATGAAAGAAGAGAACCGGTCAAGCAAGGACAAAGTGAAGTCTCAATATCGAGACAACTTATCTTGTTTTGCTTGATAGGTCCCCGTAATTTGATTCACAATAAGCTCATAATCACTTGGTATGTAGAGATGTATTATCTTAAGTGCAATCACAACACACAATCCAGCAATAAGATCTTCGTACTCAGCGATGTTTTAGTGCAAGGAAAATCCAATCAAAAGGATAGAGGGACCGATTTGCCTTAATCGATGGATATTAAGATCACACCCACTTTGGAACCAGTCTGACGCCTCGATCCATCAAAATACATCTTCCATTCAAGGTCGTAATTAATTACGAAAATATGTTCATTAGGGAATAAATCCAACCCTGGGAAGGAGTGAAATGAGGGAGTGTCTGCCAATTGATTGGAAACTGCTTGACCCTTTATTGATTTTTGAGTAACAAACTTTATATTGAACTTAGAAAGTAACATAACCCATTTTTTTAATCTCCTAACGAGGTCAAAACTAGAGAATAGATGCTTCAAAAGTTCATTCTTTACAATGATGTGTGTTTTAGCATGGAGAAGATAGTGCCTTAACTTCTGTGTAGCAAATACAAGAGAGACACATTGTTTCTCCATGGAGGAATAACGAGTTTCATAATCGACTAGGATGCGACTAATTTAGGAGACTACTCTCTCTTTCCCGATATTGTCATACTAAGCCAACAAAGTTGTCAAAGAATAGGGTGATGCTACGAGGTAGTGAAAAAAGGGTCTATCTTGCATAACCGACATCAATACAAGAGGATTGGCCAAATAGGATTTGATCAACTCAAAAGCTTTCTGGCACTCTTCATTCCATATGAAGCGAACATCTTTCTTTAATAAACGAGTGAAAGGAAGGGTATGATTAGCCAATTGAGATATAAATCTATGAATTGCTTGAATCTTCCCCTGCAAACTTTGTAATTCAGTAATATTTCTAGGTGGAGGCATGTTAACAATGGCATCAATCCTATTCTTATCAATTTTGATCCCACAGTGAGAAAATATAAATCCCAAAAGGTTGCCAACATCTACACTGAAGATGCACTTATGGGGATTGAGTCTCATCTTATAGAGTCAAAGCCTTTCAAAGATAAGACGAAGGTTCTTTACATGATCTTGATGGGTTATCAATTTTTCCAAGATGTCGTCAACATAGTCTTCTAAGATCTTGTGAATAAAATCGTGAAATCTTAGGGTCGTTTCCCGTTGGTAAGTCGCTCCTGCATTCTTTAACCCAAAAGGCATGAACACATAATAGAAGGTACCACAAGGGGTAGTGAAGGTTGTCTTGTACTAATCTTCTGGGTTAATACATATATGATTGTATCCTGAGAAGCCATCCATAAAAGATAACAATGCATGGCCTGCAGTCGAATCTACAATCATTTCTATATTAGGCAATGAAAAATCATCCTTAAGAGAAGCCTTATTAAGATCATGAAAGTCAATGCATATACAAATATGACCATCAGGTTTACTAACAACAATGATATTCAAGATCCAAGGGGATTAGTCGATCATACAGATAAAGCCTACTTTCGATGGCTTCTCTATCTTAGTCTTAACCATTAATGCCACCCTGCGATTGATCTTTCGAATCTTCTATTTAACTAGCTTGGTGTTGGGACATAAGATGATATTATGAACCACTATGGACTCATCGATACCATACATATCTTCATACGTCCAAGTGAAGATATCAAGATGAGAATGTAAGAGATCAGAATGTTCATCTGCTTCCTCTGAAGAGAGACATTTCCCAATCTTAATTACCTTTTCAGAGGACTTAAGATCAATAGAGATTTCAATAGTATCCCCTTTAAGGAGGGAACTACAATCTTCAGGATGGGATATTGAAACATCATTATTAACATTAGATAAATGGTTCTCCTCATCAATACTCAAGACAAATTCTCTGAAGTATGCTTGTTTATGCAGGTGATATGAGAATCATCTCTTGTGATGAAAAGGAGGAAATGGGGAATAGGAACCTAGGAATTCCTCAAGTTCTTCATCTGAAGAGAAGACATCTAAAGGGATCTTCTTGGACTGCTCCCTTTCCTCTATCAATTCAGGATGGACTATGTTTAATGGTTCAACTGAAATCATGTTAACACTCCACCAACGTTTCTACTTAGATTGTTCGATAGAGCATCCCAAACCCAGATAACGCTTGCATGGCTTGAACTAGATAGGGACTTGGATTCCTTGCTCGATACACCCTAGGTATTTCTTCCCATAATCATATCGAGAAGCAAGCTCATATCCAAAACTGTAACGAGTTTGCAAAACTTTGGGAGGTGGTAGCTCTATGTAGAGTGTTCATTCCACCTATGAATGTCAAATTTCTCCACAAGAGCACTCCCACCTTCTTCACTAGGTTCACAAACATAAATCTCCTTTGTAGGAGTGGGATTACCTTCTTCAATAGAGGAAGGAGCAATCTCCTAAATAGGGTCACACTTATCTTTCTCAATGAGAGTATCATCCTTCTCTACATTAGAAGTACACATAAACTCTATGCAAGAGGGGTTTGCCTTGTATTCTGTGATAAAGAATTCAGAGATTTCCAATCAGCCCCAATCATCACCAAGGAAAGCATTCGATTGAGAAGGAAAAGGGGAAGATGGGTTAGACTTAGGATCTTCTACTTTAGGTGGTTCATCTTTAACAATACTTGCTCCAAGGACAACTTCCATGGAGCGTATCGATGAAGAACATGCCATAGCATCAACGGTCAGGGATGGAATATATTTTTTGAGAGTGGATACAACTAAAGCACAACTAACAACCACTAGTTCACAAAGGTGAACAACTTCTAGATATGCTTTAACCGTAACCACTCAATTGTTTGTGATGAATTTTAAGGAATGACGTAAAGTAGAGTTTACAACACCCATAGTGTGAATATAGGGTCTCTCCAAGAGAATATTGTAAGGTAAAGGGCCAAGCATCACATAAACCAAAATAGGTAAGGTAACGAGACCCAGCTGCAAAGGCAGTATTATTGTGCCTAGAGCCTAACAACCAACATTATCAAACCCATGAATATACAAGGAAGAAGCCGCTAAAGAAGATGAATCAACTTTAATCTTAGGTAATAGGTGGATATCACAAATGTTGAGATCTAAACCAGTGTCAATGAGAGTATGCCTAATACTGATCTTATTAACGCTAATTAAAATCATCAAGGGTTTCACTTGCTTCTACACATTTGGAGGCGAGAGTTCTTGCAGATGGAACGTAATATTTGGTGAATCCACTTGAATATGAGCCAATAGCACATTAACATCAGTGGGCCTAGCAGAGGTAGGAAAGAGAATATTTTTCAAGGCTTCCTAAAGCATCTCCTAATAAACCGAAGCAATATGAAGTAAATCCCAAAGTGATATCTTAGTTGGAGTAATACGACGCTGCTTGAAAATATCATAATCACCTAGTGCTTTGATTGTAGGTTTAGGTGTTGTAGAAAGGCTTGGTTGAGAAGGTGGTAAAGAAGTAGGAACTTGAGTGGGTTGAGATGTAGGAATAGAAGGTTGTTAATCCAAGTTCTGTTTGTTTCTTCTTGTGTTATATGTGTGCCCAACAACATTATATGAGGGGGAGTCGGCAACTTGCATGAACCTTGAGTATAGGTCTGATGAATTACTATGACATGAGATCCCATAAACAAAAGAATCCTCCCTAGAAGAGGAATCAGTCAGGGTCACATAAATGACGGGTTTCTTAGGGCTCGAAGGAGCCATAGAGACCACTACTACATTTACCGACTCCTCGGTCAGTGGAGAGGAAGCTTGCTTAGGAGATTTATAGATATGGGAGGGTGCTTCTAAGAAGTCATCTAGAGCATCATCCAACATATCAAAATCTTCCTTAGAGAAGGTATTATCATAAACGTGAAAACACTGTAAGAATAGATCTAACATGCTTCATGTCGGGTTCACCAAAATGTGAGATAAGAGGGATTCACTACACACATGTCTCTTCGTTCTCAAGAGATCACTAGGGAACGAAATCCCCTTATTCACCTCAACATGAAGGGAATTTTGAGAGAGATGGGTATATGTTAAATTTTATGGGAAACTACTTAATGATCCAAGAAAGTAAAACTTCTAGATTCCTACCTCAGACAGGGGAGCTCTCAGCCAAAAGACGGAAACATAGATTCAGGACATCAATGTGGTGCATTATCGTTTGAATTGTGCGTTGGCATCCTAAGCAATAGAAAGCTCAAGAATTCAAGTGGGCAAGATAAGGTCTCACTTACTGGCCTGGGTTAGAGGTGTGTTAGATGAAATAACCAGACAAAAGACATAAACTTAGAACAAAGTACAAGGAGAACTTGGAGAAAACTTACCTTCCACCAGATGTTTGAGTCTTCACTCCAAGCTCCACTTTGCAACCTACACACAGAAGAACAAGGGGAAAAGTCTAGGGCTGTATAAGGTGATGAGTCCAATTTATGGCTCAATTTTGATAGGGTTTATCATATATTTGTTATTGATACTATAGACTTTGACACCTGGTTATTGACATTTTCCATGTTATTTCCCTAGATTTATGAACCTTGGGCATGAAATTATCCTTTTGAATTTTGATGATATTAACATGCTATGTGGATTATCTATGTTAATTTTACATGTGGTTGAATGGATGTTACTTTAAGGTAATTATGGATATGCAATTTTTTTGTGCGTGTTAATGTTATTATGCAGGTTTATATTAAGGTGCTAATATAAATGAAGTCGACAAAGTAGGAGTTCCTACCAGTTGGTCGGTTGCTAAGGAATTCAAAAAGATGGTCATTAAGAGGTCAAAGGAGGGAAAAATCTCAATGGAGGGAAACTTCCAATGGAAGGGAATTCCTAGCTCATATGGAAGTTGTAACTACCTTTTAAATGACCATGTTTGTTAGTTGATAAAATCTAGGAAGTGTGTTGTGTTGGATCCTCGTTGGGGCAAGTCTGCGTTGATCAAATCTAGCACATGCATAACTTCCTCCCTCTCTTTTCTATGTTTTCAATAAATGACATCCTTCTATTTTTTTGGAGTCGACTTCCTAGGTAGTTAGGGTTAATCATAAACTTCTCCCTCTATAAATAATGGCCAGATACCCCTTTTCATAAAGTTGGATGTTTTGAGTTTGTACTTGCATTTTCAGTTTAAGTAATACAACCATATTGTTGGTATGTTGTAATCATGTTTTCAATGAATAAAATGATATTCTGATTTGCTGCATCTGAGTTAGCTTAAGGAAGATTCACTCAAGGGGGCCCAATTGGTGAGAATTCCACCCATTTAGTTTAAAAGTTAATTTTCTATTCAGTTATTTTTTTGTTCAGTAACTAGTTTCAGTTCTAGCAGTTATCTATTCCTGCAACCATTGGAACTCTATTCTGTGATTGTTTCTGCAACCAAGGTAGACAAAGTAGTTTCCTATCTTTTTGTTGAGATTTCTATTTCTGTCATCCATTTCCTGTACATTTGTTGATGCTTAGTGTAGTTGTTGATTCATGCCCAGTGCTTATGTTAATTTCTTTCCAACATTTTATTTTTATTATTGTTTCTTTTATAATTTAAGGATGACTACAGTAGAGTCCTAGTGCACATAGAATGCTAACCCATTTCAAGTTTACATCCTCGGGTTGACAATGAAATACACCTTCATGATGAGCAAGATAACTACTTAGCGAAGATGTCTAATCTCTAAGTTACAGCTTTAAGGGATTAGTTATTGAACCATTAGAGGAGGCGAACATAAGGGTCTACCTCAATCAAACCCCCATTTTGGTGTTCCCACCTCCTTAGACAACCAAGTTGGAAAGGAGTGTTAATGAAGTAAACAAAGCATGTGGTGAAAGTAAAACCCGCTTCAAGAGTAGAACCCACAACACGAAGTAGCAAATGAACAAGTAGGAGAAAAGAGTAAAAGAGAGGGAGAGAACATTATCCATGGGCCTAAACCCTTCCTGGAGCACACAGATGCACTGTTGAGCATTTGCTTGAGAGCTGTAGCTGTTGGAAGGACCTCAGTCTAGCATGGCTTCGCTTGTGAGAGTGTTGCTATCAAGAAATAAAAAGAACTCAGGAATGAAAGTGTTTAGAGAGCTTCACTGAATGGCTTGAACCCCCAAATGATAGCCAAGAAGGGATTTTTGTTTCATGCAATGGTGGTAAAGAGCCATTACACCTGAATTATGACTGCTAGGACACATGTTGTGAGAGTCAAGATTCGAGATTCCCCATTTCAAACTTAGAAAACTGCCAGGACACTAGCATGTTGTGCAGACGTCCGCACATCATGCAGGCATCCAAGGCCTAGATTTTTGGGAAACATGTCATCAGGATTTTGTTGCTTTGACATTAGTCCACATGGGGTCAAAATGGCGAGATTCTGACTCATGGAATTTTTGTCATTAATGCCCTAAGGTGTCATAAATGCTTGGCAAAAGTGCAAAAATGTGGAATTGACCTTAGGTGCAATTCTGCAACATTACAATATTAATTTATACATACATACCATTATTTTAATATCTTACAATATATATATATATATACATACATACATACATATATCGATAGTTATATATAAAGTATATATATACATTTATTATATATACACATCCATTTATATATATTTAAATACACAAAGTATATCTCATGTTTCAATACAAGGATTGAACACTATGACTCAACCCAACTAAACAATCATAGAGACCCAAATATTCCTATCAACCCAAAAATTATCAACAAGATTTTCTTACCGACATGTAGCCCAAACTGAATTGACAAAGCTTTACCAAGCTAAGCTGTGAGTGTGTGCACTAACTCAATTAGGTACATTATGGGTTTCCATACCAACTTCCTCTGATGGGTGATACTCTCCCTCTCCTCATTGGAGGGATTGATTCTTTCTTGCATCCAACTTAGTGCATCATGAATGAAGTTAGCTGATAACATGAAAATCATATTCATCATATATCATTTGCATCATCAAATTATTTCAAAAAAATCTCATCATAATACATATTCATATATTTCATTCATCCATTAGACATATTAAAGTCATAATCTTGCATTTAAAATCATATTTACTCATAAAAGTAAACGTAATCTAGTAACCTAGAAATGGGGTGTGACATAGGGTAGGAGCAGGTTTATCAACCATAGGTCTCTTTTCTTCCCTTAGGGGAGGAACTAAAGGAACCGCCAGGGGTCAGGAAACCATAGTCTCTTTAGGTCTATACACTTGTTTTATCTTTGGAAGCACAAAAGGGATCATTTTGTTGTCTCGTGGTTGCTTATGGGAGATGGGTGAAGGAACTATAATGTATTCATCTTGGTTATTTGGAAGAGTTTATGGATCAATCATAGGTTCATCAATGATGGGCTTGGGAGAAGGAACAACCATGAACCTATTAGGCTCGAGAATATTGCTAAGAGATAATTTTTCTATGCATTTTGCCTTAAACTTTTGATATGAACTAAAAAAGAAATCTTCAAGAGGCTTTATAGGTTCCATAGGTTCAGGCCAAAATAAATCCAATAAAAAATTCCCATGGGAAGATAAAGGATTAAACTCACTATGATGCACTATAAATATCTCATTTTCAAAGGGAAACTTTATGTACTTGTGAATGACTAAGTGGATGACATTCATGGAGAATAACCACTGGTAGCCTAGTTGCACATGAAATTGGTCTAACAATGGGATGATAGAGAATGAGAAATATAATTTCTTTGGTCCAACTTTTAATCGAAGAGTGATCGAACCTATCGTAGGGCAAGCAAAACCATTATGCATTTTTATCCATGCATTTGATTATTTACACTTGAACCTTGTTAAAGTTCATGCATAAAAAAAAATTCCTTGGTGATCACATTCTCTACACACATGGGATCAATAAGTATCCCAGTTGTGGGCTCATCATTAATTTTTCTAGCAATATAGAGAGGACCATTGGGTTCATGTATAGATATGTCAATATGAGTAAAATAAATGTTAGGTAACAAAGTGGTCTGGCCCTTACAGGGTTGAATTTCTATGAGAGTGACCATGTCATGTAGATCATCCTCATTATCGCTCTTATCATATTTATTATCATCATTATTATCATCATTCATATCCTCAATCTTATCAACATTCATCACATCATTCTTGACTTCACTAGCTTTTACAAAGTTGGTTAAATGATTTGGCATTGGGTTGGTGAAAACTTGCAAATTTTGATTGGGTGGGGCAACTGACTTATTTCCTTTGTCATTAATTAACATCTCCCAACTAGATATGATTAGAATCGAGGTCTTGTACTTGATTCTTAAGACACATGCATCATTTTGTATTATGTCCACTTTGTCGGTGATATTGGAAAAAGGCATGTGGGTTATAATTTGGAGGTAAGGGTTTGGTTGTGTCCATAGGTTTGACCAGAGGTAAACGAATTAGGTTCTTATTCAAAAGTTTCAACATGATTGAATAGATGGAAGCAGGTAATGGAGTAAACCTTAAGTCTAAATTTGTATTAGGTAGAGCTTATGGCAGAAACTTTAGGTTCAACTTGGTTTGTTTGGGATGGATTTATCTTTAAAAAGTTCTTATTTTTCTTATTAAATTGTTGATATTTGTTGTGATGTGCAAGCTCAAACTCCTCAATATGTTTTGATGAAGATGCCTCTTAATATTTATTTATTGAATATTGGTAATCACGAAGCATCGTGCACAAACTCATAAAGGATGGGAACTTCTGTAATAATACTTTTTCTCTTATATCCTTTTGTAAGTTGTTAATGAACATTATTTGGATTTCCACACTAGGGAGAGTTAGATTGACTTGTGATAATTTCAACTAATAGCAGCTTACAAAATCTATAACCTTTTCACCTTCTCTTTGTTTACATTACATTAAATCAATTATATTGATCTTCAGACCAATGTACACTTGGAAATGGTTGAGGAAAGCATCGACAAGATCAATAGATGAGTGAATTGAGTTATTCGGTAATGAACAAAACCAATCCAAGGCTGTGTCCTTTAGTGACCTAGGAAATAGTTTAGCCAAGAGCTTATCTTCAAAAATGAAGTCACTACATAAGGCTATGTATGCTAATATATGGTTGCTAGGGTCTCCTTTACCATTGTATTTCTCAAAGTAGGGCACATCTATGTTTTGTGGCATTTTTGCTCTTAATATCTCCAATGATAATGGGTTTATTTTTCCATATTGTGATGGTTGTCCATTTTGAGTTTGGTTTAATGTTGATATTTGTTGTTGAAGGGATGTCACATTTTGTAGGATTTGGTTTATGACAAAATCATTACTTGTCATGTTTTGTGAATAAGGTGAATATGGTGGAAGTGTATATGTATTAGGTGGACTACTATATTTCAAGTTTGTGAAAGGTGATGGATTGGATATATGATGTTTGAGTCGACAAAAATATAAGGATTATTAGTAGAAATAGAAAAAGTTGGAGCTATATTGTTACTTGGAAACATCATTGTGGTAACAGTTGGATTTCTATATGTGGGAATAGAGGGTATAGTTGTATGGAGAGAAACTTGGATTCCTCCTTGAATTTGAGTATACCCCAAATTTTGGGTGCAACTAGCCATTGTAGGTACATGATTGTCTATGATGTGGGCTATGCTACACATTACCTTTAATCCTTCAGAATCATCAAGTGTTTTCCTCATGTTATCCTATGACAGGGACTGTTGTACCAATGATATATTATGTGCATAAAGTCTTGAAGTTTTTCTAAGGCTTTGTCCAATTGTTTTAGTTTCTCTTCAAGGACATGAGCCGCCATGGTTTCAACATCAATGATAGTGGTTGATAGTAAGGTCATGAGAATTGTGACATTAGAGACGAAGTCCGCAATGGGTTGAGTATTGACAACACTTGTCATGAAAAGGTTGGAGAACTCAAGATCCATAGTGGATGTACCAACAGTGTGGGATGCCATGAGTCTCAAATTACATCTCACTAAAGTATTGGGAATAAGACACCAGGTTGTGAAACTCATGCAAGTTTCACAACACCAAAAGTGCACCCAAAATGAACACCAAATTGCTAAATAAGTACAACAAACACTCAATTTTAGGAAGCAAAAATAAACATGAATTGTAGCAACAGAGGTCTCAAAAAAATTGTTTGGTCAAGACAAGCAGGACAACATCACCAAGGGCATTTGAGTCTTGATCAAAGGTTCTGAATTCTACTTGTAGATAGCTATAATATTAAATGAATTTCTAGAATTTGATTAATGCATTCTAATTTGATGCAAAATTCAAGTATGAAATGATTTTGAAGATTTTTGAACAAATTTGAACTCAATTTTTATATCTGAAATGTAATAATTGACTAATTGCAATATGTAGAGACCTAAAATTGATGATTTTGAATGCAAATTTCAACCTTAAACAATGCAATTTCATTAACTAAATACAAAATGCTTTATAAAATGTAGTTACTGATTCCAAAATAGGGATATGCAAGTACATTAAAACTAAGAAAACATAGATTAAAAAGTGTGAAAAATCTTGTTTAAGCACTGTATAAGGATGGTTGCGCAGGGGCGATTGAGTCTTTATTCAGGGTTCTAAAAATTTAAAATCTGAATGTTGAGATTGATGTTTAAGGTTACTATTCCTATTTGCAAACAGGTTTGACAATGACTGTTTTTCCATGAATTTTTTAATGTAAAGGAAATGCAAATGTATGACAATTTTGGAATAAAATGACACATTTTTAAATGCAATTTTGAAATAAAAATCTAATATAAATGACTGAACACACTGTAATACAAGATATGATGCAATATGTATGCAATATTTTTGGATTTTTATGATTTTTTATGATGCAATATGAAACCCTAAATGAACAATGCAAGACAATGCAATGTAAAACCTAGATGAGAAATGAAAAACCTAGATCAAGGGTTTGAAAGACTACCGAATCAGAAAACTATTATGTAAGAATGGTGGGTTCATCGAAATGGAGCATAAAAATGTTGTGACCTAAAACTTAAGGTCAATCAACCATCATTTCTATGATTTTATTAAGATACAAATCAATAAGATGCATAGATTGACTTACAACCTCCAAGGTGAGTCAATTAGACCTGGATTTGATCCTTTTAAGTCTTATGAATGAATTGGAAAAGATTTAGAATGATTGACCTAATTAGAAATAATGATTAACCTAATTAGACTCAATGACCTAATATGATGAATGCAATTTCCTAAAGATAAACAAAACGAAACGGTGATTTGCAAGTGGATCTGGAAAGTGCAAACTGATCTGTACCTATGACCAAAAGTTGGGTTTGAGTGTTGTAGTAGGACTAGGCTTCCCCTAGGCGAATCGGTCTTTGATGAGGGATCCTAAAATTATTTTTGCAGTCCTCTAGTGCTAGATCTGAGTTCCTGATTCTCAGTTGTAAAATTTTCAAAATGTCATCATTAATTTTTGTAATTGAGTTTTTGCGGTTTGACAACTTTGATGAAAACAAATGCAACAATGCAAAATGGATCTGCAAACTCTCTTCAATCCTTTTTAGACCTATAACTTGCACATTCATAGAGAGGGAAATGATGAATGAACAAAGTGTTGCAACTCACCACCCTTCAAGGACTTCCTAAGTCCTTGAAGGATTGAAATCATTCACATCACTTCAAGTATTTAGATCATGCGCTAATTGAAGGGGTCCTTTTCAAAAGGAACTTCAACGGTATCCTCCTGCGATATGTTACCGCAGAACAAGCAAAGAGAATTCTTGACACTTTCCACAACAGCATTGTGGGCAGATATTTCTCCGCCAAGACTACTGCCATCAAAATCATGTGTGTGGGGTACTTTTGGATGACACTTTTTAATGACTCGCACTCTTTGGTGAAAGCTTGCAAGGAATGCTAGTTCTTTACAAGGAGAAGGAAGAATTTTGCAATGCCTCTCAAACCTATAGTGCTGCACGATCCATTCACACAATGGGGCCTGGATTTCATTGGGATGATCAATCATGCTTCTAGCGCTAGACATAGGTGGATCCTAATGGCTACAGATTACTTCACAAGGTGGACGAAAGTTGCACTGCTTAAAAATGCAATGGAGGCAGAGATAGTGGATTTCCTCAAAGAATTGGTGACAAGGTTCATCCCTCCAAAAACTATCATTTCAGAAAATGCAAGATATTTTCTAGGTGCAAAGGTATGCCACTTCGGACTAACAAATGGCATATTCCTTAAGACATCAGAAAATTATTACCCATAGTGGAATGGCCTAGCTGAGTCGACAAACAAGAACTTGGTCTGAATCCTCAAAAGGATTGGTTTAGAGCACCAAAAAGAATGTCATAAAAATCTCAGAGTGGCACTCTGGGCAGACTGTATAACTCCTAAGCAAGTCCTTAAAAGTTTTCCTTAGGAGTTGGTGTATGGAAAAGAGGCACTATTGCCTATATCCATGGAGATCCCATCGCTCCAATTGTTGAAATCCCTTGAGATAGAGAAAAATGGTGTCATGGAGGTTCGGTTGGCCGAATTATTGGAACTATAGGAAAAAAGGGAGAAGTACCTAATAGCCATGACTAATCGCCAATAGGTGGTTAAGTGATGGTTTGACAAAAGGGCGTCCGACCAAGGCCTAAAGTGTGGAGACTTAGTGCTGAAATTCAATGAAAGGGACGTGAAGCCAGGTCAGCACAAGAAATTTGATGGCCTTTGGGGAGGCCCATTTAAAATAACAAAGTGTAAGGAGCATAATGCCTTTGAATTAGAAAATATGGAACAAGAGGCATTAAGAATTCCGTTCAATGGGATTCATCTTAAATTGTTCCATTAAGTTGCATGCTTTTACTGGTGTAAATATGTTAATAATGTTTTTTTATTTTTCTTTCCTTTTGTTCTATTGGTCAGTCTTTTATTTAATTCATGTTTCACGACGATGAAGTAACCCATCATTGTAGAGAGTGGGACAAATAAATTCATAAGGTGAACAGAGAGAATAATACCCATATACAAAGAGAAATCAAACACATATGCTGAAAAGAACAAAAACTCATGCTATAGAATACCAAGAGAAAAAGGAGCCAAGGATTTTATAAAGCTATATTTCATTATATATTTATGCTTATGTATTTACATGGAAAAATGGCTTAAGGGTCATAATTCAAAAAATATACGACTATATGTTGCTTCTTTTTCATATATGCTATACGTAGGCCTTTTTCAAGCATATATACAAAAACTAGAAAATGGGTATTGTATCCTTAGGAGCAAAAAGCAGAGGAAGGAGGTATTTTCAATCAACAACATGTGCAACAGCATTGGATGCATCAATTGCAGCATCCACTATGTCTTCATCAGTAGGCACACCACCAACAACACCAACAATATCAGCAGGAACAATAGCTAGTGGCGGAGGGAACACTAGGTTCCTGAAGTCAGTATACCATTAAATGTTGTAGAATGACACTACATTATAGAGGCGAAGGAGGAAATGGCATGCACGAGAGACCCTTTCATGGTGTTCATTTTGTGACTGCAAACAAAATTCACTCAAGAATAGCAACCATGGGATGACCACTTCTTCTTCAATGTAGCGCCTAAGGTCGCTTGTCATGGGTAGGCCTACCCCATATGCAGCGTTAGCAACAACCTTGTCAAGACCGTTCAGATAATTCTTGGGGAATATTTCTTTAACTAACTTCAACACCAATGGCCTAGGAATGTGAATATCCAACTTGGATGCGACAAAGTGCGAGCAGATGTCGATATTAACCTGATACTTGTCCTCATACTCCAAACAATCCTGACCCAGAACCCACTTCATGGCTATTAGAGCGAAGGAGTTTTTGTTCTTTGTCATTCTTTTTAGACGTCTGGTGGAAATCTCACTGAGAAAGGTTGTCTGAGACTTGTGCAACACTAGCCTAATGGGGGTATTCATGGTGATGACACATTGCAACTATATGCTAACTATTCCTAAAAGTTTCCTAAAGCCTAGCCTATGAAGATACTTCACCAAATTTTACCAAAGCCAAACACTAAGTCAATAACCTATTACTAAAGTTTTCTCAAATGCTAAGTGTGATTTCATTACCACTTACATACCTATTTATAGAAAAAGTGAGGAAAGGCATGGTAATGGGCTTTCCAAAAAGCGATGATAATCAGGTACCAACTTGAAAACTATGCCTAAGCTTGCTCAAATTTCCTAAACAATTACACCTGGTAAGTATGGTTCAATGTGTGCAAAGTTAATGAGAGCTAATTAATTAGCTTAAGATGTTGGCATTCATCGGCAGTGACCTGCACGATTCTAAAGTTGTGGTGTCACTTCTCAGGCATTTCCCAAAACCTAATGCAAGATTCATATCTTTTCAAGCACTAATCATTTGCTTTGGCTTAATCATTTCGTTCGGGATATTAATTGCCAGTGCATATGAATGCTAAGCTAAGAGAAAATCACCAGCCCAAGTTCCAAGGAAATTGTGTCATATCACACGATTGCCAAGGCAATTACAAATTCTTGTCACTTCAAAATGGAAATTAATTTATTTTCGCACGAGCCAAAGGGTGGGCAGTACATGCCAAATTGAATGCAAAAGGCCACTTTCGTCTACCACCTTGAGAAAAGATAGCCAAGTATCCAATGCAAATTTTTAAACGCTTAAGGGTCTTTTCAATACGCTAAGTTGAGTGAAGATAGGTTTTTAACATATCTAGAGTCGAGGAAAAAGTTGTAGAGAATTCAGGCCTAGCAAAAGCTTCCGTTAGAAGGGACAATGGCAAAAAGTTCACAACAGGAGATACATGGGGAGGCAACAAAACCTTTGCTCAAAGCCATACGGGCATCGCATGCTGTTAACGTCTGTGAAGGAATTTCATATGCTACGCCTGGTATACCAGACAAGCCAAAATGGGTGAACACTCTAGAATTAGACGGACCCAAAAATTACAAAAACCAAGTTCAGGTCCAGGAGGATTGGGATAATATTCATGACCCGCAACTCGCAAAGAACCCCAAGTCTTTGAGAAAAGGGGCATGTGACAGGATGAAGGTGTCCAAGAAACTAATATCAATGGCAGAAAAGATATGGATCAGTGGGCTCCCACAGTACATGGTCCCATTAGTGCACTATTGCCTAGAGTTGGTTGACGTGGCCATTCAGCGTTACAACCCAAACACCCACAGCATTGAGGGTCAAACTTTAACGGTTAACATCA
This sequence comes from Sequoia sempervirens, assembly GCA_007258455.2. Taxonomy (NCBI): domain Eukaryota; kingdom Viridiplantae; phylum Streptophyta; class Pinopsida; order Cupressales; family Cupressaceae; genus Sequoia; species Sequoia sempervirens. Next base: position 632,068,638 of record VDFB02000003.1, read on the forward strand.
GCCCGCAGGCTATCTGGCATATGCTATGTATCCCCGACCTGATCACCAGAAGTGAGAGAATTGAGGTATTCACTCTTGAGAAAGGAGAAAATACATGGAGGGGAATGAGAAAGGGCCCTCAATTTTTAATTAAGGAAACCGGTAGGCAGGGAGTGATGAGCCAAAACCCGCCAAGTATCCTGGTGTCGCACGGTTCATTTGAGAATGACTTAAAGGAAGCCTTTTCAATGCTAGCATTTTTTTGTGGCCTGGACACAAACCAGGAGGTGCAAGCTTTTCAATTAGGGTCAGGTTTCCAATTTTGCAAGCAGAATGATTTATTTTGGTATGATTTCGCAGACTTTCTCATAGAAGAAATGATAGGGAAAATAGAGAATTACCCAGAGGAACGTAAGTTCAGGTTCCTCTCCTTTCTTGCCCATATGTTTTTGCATCAAAACCCTAATTTCTTCAGTAAGCATATGGATTTATCTATTTTTGATGAAAAGAACAGAAGAAATCTGGTATCAACATGGACACCTCTCCTCTTTGCAACATTTGACTATTATGTATTTTTGGATTTCTTTCTAACTCTGATTTTACAAGACTTGCAAGGAGAAGATGGAATGGTCTGACTCAACATGGATCAAACATGATAAATGCAAGTTTTTACTCCCGCATGTGACTGGCTCTTCGGCACAGATTTCACAATCATCCAGATGCGGGTTTTCACTGAACAACCATTCTGACTCCCGGCTTGCGTCACAAATAGAGTTTTGGCTCTTGAAATGTATCGAAAGACATGCATTATTGATTACAAATTTTTTAGAGGACCTCCCAAGAAGAAGGGATGGTTCCAGTTACCCATAAATTTCAAAACGATGAGCCTGGTAAAGAGGCTGATGCACCCGCTATTGCAAGATAAGCTAGCTCATTTAGGTTTGGTGTTGATATGCGATAAATGGCAGTATAATCCTTTCAATGATCTTCCACATCCACACATGAGGGTTACACTCCTTGACCCTATTGGGAAGAGAGGCGCAACCCACGAGAGGACAAGGATGAACTTTTGCTTGATTTGGTGCATATTCCCTCAGAGAATCATAGGGAGCTATGGCATAAGTTCTACTTCATTGTGGGGGAGGCCAATGAGAATGTTGAGATGGGGACCACCATGTACAACAGGTTACGATTTAAGGAGAAATGGACTCTAGAAAAAATGAGAGCCTTCTGGATATATCACTGGGAAACAAAATAGCTTGAGGCCCATTATGAAAGCTTGAAAGCTAATGAAGAGTTTGAAAAATGGTGGAATGGTGAACATGCAACCTCTGACTCAAGCGCTGGAGGGAGCGGCAACCCGGGAGATGAATCTGAGCAACAAGGAGAAGAAGAAGCAGAGACCACAACGTTCTCTGCTTAGCAAGAGAAAATCTCTACGGGGCAACCCTCCTACACATCTTCAAATGTGCGATTCAATGTGTCGAGGGCCTCGCAGACACTCACTTGGGCTGCTAAATCAATGAGAGTGTCACAACAGTAGCTAGTAGAGACTGGTGAGCTTGGAGAAACCCTGCTCGCAAAGTGACAGCGCACAGAAACCATTGTCAGAGAGGTTTCACATGAACTCGATGCAAACTAGGTACTCACAACCAACCAGGAGCCCAAAAAGGATGAGGAACCAACAACAAGCCAAGAGCCACCATTGACCAGTCAATAGGTAACATCCTCTCCTACTTTTCTTGCCTCTCAGTCTATGGTATCCTCCACTATTTCCACAATGCCCCCCACCATGAGTATTGGCCCTTCTTTTCCCACCTTTGATACAATGATTGTGGGAAGTTTCTCTCAGCTTGCACGGGAAAATCCTTTCTCTTTTACTCCTCCACAAACCCTTACACCAACTGTTACTACTCATTCCTTCCTTGCCTCACTTTCTGAAGGCTCGCCCGCCATTGGTTCCCCTATTGCTACTATCACCGCAAATCCTCCCCTTTTCTCATAGCAAGTAGACTCTACAATGACTATGCCCTAGCCACTACAACCCATGAGTCCTCCCACCAGTTCACCAATGGAACCTTGGTGAATGACAAGCCCTTCTGTTGGTTTGAAAGCTGAGCTTTGGCATGTGCCTCATTTCTCCCCGCAAATTGTCACTCTATAGAAGAAGAAACTACCCATGCCTATTAAGCTTACCTATCCATATGCCCTACCTCCTGGTGCTCCTTTCATAGGCAGGCTAGTCCCTTCACCAACCCATTTTATTGCACAAAATGATGCTACAAAGGAGGCAAGTGCTAGTAGGATTCAAAATTGAAAATCCAAGGATGATCGTAAGCAAGCGAAACCGAAGGTGCATACTATCTATGATGAAACTCAACAAATGTTGAAATTTGTGACCATGTACCTGACCATGGCAAAGCAATAAGGGGAGATGCGTCCAGAAGATTATGATCTGTATGTCGTAGGGCTTGACATGAAGGCAGCTCGTCCATAGGATAAAGTTGAGCTCATGGAAGAAATGCAACGGGTGGTCACCTCTGATTTCATTAAAACTGGTCGCAAGCTAAAGAAGATGTATGAGCAGATGGAATCTTTGAAACAAAGAGCTAGTTTCTTGGAAAACAGGGAGAAATCTCTAGGAGCAGATGTTGTTCACTTGAAAGAGAGAGTGTTGATAGCAGAGGCAGAGGGAAATAGACTTTAGGAGGAAGTTGCAAAGGTTCAATCAATCGACCCTGCTGTAAATAATGAGTTGTGTGCTAAGAACAAGGAATACTAGAGCTAATTGACTCTAGCGAAGTAGAATCTATAGCTAAGGAATGAGGAGCTTGAAGGGCGACACATTGAGTATGAGCAGGGGATGGTGCAAAAGATGATGCGATAGATCAACAGCGAGATCAGTATGAGCAAAAGCTATAGGTGAAGGATTCCAAATTTGAGGGTCACAACGCCCAAATCAAAGAGGAGCTTCGGGAGGCAAAATATTCCCTTAACACAAAAATGGAAAACCATGGTCAGGTGAAGGAGAGTTGAACTAAAGAGTTAGCTCATGTTCAGGAACAATTGGCATCTACCAACAAGAGGATCGTGGAGCTAATACAGGACATCAACACTAGGGATGTAGAGACCACCCTTTTAAAGGATGCTCCCCAGGCTCCTATTGCCCAGCCGGATCTCATCCCAATGGCACAACAGTTATACACCTCATACTGGTGGAAGGTCAAGTCTTATTGCCTGACGTTACAATCAATACTCTAGTACATGTATCAAGTGACAAGCTTAAGCTAGGAGTTTCAAAGGACTATGGGGGAGTTCCCGTAGTTCATCATGGAAAAGGTCCCTGAGGCCCAAGGATTACTAACCAAATTATACTTAGTATCTAATGAAGACCTAACTGGAGCAGGAATCAATGATCAGAAGGTTGCTGCCAAGATGATGAACAAGTTCATCCATTACCACTAAACCATAAATCAAGCTAGGCCATGCGTGGCCACTTTGGGTGCAACTCTAGATAATGTGTGAGAAAGCTTCTCTCGGCGGACTACGAGGGGCCTACCTTCCCCATTTCTTGAGGATGGATTTGTGACCACTGTTGAACAACTTGCAATGAAAATTGAAGAAAAGCGGCAGGACACAAGTGCCTTACAAAAATTCAGCCAGCCTTGCACAATAGTAGATATCGAAGGGATTATCGATCCAGTTGTGCGGCTACTTTTCCTATATGAGTTTGGGGCCGGTCTACCGACAAAGTTGTCTTTTAAAGAAATGCTTGACCTCAATGGAGCATAGGAGAATCTACGCAACATATCAAGGCCATTTGAGGTGGACTGGTTGTCATTGCAGGATTCCCTCTCTAAGCTCTGAAGCCGCACCCAATGGGTAAGACTCTGGTCTGCAGCCAGAGAAATTTTGGGTTCTTCATTCCTCAAGCAAAATGCCCCCGATAGTTGCCAAAAGCTGTGAATAAATATTCATCGAGCCCCCTGCGGGATTTATTTTGTTAAAGTATTGGCCTGCACATTGCCTTCAAAGTAATTCAACCCCTTGTTGGTAATCGCCGCTGCCTCGCCACGTGTCTGCTCTACACTCCCCGAAGGAACTCTTCCCTTCACATTTCAAAATGGCCCCGCAACACTGCCATGTGTCCACTCTGCGCACAATTGAAAGCCACTTCCCTTCGTTTTTGAGTTAGGTTCCATCTGCATGCCACGTGGCTTCATCTTCGCATATTTTGGTAGGCCCCACAATTGGTACAAAGGATAAGGTAGGTTACACATGTCTCCTTGGTGTAAGTTTTCAATGGAAAAGGAAAAAGGTGAGCACGGGTTGCTCAGTATCAACACGTGTCTATTCTGCGAGTGCTTCTTGTAAATGATGGATGAAGCAAGCCAGGGACTGCGACATCCTACCACATGGCATAACTACTTTAGCGGGGTAGCGACACTTGTCTAACGCAACTTTGTCGGGACCATTGCCATCATTTGCAAAGGATGCACCTGAACTTGGAGCGACCAGATGCTTTGGCTGGAATCTTTCTATTGCAATGACCAGGAGGAATATTTGATTCTACATCATTGCCGAAGATTCTCAAATCTTTTCTATTACTGCTCACCAAGGTAGTGGGAGCCTTCAGTTATATATACTCCTCTTTGTTTCGAAGGAAGGGTTCTAGGATTTTATAGAAAGAACATAGATTTTAGAAAAGACACCAGGCCTTTGTTATTGTTATTTAATTATTGCAAAAATACTCTTAGACTGTGCCAATCATTCAGCCTTTCTGCTCTTTTTATGTATTTGATTAACTTTAGATTGTGTTTCTATTGTTTGAATGATTCATTTGCAGAACTTCTATAAATTTAATGCAAGTTTGCTAGTCTAGATCATGTCTTATGACTCTTCTTGTCAGTAAATATGTGTGAAAAGTTATTTTATGTCAATGAATGAATTGTTTAAACTTTAATCTTTAGTTTCTACCTTTCTGGGACGTCACAAATTGCTAATTGGGCCCTTAGATCTATGATTTATCGTGCCTATTATCTAAGTCCTGGTGCATCGCCTTAGATTAGAATTTTATTTTATATTTGTTTCCTCTTCCCTTTCCAAACCCCAATTATAGAAGAAGTCGGCTTTGTTAAAAACCTGAAGGTCACTCAGGTTAGCACAATAGGTCCACCATAAACTGATTTTCCCATAAAAGGGTTGTTACCTTGCCAATTTTTGGCATCAACAGATACTATACATAGTTTCTATATGTCATACGTGTAATGTTCACTCTTCAAGGATTGTAGTGTTGCGTGTTTTGACATTCCTTCATTAAAACACTATAAAAAATTGTGTTATGATGAAACCATTTGTGTGTGTGTGAGAAACATACATACATGTGTTTTACTATGCTATATATCCATGCATTACATTACATCTTTTGGTTAGGAAATTAGATCATCATTGTATTTGGTTAGCATGCATCTATGTGTGTTTATTGAATCATGATAGCATCTAATTTAACATACATCCATACACATAATATCCATCACATCAACATACATGAAAGAAAGGAACATATACATAAAATAAAGAACACCATAATGTTAGAATTGGTATCTCATGTATATATATAATAATATCAATGTCATGTACATGTATCATGCCATTGCCATAAAAAATGAGTGGCTATGATATATATGTATCAGTGTCTATACATCAAAAATGGCCTACAAAATATATAACATCACTATAAAAATGATGAAAATAATGGCTATCTAATCCCCAGGCATATGGCTTCCTAAGTCCTCTAGCTCTGGTGATTGTGGTTGTGGTTGTGGAAAAGGCTAAACGATAGACACGAAGCAGGTCCTCTATGACCGGGAAACAAACATCATTGTTTGAAATCCTCTGATCTCTCCCTCAAGGGAGGCTATGTGAATCTATGCCATCCTAAGTGCATCTCGAAGCCACTAATCCCCTACGGGCTGCTTGACAAGGTCATCAAGTTGGTTTTGAAGAGCGTCATGTGCCTACTCAGCATCATCTGCTCTCGTCACAACCGAATCTCACTTGTCCAAGGCAACTCGCATCTCTGAAAACACCTAATCCCTCTATCCTTGAGAAGTAGCATCAACTATCCTCTGCACTACATCCACTCATGCCTCCTCATACGTCATCCTTAGGTACACCACTAGCTCAAAAAGTCGAGTGTGCTACCATACTGAGATTGGCTGGTAGGACTCAAGGATGAGGCCCTGGAATGGAATGATAGGGGTGACCTCTGATATGCATTGGGAAAAGATCCCAGATCATCCCAATGTGTCCAATACAACCACAAACAGAAGAAATAGATCAGTATCACAAGATGTATAGATACAAAACTAAAGCAAAATATATACATGAGATTAAAACTAGAAAAACTAAAATGAAATGGTGTAGTGTAACTACTATACTTGGGTCCCCTAGTTTCCAGTGTGGATCAGGGGGTGGTGCGACGCTAGGACCAACACTACCTGCATCTAGTGCTACTCTTGATGCCACTAGCTCCACCCCATGGATGACAACAAGATCCGATGGTGTAGAAGAAGTTGGGATTGCAGGTGGGGGAGAAGACATCCTCTATCATTGCCTCGACCTCTCCTTCACTGTCGCAACCTCCTCCTCAACCTCTTGCTACTATTGCTCTCCACCCTCATGTGTGTGCCTCCACCTCACCCCTGGTGGTGCCTTTCCTTGTAAGCTAGGATCCCCCTTGTGGGAATCTGATGAAAAATGGGAGCAGGGCCATGCAACTACCACCAGGCCAGGAAACCTCTCGCCATGCTGACATTTTCAACTGATTGCATCTCAGACTAGTCCTGATCATCAATTTTGTCATCAGAATTAGCAATGTCAACGATGGTGGGTTGCTAATGATCTCTTGACTGAGTGACACTCCTAACGGCCTGTGCATAAGATGGGATTGTGAGGGTGATATTCTGAATGTTATCATGTTGTTGTATAACCTAGGTCTAGTAGTAGGCAATAATAACAAATTCCCTACAACCTAGGATAAAAGGTTGCACTACAGGTTCCTAAGGAACCTGCCATCGTCTACCTAGCGGAAAAACATGGTAAGGCTTCCATATGACTTGGCCAAGTTGCAAGGTGTAAAACTGTAGCTACTAGAACTATAGGTCTCCATCCTTCCACTATCAAACTAGCTCATACCAGTGAGCCATGGGTACTGAATAATCTCAGACTTGAGCATATCCCTCGGGTCATGTGCATGTAATGTGGGCGAGGGCCCACACCTGCAATAGAGTGCATGTTGTTACACTCCAAAACACATAATGCACATACCTTCCCATCTCCTAGTAGAGGTGTGCCAGCATGCTCCTCCCCCACATGAACACCATCCTGCGCTCATCCATCTCGTGAATAGTGCATATGAGGACCCCATGCAGGTGAGAGCCTTGTCCATCTATCATGACTCGAGTGGCTAGGGTGATTACCAAAACTTGACATAGCAATGGCATAGCACCATGCCCCTGCTTGAACCAACACATGTGTAAATATGACTGGTGTCATCGCCACCATCAATGTGGCCCAAGCAGTATGCGACCCCATCATGTCACTCCTAAGCTAAGCATGTGTTGTTAATAATAAACTTCCACCCATGGATGGGAAGGCCGAGAATGTGATAAACATCCTCGAGCGTGATGGTCATCTCGGTTGTTGGGAAGTCAAAGGTCAAGGTGGTTGAGTCCCACCGCTCCATCAACACCATCAACATACAATTGTAATTAAGCATCTCTAGCATCCAATAAACCTGTCAGAGGCCCACCTGCCATAGAAGCATCTCCTCTACATCTGATAGTCATTGATGCCAGTCCCAAACAAGGTGAAGTACCTGCCCACTGGGATACTCCCTCATCTTTGGATAATATTGAAAAAGAAAAAAAGATCAAAGCCAAAATATCTGATGTGCAAAAAATTATGTAAAAATCCACTAAGTGGGGCCTTCGAGATGTGTGTATGTTGCGTAAGCGTTCGAGACCACCATTAAAGCTAGCGAGATTCTAATGCACCTGGCTAGACGTTAGCGTGTGTTGAGGTCCCCAACGCACTAGCAAAACACCAATGGGTGAGGAAGACATAGGCATGCCATTTGGATGCCTGCTCTCTAAATCTTGTAAAAATTTACCAAAAATCTTTAGAACATGCACTAAAAGTAGTTTTAAAGAGTCACCTAATCCACCTTGAGGCCCTTGCACACATCTTCCCATAGCTGCTCCATCTTGGGCTCCAAATAATCTCGTTTGTGTGGCATTTTACTGACTTTTCTCTCACAAAATCAAACAAAACTTTAGTATTGAATAGTGAAAATGACCCTTCTAGGGGCTCACCTAGGTATATATAGGCCCCTCGGGTCCCATTTTTCCTAGTACTTATGGTCCCTCCATTTCTCCTATTTTTTCCCCCATGATTGGTGGAAAAACTAGGAGGGGGCATACGATCACTTCTTCATCAAAATTTTCTTCTGAATCACAAAAAATTTCCTTGATCATTCTTCTCGCCTTGGTAGCTTCTTTTGATTTTCAAGCTAACTTAAAATTCAGAGTTTTGGAGAGAAAAATATTGTGCAATTTTTCACAAAAAATGTTGTATTTTTTGTTGAGTTTGATCACTGGGGGCATCTTCAATACCTTCCAACTTGACCTATACAACCTCTATAGTATCCTTTTTGGCACATAAACTGGTAAAATTTCAAGTTTTGGGTTGATTTTTTCTTTTCTGCTTTGGTATGGCTGATTTTTCCATAATCGAGCCCACTAAAGTGGGGGGAAAATGTAATGCCGCAAAATTGCACCTAGGGGAAATTTCACATTTTAGCACTTTTCCTAGAATTTATTGCACCTAAACACATTTATGAAAAGAGACTCATGGGTTAGAATTTCATGATTCCAACTCCACGAGGTCCAATGACAAAGCGACAATAGTCTGTTAACCCCTTTTCTGAAAACTAATGTTCTAGACTCCTACACAACATGCTAGCATCTTGGAAATTTTCAGAGCTTGAAATGTGGAATCTCATAATCTTGACTCGATACATAGATCTTTGTAGTCAGATTCTTGGGTGTAATGGCTCCTTCCGCCCTTACATACAACAAAACTCCCTTTTTCTCTCATTTTGGGTGGTTCTCTCTCATTCGATCACTTCTCTTCTCAATCTCAGCCTCTTCTACTCTTTGCAATAACACTTCTACAAGCGAAGCTCTGTCAAACTGAGGTCCCTCCAACAACCAAAGCTCTCTATAAATCATTCAACATTGCATTAGTTTGTTCAAGAGGGGGCCGAGGACTATTGGTAATGCTCTCTTGCTCTTATCTATTTACGAATAGATTAGATCTCTTTGTTCACTTACTACTTGGTGGTGCAGGTTCTCCTCCTCAAGCAGGGATTATTTTCACCACTTCCTTTTGTCTATTTTTTTACTATCTATCTATCTAGCTATCCATGGAGGTGGGAACACAAAAATAGGGGTTTGACTACAACAAAGCCCCGAAACAACCCAAACGTTTTTCTCCATTCATCTTGTGTGTAGGTTGTCGAAGTGGAGCTTGGAAGAATATTTCAAACATTTGGCCATTTGTAAGTCCTCTTTTAGCTCTCCTTGTATTCCATCTCGCTTTATACTTTCTTTTTAGTTATTCTATTAAAAAGACCTCAGATCTGTGTCAAATAGTGAGGTTTTTAGTCATTATGCCCTAAATTTCAAGTTCTCTATTATTGTGGATGCCATCACATCCTTCGAACTCCAACGTGTTGCACTTGCATCTTGATACCACTCCATAGTCCGTTGGTCGAGAGGTCCTCCTTTTAACACATAGATCTTGAAACCTTGCTCTCTCATATTATGGAGCACTCACTTGTGATAATTAGATTATGTGTGTTTTCTTTGTGATTTCTTCATTTAGCTAACATTGAGCTAGTTAAGGGTAGTTCACTCCTTGGGATTGTCTTGAGAACAAAGAGACTCGTGAGCAGTGAATCCTTCCTATCTCACACATTCGATGGTCTTAGGCCTCTAAAAAAATAGGTTTATAGTGGGTAGTGTTACTAGATTTTCACTTATAGCTCAATCAGGTAGAGCTTATAGATTTGAATTAAAAGAAAAAGGTACATTTTAATCTTTCCTATATTACATTCAAGTTCACAAATTAAATAATTCAAATATTACAATTACAAATTACTGCATTCATGCAAGTGCATGTAACAAAAGAAGGATTCAAATCTTTTCTGAACAAAGAAGTAGTCTTTATTGAATGTAAAAATGCACATCATCTCACACAAGCCGTGAGATTAAGTTTTTCTTATTGAATACAAATTGAGAAAAGCATATACATGAATAAGTAAAAAAAGAAATGTGCATATAAGGAGAGTGACCAGTCATTTCCTGAGAATGACTAGTTCAAGGTGCGTTGTCTTGCATTGTTGTTGTCTTGAGCTGCTAGTGTCCTCCTAGTTCCTCCTTGCCCCTAGTTCCTGCATCTAGCAATAGCAATGAAAGATCACAAAAATTATATGAGCATTCACCTATGCATGTATAGACTAATCTCAATATGCATTAAAACAAAGTGCATGCTTTAGATGTCTAAGAAAACCATTAGGTCGACATACATGCTTAAAATAGGCATTTTTGTTTTCTAACTTATTTTCTTCATGTACAGATTTAGGAAAAGTAAGGTTTGTTTCATCAAATTATAGCATGTGGGTTAAAATGTGGCTCCCACAAGAGTTGAGCCATCATGCTACCCTCTACTTTCATTATAGAGGGATGGTTGCATTTTTGTCATCATTGAATCCATGTTGATAAATATCATCAATCATGGTGTTACTGATGAGGAATGGATATCATTATTAATGGGAGTCACCTCACATTAATAGTGATACTCCTTATCAATAAAAACATGTCAAAAGGCTCATCTACAAAGATCAATGAGATTATTTTTAGTTATTCAATGAGAAGCTATCATGAGTTGCATGGAGCAGCTATGAGTGATAAGTGAAATGCATAGTCACGGTCATCATGTTATTATGTTGTCTACAGAGCAATGAAACATAGATAAAAGCACCCTGAAAAATTTCAAAAATCAAGTAACATGGTAATTTCATGAAGGAAAGCAAAAATAGAGCTGATCTAGGGCCTATGATAGAATATTTGATGGACATAATGTGTTCAAGGTATTGTTTTAATGGAGTTGAATGCCATAGTATCACAGTGCATAAAAGTTTCCTAAGTGACAGTGATAAGCAAGGAAGAGGATAGGAGGAAAATCATAGATGTCTATGTAGCATTATCTGCTCTAAGCAAGTTAAAGTAGGGAGCAATAGGATTCATCAGACATGATTGCATGATAGTGAAGCTCAATGAAGTGCTACAAAAGGCTCCATGATCCAGTAACTCAGTTTCACCTCGCAAAGACTTTAAGGTAGTATAAGTGGCTTTGCTAGTTGGTATCATGGATTTCTAATTAAGAAAGGATATAAATGATTAAGTGATATGGATTTTAGCATAGGGTAGTGAGCATTCAATGCAAATATGGCCATGGATGGGAAATGATGTAGCAGTCCTTAGAACAAGTGCGAAGATGTTTTTTGGCATTGAATTATTTCATAAAAAATGTAGGCAAGTTAAGAGGACAGTCTTTGTGACAATTTTCACAGGAGAATAACTGAGAATAGAGGATGGTATCATACCAATAGTATTGCAGCTATACACAATTTAGAATACCTCTTAGCAGTTATGAGTAAGAATATGAAACGTTCTTCTATGATAGAGACTAAGAAAGATCATATTTTGAACCACTTGAAACAATTAAAGAAGGTCTTAAAGAAATAATCTTATTGTGGTGTATAGAAAAAATGTCATAAGAGTGCAAGCGCATTAACATAATCTTTCATACAGATAGCAATGAGTGACAATCTTCTAATGATTTCAAAGGATAGCAAATGTATTCATTCTCTATAAAGTATAATAAGGTTTCAAGACCATGCAGATTCCTCATAGCACCTGTATGAGCAAGTCAAAGGGTCTGTATAGAGGAAGCTTACAAGACAAAGATATGAGAAGCCATTATTTGGAAGTCTTAAAAATAGTAAAACAATGATTTTATATGACAGGAACAACGTATGAAAATACAAATTTCTTATCTTGGGGCAACTACAGGTGATAAATGGAATGCATAATCTCTATAGAAGCAAGAGGATTTTGAAAGGAGGATCCGGGTAACATTCATAGAGTTGCAATAAATGGAGAACATAGAAGAATAAAATACATGCATATGTAGATGGAAAACCCTTGAGCAAGTTCTTTTATCAAATAACAGAAAAGCTTCATTTTCTTTAACACCTAGAATCATGAATGAAGCATGAAACAAAAAATAAAGAAACTTGTCTAAGTCTCTATCAGAGAAGCTCGATATGAAATACATGGCTACAACTGCATGATGAAGAAATATATTATAGCAAAGTTTTTCAGTTACTTACAACAATATTAAGCTCGAATAGAGTTTTATCATGGTGGCTTCTGGGAGGAAGAAACCTTCAAAGAAGATAGAAATACATCAGGCCGCGGCTTACCCTTTATGGGGGTTTTTTTTAAAAACATTTTTTCCTTGGTTTGTTTCCAGCTTGAAATGTGAAGATGCAGAGATTAAAATAAAAATAAATCAGTTTTAAAACTCACACAAATGTCTGTGTGAAAGATTCAAAACCCGCAGGAATCCTTTTTATATATCTGTCCAAGAAAGCTCAAATTTTTTCATGGCGACATGAGGAATACATCATAAGAGGAGGAAATAAAGAAAACACAAAAGGAAAATGAAGTTTCACATAGAAGTCGCAGCCTGAAAGCTTATAAAAGTTTTTAAGTTGTAGAAATTTACAGATTTCAAGACATAATCAGACTTACCAATAATTGTTTCTACATTCAATCTTCTAGAAGTCTTCACAATGGCATCTGAAATAGACATTTCGAGCTCAAAAGGCTAAACTAGGTTTTTGATGACGGTGGTCAAGCTTCCTCCAGAAGCTTCAGAAAACAAAAGAAATAAGTGTTTCATTTTTTGTTTTGTTCAAGGGTTAGTAACCCTTAAAATGAAAATAGAATAAAGGTATTTCTACCTTTTATTTTAAATTACATCATGTGAACAATTGAACCGTATGTTAAGACTTTTAGTCTTGTGCCTAGTGATATTTTTCCCTCTATATAATGTAAGTCTTTTAAGACTTGTATTTTCTTTCTTTTATTTTTGCATATTATTTGAAGTTGTAAACATTAAGTCTTAAGTGATGTTTTATAAATCACTTAGTCTTAAGTGTTTTTTTTTTAATTCAAAATTAAGTGAAGGAGCCACTCATGCATTTGATCAAGGAGGGGAGATATGCTTTAATTTATGACATGTCGAGCATCTAGGGGAGTTAGAGGAGGTTGGAAAACATGTGCCAAGAATGTAGCAAGCATTTTGACTCAGCTTTGAGGCCTTTGGAGCGCTTATAGGAGGTGTTTTTGCATACCTTAATGGTGTACATAGTCAAATTTGACTTTTTCACCCTTTTAGAGATCATTTGGAGGAGATTTGCATGCTAGATTTTAGGATTTTGAGGGGCACACGAGTTCATGGAGCTTCTAGGTCCTTTTTTGGTGGAGCTACTTGGAGATGATGATATATTCTCATTTGTAACTCATTATGAGTTAATTCTTACTTGGTACTTTTTTCTGAGTTAGTGACTTTCACAGTCCTTTGATAGAGAAAAGCATATTTATGTAACTCTAATTTTGACTTGAATGACAGTAGATGCCTTGAAAATCAATGAAGTAAAGTATTTTACCTTCTCAATTCTTCTATTATACTGTGTGCAAGTATTTGATATATATGATTACTTGTGAATGTTTTCTAATTCCTTGTGATTTTTGTCTCAAAGTTAGCACCCTTTGCAGAAATACATGCATGTTGTAGGTCATAAGTTGTATTAAAAGTGCAAATGCTTATAGTTGTGAAAGTCATTCTTCCCTCTAAGAGTTTAGCATTTTAAAGGTCTTATTATGAAATACTTATGGAGGTAGCATATGAAGTTGAGTTGTGTGAGTTGAGCTTTGTCATTTTATTAGTTTGTGTAAGTAAGTTGTTTACAAGTCAGGTTAATGTTTATGTGTATCACCATGGTATAGTGCTTTATCAGTTTTCATTTTAAGTTTTCTCTCTCTCTTTTCCTTCAAAATCATTAGAATAGGTGATACCAAGAGGAAGACGACCTTCTTTGGAGGTTGACCTCTACTTATCAAAGCCCACACTTTGAGAGGTCTTCCCATGTTACACTGGAATGTTGAATCTCATTTTCAACAGGGTGCAAATTCAATAGTTAACAGTTTCGGCACGCCCGGTGGGACTGAGAATTGATTTTTCAGTCTCTTTTGTACTACACAGTGTTGCTATTCGGTGTGTTTAGCATAACTTTTAGCCTTTGGAGACAAGTTTTTAACATACCTGGTGACTCCATGCCCAAGGTAACTGGTTTCAACAGTCTAAGTGTTGGTTTCATGGTAATATGTCTTACCATACACCATTTCATGAAAGTGTTGTCTATAAACCTTCTTATCAACCATATTATACAGAACAACCTTATGTTTTTATTTCAAAGACCCTGTAATAGCAAATTCCCAACATTTTCATCATGTTTCCCACCCTCTCACTCTTTCTCAAACTTTGTATCAGCTAATACATGATCAAGATCAGTCTCTAGAGGAGGTTTTTGATGCTAATTAGTATGACTATTCACATAACCACCCTCAAGAACACCCTTATCAAAGTGTACTAGTTTTGGTCAAGCAGTTTGACCATATGTTGTGGGATTTGAGCCAAAATCTTGACTATATGAAGATTAATGATATTAGTAAAGTGTTCTCACACATGAATAGAATGTTGGTTGATGTCAAGAAGTGGAAAAAGACCATTATGCAGCAACAAGAAATGAATGAGTAGGCTTATTTTTGTGACCAAAAGTTGAAGATACAGAGGATGTAATTTGAAGAGGATCTTGAATGAGAGATAACTGCTAAGGAAGGGAAAATGAAGTTGTTGCCTACTTGAGTGCAGAGTACTCAAGCTTACTCAAATTATCAGCACCGACTAACAGAGGAGTTTCAAAGTTGGCAGCTTGAGGGGAGTTTCAAAAAATAGAGAGCTATTGTAGAAGAAGAGTAGAAATGTGACCAAGATAATAATTCCAAATTTGTTGCAAATGGCTTTGGAGGAGTATCAATTAACACAAAGAAAAGCTCTCCAAGATGGTGAAACTATTTCAGAATAGCAAGAAGACATTAGTGATTTGTTGATCAATGATCATCAACAAGATAATGGAGCCTTGGATCATGACGAAGAATAGGAAAATGAACCTGACACTATTTTCCAAGGTGAGAGCTTTGATGTTTTTGAGCATGTTATAAAGGAGAAGGATAATGTTGAGCTTTATGAAGAGGTATGCATGGACATGATAATTGAACAGTTTTGTTCAAAGATTCATGGAAAAGAATAAGAAACGGTCAAGACTCATGATGAGCTTGAACAACAAGTTCATAAGCTTGAACAAGTGTTGAAGCAATAGTAGGAATGTGTCTTGATAGAGAGGAGTTCATTCTCTCAGATCAAGAGGTTTCTCATGAACCTGATACGTAAGGCCTTGGCTGGTGGGAGGAGCTTCCTTTTAGCTATACAAAAAAGCTTGAAGTTGATTTGTTAGATGAAAGTTTGTTTCAAGAAGCTTCTTCGTTGCTTGAACTTCTACCTTTCTTCATTGAAGAATATGAGCCTAAGTTGGAGTGTACTTTCTTGGGAAGTAATGAGGACCTTGAGCTTGTACCAGTTGTTTCCAAGAACCTTCCAAAAGTTGATGGTTTTGATGAGTTATTAGCTACCTTAGTGGAAGAGGATTGTCTGCTCACCTTGGAGGAAGAATTGACATGGCAAGAAATTATGCAAAATGAAGATAGTGATGTCATTACAAGTCATTTAGATTTCTTTTTCTCCTATCCAAACTCAGCTATAGAGTAGGATATTCATGAAAAACATGAAGAAAGAGAAGCATCCAACAATGGGAGTTCTAGTTTTTCCCATTCAAGAGACTGTCCAATCAAATATTTAGCCCAGATGGAGTCCAATACAACACCAATGATCAATTATGCACTCACACATGAAGATACAGCTGAAGATAACAGTAAGGATGCGCTGGCAGCTAGACAAGAGTATGTTCAACTCACTTATCCTCCTTTGAATAACAATTCATATGATCAGTTTGATGAGGTAAGTGAACTTGTTTACCTCTTTCAAGGGCAATGTATAATCTTGTTGAAATTTTCTATGTGTCCCACCTATACTTAGTTGTCCTCAAGCATGTGAGTTACTGTATTTTAAGAAGAAGGGGCAACTATTTCAGTCACCCTGTAAACGGTTTTGTTTCACTAGCTTCTTTGCTGGTTAGATTAGGTTAGTATAGGTTATAATTCTAGTTTCCATTCGCTAAGTGTTGTTCCCACACAGTTAGGTAGTTTCCCTTATGTAGTTTTTGTTTTCAATAAGTTTCCAAGGTCTTTTGAACTATTCTACTAAGTTACAGAAGTTATAAACCTAATTTCCCAGTTTTTTCAATTTCTGAGTGACTCTGTGTCCAATGGACAAGTCTAGGCAACCGGTTTTCATGTTTAGCAAGCAAACATAAAGCAAATGTCACCAAAAATGTTACTAGATTTTCACTTATAGCTCAATCAGGTAGAGCTTATAGATTTGAATTAAAAGAAAAAGGTGCATTTTAATCTTTCCTATATTACATTCAAGTGCATAAATGAAATAATTCAAAAGATTATAATTACAAATTACTACATTCATGCAAGTGCATGTAATAGAAGAAGGATTCAAATCATTTTTGAACAAAGAAGTAGTCTTTATTGAATGTAAAAAATGTACATTATCTCACACAAGCCGTGAGATTAACTTTTGCTTATTGAGTGACCAGTCATTGCCTGAGAATGACTGGTTCAATGTGTGTTGTCTTGCGTTGCTAGTGTCTCAAGTTGTTGGTGTCCTTCTAGTTTCTCCTTACCCCTAGTTCTTGCATCTAGCAATAGCAATGATGTTAGAGCAATGCTCTAAACAATGAAAGATCACAAACATTATATGAGCATTCACCTATGCATGTATAGACTGATCTCAATATGCATTAAAATGAAGTGCATGCTTTAGATGTCTAAGAAAACCATCAGGTCAACATACAGGCTTAAAATAGGCATTTTTTTTTTCTAACTTGTTTGCTTCATGTGCATATTTAGGAAAAGTAAGGTTTGTTTCATCAAATTACAACATGTGGATTAAAATGTGGCTCCCACAAGGGTTGAGCCCAACATGGTTCCCTTTGCTTTCATTATAGAGGGCTGGTTGCATTTTTATGTCATCATTGAATCCATGTTGATAAATATCATCAATCATGGTCTTACTGATGAGGAATGGATATCATTATTAATGGGAGTCACCTCACATTAATAGTGATACTCCTTATCAATGAAAATATGTCACAAGGCTCATCTATAAAGATCAATGAGATTCTTCTGAGTTATTCAATAAGAAGTTATCATGAGCTACATGGAGCGGCTATGAGTGATAAGAAATGCAGTCATGGTCATCATGTAATTATGATGTCTACAGAGCAATGAAACATAGATAAAAGCACCCTGAAGTAGCTCAAAAATCAAGTAACATGGTAATCTAATGAAGGAAAGAAAAAAAAGAACTGATCTAGGGCCTATGATAGAATCTTTGATGGACACAAGGTGTTCAAGGTATTGTTTTAATGGAGTTGAATGTCATAGTATCACAGTGTATAAAAAATTCCTAAGTGATAGTGATAAGCAAGGAAGAGGATAGGAGGGAAATCACAAATGTCTGTGTAGCATTATGAGCTATGAGCAAGTTAAAGTAGGGAGCAATAGGATTCATCAGACATGACTGCATGATAGTGAATCTCAATGAAGTGCTACAAAAGGCTCTAGGCTCCAGTAACTCAGTTTCACCTTGCAAAGACTTTAAGGTAGTATAAGTGTCTTTGCTAGTTGGTATCATGGATTTCTAGTTAAGAAAGGACATAAATGATTAAGTGATATGGGTTTCAGCAAAGGGCATCGAGCATTCAATGCAAAGATGACCATGGATTGGAAATGATGTAGTAGTCCTTAGAACAAGTGAGAAGATGTTTTTTGGCATTCAATTATGTCATAAAAAATGTAGGCAAGCTAAGAGGACAGTCTTTGTGACAATTTTCACAGGAGAATAACTGAGAATAGAGGATGGTATAATACCAATAGTATTGCAGATATACAAGATTTAGAATACCTCTTAGTAGTTATAAGTAAGAATATGAAATGTTCTTCTATGACAAAGACTAAGGAAGATCATATTGTGAACCACTTGAAACAGTTATGTGAAGGTCTTAAATAAATAATCTTATTGTGGTGCATAGAAAAAATGTCATAAGAGTGCAAGCGTGGTAACATAATCTTTCATACAGATAGCAATGAGTGACAATCTTCTAATGATGTCAAAGGATAGAAAATGTATTCATTCTCTATCGAGTATAATAAGATTTCAAGACCTTGCAAATTCCTCATATCACTTGTATGAGCAAGTCAAAGGGTTTGTATAGAGGAAGCTTATAAGACAAAGATATGAGAAGCCATTATTTGGAAGCCTTAAAAATAGTAAAACAATGATTTTATATGACAGGGACAGTGTATGAAAATACACATTTCTTATCTTGGGGCAGCTACAGGTAATGAATGGAATGCATAATCTCTATAGAAGCAAGAGGAATTTGAAAGGAGGATCAAAGAAAAATTTATAGAGTTGCAATAAATGGAGAATAGAGAAGAATAAAATACATGCATATGTAGATGGAAAACCCTTGAGCAAGTTCTTTTATCAAATAACAGAGAAGCTTCATTTTCTTTAACACCTAGAATCGTGAATAAAGCATGAAACAGAAAACAAAGAAACTTGCCTAAGTCTCTATCAGAGAAGCTCGAAATGAAATACATGGCTACAACTGCATGATGGAGAAATATATTATAGCAAAGTTTTCAGTTACTTTACAACAATATTAAGCTCGAATATAGTTTTATCATGGTGGCTCCTGGGAGGAAGAAACCCTCAAAGAAGATAGAAATACATCAAGTCGTAGCTTACCCTTTATGGGTTTTTTTTTTTGAAATTTATATTTTTTCCTTGGTTTGTTTCCAGCTTGAAATGTGAAGATGCAGAGATTAAAATAAAAATAAATCAGTTTTAAAACTCACACAAATGTTTGTGTGAAAGATTCAAAACCCGTAGGCATCCTTTTTATATATCTCTCCAAGAAAGCTCAAATTTATTCATAGCAACGGGAGGAATACATCATAAGAGGAGAAAATAAAGAAAACACAAAAGGAAAATGAAGTTTGACACAAAAGCCACGACTTGAAAGCTTATAAAAGTTTTTAAGTTGCAAAAATTTCCAGATTTCAAGACATAATCAGACCTACCAACAATTGTTTCTACATTCAATCTTCTAGAAGTCTTCACAATGGCGTCTGAAACAAAGATTTCAAGCTCAAAAGGTTGAACTAGGTTTCTGCTGACGGCGGTCAAGCTTCCTCCAGAAGCTTCAGAAAATAAATGAAATAAATGTTTCATTTTATTTTTTTTCACAGGTTAGTAACCCTAAAAATTCTGATAGAATAAATGTATTTCTACCTTTTATTTTAAATTACATCATGTGAACAATTGAACCGTAGGTTAAGACTTTTAGTCTTGTGCCTTAGTGATATTTTTCCCTCTATATAATGTAAGTCTTTTAAGACTTGTATTTTCTTTCTTTTATTTTTGCATATTATTTGAAGTTGTAAACATTAAGTTTTAAGTGATGTTTTATAAATCACTTAGTCTTAAGTGTTTTTTTTAAATGGTAAATTAAATGAAGGATCCACTCATTCATTTGATCAAGGAGGGGATATATGCTTTAATTTATGACATGTCGAGCATCTAGAGGAGTTAGAGTAGGTTGGAAAGCATGTGCCAAGAATATAGCAAGCATTTTGACTCAGCTTTGAGGCCTTTGGAGCGCTTAAATAGGAGGTGGTTTTTCATACCTTTTAAATGACATAGTCAAATTTGACTTTTTCGCCCTTTTAGAGATCTTTTGGAGGAGATTTGCATGCTAGATTTTAGGCTTTTGAGGGGCATACGAGTTCATGGAGCTTCTAGGTCCTTTTTTGGTGGAGCTACTTGGAGATGATATATTCTCATTTATAAAGTTCATTATGAGTTAATTCTTACTTGGTGCTTTTTTCTGAGTTGGTGACTTTCATAGTCCTTTGACAGAGAAAAGCATATTTATGTAACTCTTTTGACTTGAATGACAGTAGATGCCTTGAAAATCAATGAAGTAAAGTATTTTACCTTCTCAGTTCTTCTGTTATACTATATGCAAGTATTTGATAGATATGATTACTTGTGAATGTTTTCTAATTCCTTGTGATTCTTGTCTTAAAGTTAGCACCTTTTACAGAAATACATGCATGTTGTAGGTCATAAGTTGTATCAAAAAGTGCAAATGCTTATAGTTGTGAAAGTCATTTTTCCCTCTAAGATTTTAGCATTTTAAAGGTCTTCTTATGAAATACTTATGCAAGAGGCATATGAAGTTGAGTTGTGTGAGTTGAGCTTTTTCATTTGATTGGTTTGTGTATGTAAGTTGTTTACAAGTCAGGTTAACGTTTAGGCGTATCACCATGGAATAGTGTTTTATTAGTTTTCATTTTAAGTTTTCTCTCTCTCTTTTCCTTCAAAATCATTAGAATAGGTGATACCAAGAGGAATCCGGCCTTCTCCGGAGTTTGACCTCTACTTATCAAAGCCCACACTTTGAGAGGTCTTCCCATGTTACACTGGAATGTTGAATTTCATATTCAACAAGTTGCAAATTCAGTAGTTAACAGGTAGTATTTGGTGAACACCGCAAACCTCTTGAACATCACATCGGGAAACCCACACAAGTTCGAAGCGCTACATGCATGGATTGACCTACAACTTTTGCCCACAAGCAATTTATGTAGCACACCCAAAAATGCCACTTGAGGTCAAACCCTTGAGTTCTCCATTGCATGGATGTCTCTCAAGGTAGGCCTCTTACTTGAAATAAAAAGGAGTTACTATTTCTCTTCACCCAAGATCGCACTAGGTTCAAGGGGAGAGGATACATAGTAACAACCTTATAGGGTTACAAATATATTGCAAATTGAAGATGCTTTTCTTCACCCAAGATCACACTAGCTACAAGGGGAGAGGATACACATCAAAAATCTACCGCACACATAAGACAAAGCACACACTCTTGATATAAACATGCACCAAAGATAAATGTGCTAAATTGTTAAAGCACTAAATTGAAGTGTGTAATTTGTATGCTCTTTTAAGCCCAAATGAAGATGCAATTTTTGGTTCAATTTTATGCACTAAATTGAAAATTTTAAGTTGTCCAACTTGAAACACAAAAGTAAATGTGAAATGCATAAAATGAAATTAACTCAAAATTTATTTTCAAATGAGTGTTAATAAACACTTTTTAGATTCATCATTATGTAAAGGTCCATCTCTATCAAATAAAACTAGAAAAAATATAGTAGTTCTAGGGTTAGTCCTTAACAAAATATGCAATCAAATTGAAGAATTGAAGTAGAGGGTGATCCCACAATACTGGTTTACAATTTTTGGCCAACTGGACACTGAACTGATTTTTTTTAACTAAATCTTCACTTTCAAGCACCTATAGCGACTAAACCATGAGGAATTTGAAGGTGATGCAAACCAGTGATTTGTGAATTTTTGTCTATAGATTCTAAATATATTTTTTTCAATTTTTTTGGAATCATATTGTACTTCTTTTTCCATCTCCTTTGAAAACTAGTTTTTTCAGTAAACACCATTTTTAAGGAGTGACGCTCACCGTATAACACGTAATTTTTTTTCCATGAAGGATAAATTTTTTTTTTTTTTGAATTTAGATTTTTAACTACAATATCTAGTTCTTCCAATTGGTTTCATAGTGTCTTATTGAATATTTTTTCCTTAATCAAGTTTCGAAGTCAAACCAATTACAATTCAAAAATAGACGGACTGTATAACATATAAATTTTTTTTGTATGTATCAATTTTTATTTATTTTTGTTGGATCAAGGATTTCAATATCTGGTGCACTCATATTTTTCAAATTTTTTTTTGATAATCTTCTATTTTTCCACATGTGCATAATAGAGAGCTTGATTTTCAATGAAAAACCTACATTCACAAGAAATAAAAATAAATATAATAATAAAATTAAATCTATTTAAAATTATATTTTTTGGGAAGCTTATAATAAGGACTACATACAAAAAATAAATTTTAAATGAATTCATTTGATCCCCCAAAAGGTAAATCAAAAGTGGTTTTTTATCAACATTTTGATAAGTGTAAAGGAGACTTTGTTATAGGTATGGTTTAAAACTAGCGGGGTTCTATCCAAGGGGGTTTGATCTAAGGTAATTTGATCAAACCCTCTTCAATTGGATTCCTTTAAATGGAAATTTTTAAGGCTTAAATCATTATATTTTCTAAAAAAATTTGATTTCAACAAATATCAAAATCTCCCAAAAATTGTAAACTAGCTTTGTGGGATCACCCTAGACGAAGGCATGTGATTGCATCCACAAAGGTGTGGCTTTACTGAAAAATGCATAAAATTTTCAAATAATAAAGGCTCGAATCTTTAACCAAGGCGTGAACCTTATACACACTCTTGATATAAATGTGCACCAAAGATAAATATGCTAAATTGTTAAAGAACCAAATCGAAGTGTGTAATTTTCATGTTCTTTTAAGCCCAAACAAAGATGTAATTTGTAGTTCAATTTTATGCACTAAATTGAAAATGTAAGTTGTCCAATTTTACACACAAAAGTAAATGTGAAATTCCTAAAATAAAATTAACTGATAAATTTATTTCCAAATGAGTGTTAATAAACACTTTTTAGATTCATCATGATGTAAAGGTCCATCTCTGTCAAATAAAACTAGAAAAAAAATAGTAGTTCTAGGGTTAATCCTTAACAAAATGTGCAATCAAATTGAAGAATTAAAGTAGACAAAGTGCAAGATTGCATCCACAAAGGTGTGGCTTTACTGACAAACACACAACATTGTCAAATAAGAAAGGAATAGATCTTTAACCAAGGTGTGACCCTTATACAAAGATGTGGTATGTTCCTCAAACAGAAGTAGAAAAATATAGAACAAAAGCATGACTTTTGATACAAAAGCATGTGACTATCAGATGTAAAGGTGCAGACCTTTAAACAAAGGTGTGGACCTTTAACAAAGGTATGCCTCTATCAAAAACAAAAGTGCAATTCTACCCTGAACTTGCAAAATCTGACAAATCTTGGAGAAAAATGATTAGTTAGGGACGTGGGGTCCCACCGGGTGTGCCATTATGTAAATGATTAAAATCAACTAATCAAATAACATCAAATTGAACTCTAAAGCTATGTAAATGATCAAGTAATTACACAATTCCAATGAAAATATTCACAAAAGATCAATTAGAATTTAAATAACATGAAAGAGAAAAGCAATTCAAATTGAATCTAACTAAACAATGCAAACCTCAATCCTATTATGGGATTATGCTCAAATTAGATGTGGATTTCTCAATTCAAACAAAATCCATGATGTTGTAAAGTAATTGATGAAGAAATGAGATGAAATGGCTCACAAAATGCTCTCAAATTGATCAAATTGGGCAATCAATTCAAGAGAGTAAGTTTGCTCAATGCTTTTGAATCCCTTTTCATGTGAAATGACCTACTATTTATAGAATTTGGAAATCATGATCAATGGTAAGGATAAAAAATTCTAATCAGTAGATGAAATCAAATGAGAGGAGTGAACATGGATCAAGGATGAATCAAACAGATGATAATCCATGAGACATGGATCAGGGATCAGATCAATGGTTCAAAATCCATGAGAGACTCAACTAATTCCCTAGTTTTTAGGAATTATGTTAGAGATATGTTGGAGATATTTCTATTTGGATGGAAATATTTGAATTTGAAAAAGAATATTCCATGGGAATATCCTTTGTGCAAGTTGAGGGAATTGGAGAATTGGAAAGAAATTAGCTAATTAAACAATTAATTAAAATTATTTAATTATGCAAGTGGATGAGATTAGAGGCTTTAATTAAATAATCATGAATTATTTAATCAAAGTATGATTATGATATTTAAGTAAATAATTTGCATTATTTAATCAAATGGGAATGGAATTAGCATGAAGAAAAGTGAATTAATTAGATAAAATTGATTTATTTAAGTAATAGGAGAAAAGGTGAATTTAACTAAATAATTGACATTATTTAATTAAATGGATGAATTATGTGAAATAGACTAGAAATGGTTTTAGTAAGAGAAGTCAAGTATGTTATATCATCAAGACAGTTTTAGGTTTCTATAATAGGTAGTCCCATCTTGAATGAAACCTCAAGGATTACATTTGGGTTTAGAGATTTTATACAGTTATGCGTTATCTTATTTAGTATAAGATTGTATAACCATTGTTTGTATTTATAATAATTTCTATGGTTGAGTTAGGTTATGAAACTATCTCTTTCAATTGGAAAGGATTTCCTTGGTTGATCAAGAGGGTTTTGAAGGGTTAATGAAATTAAAAAAGAAAAAACAAGTAGTAAATAAGGTGGTTATTAAATATAAAATAAAAATATTTCAATTTAACAAAGTATTTAGACTACATAAATGATGGATAAATATTGCCCCGAGTAGTGGGAGATCTAGGTGGGTTCATGGAAAGGATTGGTGGAGAACATTTAACTTAGGTAAAACATTTATTACGTACTTGAGATAAACTCTAGATAACTATTTGTGATTTCATAGTAATAATAATGTTGGTAAGATTTTGAAAATATAGGGATGTTTATCTTGATTAGGTTGGAGACCTAAATACCAAAGATCAACATGGATATGTCTTTATTTTGTGGAGCAATAGTAAGTTGGATGAATAGGAAAAAAAATTGGTACATTATAAATAACTGAATTAGATTATATGATGGAAACACATGCTTGAAAATTAACTATATTGTTACAAATTCTAGGTAAAATTGTTAGTTTTAAGATTCATTCAATATTGAAGTATTATTCTTGAAGCGTAATTTTTCTAGCTAAGAAATATGTTCCTCTTGCTATAACTAAACTTGTAGGTTACAATATAGGTTTTTTTTTAGAGATGGTCATGGAGAAAATGGACACTCAATTAAATACTATTGATTATTTAACAATTTTTTTAATAATACTATTTTTTTATGGAGTAAAGATGAGATGTGTTTATCCCAATCTCATTTATGGCGTTAACTACTTGGGATACTATTAAGATATATGCTATGTAATGCCCCGCCACGCAACCCTAGGGAAAGTTGCAAACTACTAAACAAATGCACAATTTTTTTAATTGTTTAATTACAAATACATGTAAGATTACAACACAAAGCCAACAATCCCCTAGGGTTACGAGACAAAGATTATTTAAAAATCACAAATTAAAACATGCATGAAATGAAACATAATAACATTCACTTAAATAATTAAAGCACATACATTCCATACATGAGATTTTCATTTAAGACCATGAGATCCTTCATGGTTACCAATAACAGAAGTTATACAATTACAATTACATCACTTATTCCCAGAATGAGGTAAATCAATAACATTATTGCTTATTACAATTTCCACCTCGATAACAATGAGGGGTAAAATAAAATACAAGAATAACTAACATAAATGAAGCCAAGGTAGCAACTGGATCCCACGAGCTCTCCTACATGAAAGTCTCGTCCATAAAGCAAACGCTAAAAAAACAACGGAGTAAGGTGTACATTCCACCCAACCAAGTGATACCCGAAGGCTCACCCCCCGTGCTAGGAGATAGTAACAAGGATTTCAGGTCAAGACCAACAACCTCTAAACATAGGCAACATGACTCAACTTGTGAAAGATACGAACATGACATCACATGACACAAAGGTTATAATGCTTCCAGATTTTAAGTAAATGATCACATCACAAATACAAACATAATGTTGACTTAGGAGAAGTGTCATCACAATGTCACATGGGATATCCTGGCAAGTCTTCCTAGGTCCCGGCCCCCATCTCGGGATATCCCGGTAACCTCTAACGACTCCCAGCCCCACATGCAAACCAATGCGGAAACTGTTATCTTTTGAAGGGACAAGATAACAATCTTTCCATTCCAGGCCTTCTCGTCTCATCCCAAGTATATACAAGCACTTGTGTCCATAAGCGAGGCAAAATTAATCTTTTTAAATGTTGGTACCACCTACACTAATCAATTGATTTAAGTTTTCACTGAATTAACCAACTTACATTGAGATCTCCTGGCACCACTTTGTGTGTCGGCCCTCAATGTAAGCCACTTCTCTAAGACAACACGTGGAACTATACCACAACCAAAGGATACTCAAGTGCAACCTAGGGATAATAAATCCCTAAACATGACATGAAGTCAACAAAGCCCGTTCATGATAACCGGGTACAACACAGGACACTATTACGCACTACCCAAGGCAAACAAGGTTGATCAACATGACAACAACCCCAAAACACATAATAGAAAAATCCTATCTGGAAGGCTTACATAGTACTAACTAGATTGCCCCACACCTAGAAATGATGCCAAACATCTAAAGAAGCATTACAGGCAATTTAAAATAATCTATGTTAGGATTTCTTAAATCCAATTCACCTAATGACGTAGTGCAATTCAAACAATTTAACTCAACATAAACTTTGCATAAAATTAAGCGTCTCAAGTTACGTTGACAACCACAAAGAGTTTGACTATTCGTTCAATTCTTGTTGACACAATTCACCAAATAATTTAAATCAATTTTTTTTCTTTGATATACAATGATTTACCATAAACAATTTTCATCTATCTTTTACAAATACTTCTTCTCTTTTAAAAAAAAAAACACATTTAAATATAAATATATATGTATATATTAAATATCTATGTAATCGAATATATATATATATATACTCGATATATATATATATATATATATAATTACACATATTTAAAAATACATATATAATTAATATTTAAATATAAAATAATAATCACTTAAGCACTCATTAAAATATAATATAAACATATTATAATATATATATTATATATATGTAATATCAAACTAACATATATAATATATATATATTAAATATATATATTAATTATATTTTAATTATTAAAAATAAAACAATAATTATGAATTTTATATTAATATATATTAAATATAAAATATATAATATAACATATATCATATATTTTATATTTAATATATATAATATAAAAAAAAATGCATTTTTAAAAACCAAGGCGAAGTCAATGTAGGGTTTGGGTCGCGCCCTGCCCTAACAGGGGACGCAGCCCCCATTGATGGGGGCGGCGACCTATGTGGGTAGCGTCGGCGCTGCCTCCATAGGCCGTCGACGCCACCAATGGGGCTGCAATGGGGTGGAAACCCCTTCCTCATTCCGTCACCCGAATAAAAATGGCGATTCCATTTTATAAAATCTACATAATTTTGACTGGTAAAAAAAAAGTTTCTGGTAAAAACCAGAAAACAAAATTTTGAATTTATTTTCTCATAAATTTAAAAAATTAGATTCAACATATATATATACTTATATATATGTATATATGTATATATACAATTGGATATGTATATATATATACATATATATAAATATATATCCAAATTTTCAACTAAAAGAATCAAACATACAGAATTTCCTCATACCCAGATTGGGCAAATGCTCATTCTTAAAACAAAATAAATTATCATTGAAAACACATAACTTAACCCAGCTATATGAAGATTTCTCCTTCTTTTCCAAATTTAAATGAAGGCCATCACAAGCACACATAATTTCACAAGAATTTCCATTTGAAGCACCATGTTTTGATCAAATTTTTCTGTTGCAAAGTTTGATGATAGAATTTTAATTCACTAAATTTTCACAATATCTTTTGAGAATTTTTGATTCAAGTTTGAATGGAGTTTCTTGATGGGTTTTTCTTCTACTACAAAATTTTGAATTCTTTAACAAATTTAAACAACTTCTAAATGATTTTCAAAATAAGAATTGCACAAAATTTAAACAAAAAACCTTGTGTTTTCTCCAAGCTTGAAGTATTTTAATGGAGGTTTTGCCTTTGCTTTGCAATTCAGCTTTTCCAATCTTCAATCTTCCCTTCACTAATTTTTCAAAAATCCCATCCAAGCTTGCTCTCCAATTTTCCAATTCTCCACCAAAATTCCAAATTCCAAATTCAAAAATAAAATGAATTCCCTTATGCAATCCCTTCTCCAAATTTGTCAAACCCCTAATTTTGAACTCACCCACCTAAATTTATTGCTAAAACTAGATATTTTATTTTTGCAAATTAATAAAACAATTTCTATTTCCCATTGTAATTTGCATAATGTTAATTTGAAACAAGATCTATTTGCAACCCAAATGCTAATTAAATTTTCTTTCTTCCACAAAATTGAATTTACCAATTTATATTTAAAATCAATTTTAATTTTATTTCAAAAAGGAATACAAGGCATAATTCTATTTTTTATTTGATCTCAATATTTACTAATGCTAGCACAATTATTTTAATTTAATTTATCAATAAATAAATCTAATCTATGATTAGATTATTTTATTGATTGAATTAAATTAACTAATTAATTAATAGTCACTCGTTTATTTATTTTGACAATGCAATTAAATAAAACAAGCACCGATTTAAATTGCAGATTAAATACAAGGGCAAGGGGAGAAGAGACAACAAAATAACTTATCCCAACTAACAACCCAACGACACACTAGGGCTAGGGTGATGTCACGACATAGAAAACCTAGCTACTATATCCCAATCATTTTCCGTTGGACAAGGGACACACTCAGACCTGTGGAACCAGGTGGAGTCTATGTCCTGTACCTGCATCCTGCACACAATACGAGTGTCGAAACATGCATATATATATATATATATATTAAAACACACCGTGAAGAGGAAATCACAGAATCACAGGGCACTCGCATGCGAGTGATGTGATCATGTCCCCTTCACCAATACAATATCACTAACTGACGCATCTAATCATCAATGATGTAGCAAAGCATAAAGCATCAATAATTCACATACATGCTAATTTAATCCATAACATGAAATAATAATAACATCTGATAAAAGTGTCATTATATTAAAACATAATGTTTTCATCGCTTAACAATTAGCAATCAAAGTAATCAAGTTTATAACCAACGTGCAAACAAGGTAAAACATACATAACGAACATTGTTCGATCAAAAGAACAAAATGGAGGGGTGTTACATGATACCTATTTTCACCTTCTAGGTTAAAATGGTCATATCCTACATTTTACAAGGCCTCCATGTGAAAATAATTATTGAAGGGAAAAAAATATATTAAATCTTTGTTTTACCAAGTTTCAAGGCATATTTTAGAGAAAATATTTTTTTCAAATACTATCATATTTCAAATGATAATATTAAAAAAATCAATTATTCACGTCAAATGAGTAGTCATTTTATGACAAAACATTGGAAAAGTATGTTAATTATTTTGTCAAGATTCTTTTCATGATATTCACATGCAAATGGGCAAAAAGATTAATTTTCATCTCTAATTTTTGAGTTTGGAGGGAAATTCCACATGAGTTTCCATATTTTCAAGATGTTTCCTTGATTTTTGGCCAAAAGAAAGGAATAAGGCTTGAGTTGTGAAGGCAAGTAAATTCTTGCAAAGGGAAAGAGCTTGATTTTTAGGCAACATGACAGGTTTGTAGCATCCCACACACTCATATTGGGACAGTCATATGTTGAAAAAAATGAATTGGTTTTTTGAGATATTTGGACAAAAATTAGGAAACAATTAACTGAAAAAACCCATTAAATTTCACAAAAACCCAATTTTTCATTTGAGATAAATCTTCACTAGTCTAAGGCCAAGTTTAGATGCGAAATGGGAAACATTTCAATCATCTTTAGCTACAAAGAAAGGTACCAAGTTGGAAATTTCAAAGGTTTCCTTCAACCTAGAAGTTGATTTCAAGGAGTTTGCAGAAATCACAGACATAATCAACTTCATTCAAGCTGAATGATTGGTTATCTTTCCCAAATCAATCAAGGATGGATTTATAATTGTAACTCATTTATGAGATTCATTATAACAATCCTTTTGATTCAATAAAATAATGGCAATAGTTCCTTCTCATTTTACCTTTGTCTCATTTTGCACATGAATTGGTAGATGTTCAGTTGTGATCTAAGTTTACAGTCTTTCTTTTGTCCCTTTACAAGCAATGTTTTGGAAAATTATGCATGTTTAAGTGCAGGTTATATGTTGTGTGTCAATTGCAACAAATTGTAGTTGTGAAACTTATTTTTCCTTCATGCAATAAGTTGAAACTAGCACCTACATATGAAATATTTATGTGCTTCATATTTTGATTTGAGTTTTGGACAAGTCAGAACCTTGTTGAGTCACATTGTGATTTGGTTAAAGCAGTTAGACATAAATATTTTTGTGCATCACCTCCTAGGAAATAGTTTTTCAATTTCAAGCAACCTTTATATCCCTTTTTCTTGGAGTTTTATGTAGTTTAGGTGATCCATCAAAGGGAACTAGCCTGCTCTAGAGATTCATCCTCATTATAAGCAACCCACAGCTTGAGGATGTTTCCATGTTACATAGGATGGTTGAATGCAACTCAACTAGGGTGCAATCCTAAGTGATAACAATATCCTTAGTAGATGTCACGTGGAATAATATATGTTAAGGTTCTTGGTGTTAGAAGTCAATTAAATTTCTCTAAGTTCACATTTAAGTATTTCTTTGTAAACTAATAAAAAAGTTACTATTTGTGGTAAGTTGTGGTGAGTTTTATATGGTGTTGCCATGGATAATTTTTTAAGCCTAGTGTTTTTATGTTTCCAACCACAAGTTCTTTGGAGAAGAACTCACAACTACATAATTGTCTATGTATACCACTAGAGTGCATGAATATGCAAGTGAACTTGTGCTCAACTATTAGAGTACATGGGGCAATAACTAGAAGAATAGTAATGTTTCAAATTATTGTAAGCACTAAGTGTAACTAGGGAAACAATCAAGTATTTTAATTTTCTACAAGACATTGCCAGTGTTTGAATTTCCCTCACAAAAGTATGTTTATGTTATATTTCTTCATTTTCAACATTATTAGACCATTTTTAGATTTTTATTATTATATACCTCAACATTATTTCTATCATATGATAAAGAATATGTTGAAATTTTTAATATTTAATTTGATGGTACAAATAAAGGATTTCCATTGTCATTGACACCTCCAATATGTTCATAATATTTTTATCTATAAGATATTTTACTTTATGATTTATGATTGGATGAATGATTACATGTGTCAAATGTCCTTTGACTTTGTGGAATTTTTATAATGGTTTTTCTCATTATATAGTTTAAGAATTTTTTTATTTGGATCAAATTGATATACTAGAGGGAGAGTAAGTAAATTAATCATCAATAAACTTTAAAGTTAATCCTCCAAATATTTATGAAGCTTAGTGAACTTTTTAGAGAATTATTTTTTAAATAAAGAAAAATAGAATTAGTAGAAACTCGATTAACATTTTCCTTTATTGATTACCCTTCAAGAAATTATTTGGATTTCAATAATTGGAAGAGTAAGGTGATTGATATGATGAATGATATTTAAATGTATTTATTTCTAAAATTTTGGCCTCAAGATTTTTCAAATGTGTATACATATCTATAAAGAGGGAGGTTTTGTAAACACGCACGTTATTCTTAATTTAATCATAAGTAGTCCTTGAAGAAAAATAATTTGTAACTCATTATCATGAAATTTGAATTTCAACTTACCTAATAAATATTGAAAGTGAATGTCATATAATCATTTATAGGTTAATTACTTTGTTAAGTGCATCTATTCAATTCCTTCATAATGATTCTCAAACCTATTGTTTATATGAAAATTATTTAGACAATTCATAGCTAAACCTTCAAAAAACTATATAGGAACAAGAGAAAAATACTAAAACCATTTGACATTATATTCCTTTAGTGATCATAGAAACAATTTTACCAAGATCTTATCATCATATGTAAAATTTGTGCAAGCACCCATAAAAAATGCATATGAACACTTAGGGGTCCTTTTTCATTGTATAACTCAAGTATCAAGGCCTTGTGCCTAGAGGAAATAGATATAATCACCTAAAATGAATTTGGTGTGGTGGATTGTAATCAAAAGAATCCTCGTTATCCTTGATTTTCCTCTTAAATTTGGTAATTTCTTGTAATAGTGTATGTAATGTAATAGTGTGAAGAATAGTTTCATTGGGTATATGCCTAATGAGAGATACAATATAAAAAGGTTTTGATATGAGGTTATCACCATATATATAGATGGATGGATCACATTATATAAAATATTATTCATGTGATGAGTTGGAAAAGTACTATGGGTCTTGGTTTAGGAAGGAGGAATAATATGAATCATGGTTTGGGAAGGAGGAACAATGTGGGACAAATAATGGAATGTATAACAATAGTGAGGTTAGTGAAAAAACATGATTGTCCAAAAATGCCTCTAAGTGGCATAACAAATGCTAACAAATGGATTTGAGCAATTTCTTGTAAAATAAAAATTAATTATTTTCACAATCTTAAAATATTTATTAATAAAATTTGTAGAAAATTGAATGTAGTTCATGAACTACTATTTTTTTAAAAATTGAAATAATTTTCCCAAAAAATTGGATTTTTAAATTAGGTACTATTAAATTTTATGGAAAAAAAAGAGAAGTTAATGACATTCTACTAGCCTAAGTATGAGAAAAGTAAATTTAAAAATGGTTGAATATAAGAAAAGGATAAATAATTAGATGGGTCGTATACTGTTGTAAATTATTTTTGTATGTAAATAATTAGTTATGATTTTTTATTGATTTTTTTTTTTTGGGATAGCTAACTTGGTTAAAAAATGAAATTTAATTTTAAAAAGTGTAGCCATTAAAAGATAAATTCTGAGGCATATTTTGGATTTGAAAAGGATTAAGAGTTTGAAAGTTATGGATATTTTTTAATTTGTATATCTATTAAGAATTGAGACATAGTGTATGTAGAAATTTAATAATTATTACACATTAAAATAATTATGAGGCATTTATTATATTTGTCAAATTTTGGGAGTTTTGTATATATACCCTTTTATTTTATGAAAATTAGATTAAAAAGGCTAATTAACTTCAATGGTGAAGTTCAAGAAAATCTATAAAGGTTGCTCAACTCATAATTTGGATAGAAACAGACATTTATTATATTTGTCAAATTTTGGGAGTTTTGTATATATACCCTTTTTATTTTATGAAAATTAGATTAAAAAGGTTAATTAACTTCAATGGTGAAATTCAAGAAAATCTATAAAGGTTGCTCAACTCATAATTTGGATAGAAACAAGGGAAGGTAGAAAGGAGGATGATGAAGGTAAGGAATATACTAGGAGAAATTATCATAGCTATGGAAGTGGTGGGAGGAGGTGTAGGATTAGGATCAAAATACGATAATGGATGGGGAAATGCACTATTATAAAGAGATAATACATAATCAAGATCAAGTAAGATATGTGTTTCATAGGGGTATCCTTCCAATGTATTATAAAGTAATTCTCTAATTGAGTAGGATACTCCACTTGAGGAAATGCATCAATTAATCTTTGCCTAGTAATTGTGAGGTCTTACTTAATTGACTATGCTTCATGATCATATAATTATTGATCATCCAAGTGAGTCACAACATGAGCACTAAATAAATACTATCTTTATTGAGTGGCTATAGTATGGTTTAAATGAGGCATGAGTATAGAGTCATAATAGTCTAAATAATGGTAATGACAAAACAAATTGTTGGATAAAAAATGCTAAAAATTATATTTAGATTAAAATTTAGATGAAAAAATTATTAATATTTCTAACTCAAAATTAGAATTCCTCCAAAAATACCTTGATATTTCCTTAGAATTAGATAAGTGAGAGTACCAAATATTAATAAGAAAACTTACAAAACCATGCATTTAGTGTCATCCTAAAATTTTGCACAACCTCTTGCTTTAAGCTAACAATTTTTTTGGCAAATAAATCTAAAAAAAATAAAAAAGGGTTTGTTGAGGAAAATTTTAATAATTTATAGATATAATATACATCTCATTATATTTTTATACATATAACTAAATTATTAATTTTCATTATACACAATGTTTGAATTCTTCATAGACATGCAAATGAAAAATATTCATAACTTTTGAATGGCTTATGATTTTTCAAATCCAAAAGATGTGTCACATTCTGAAATTTATTTATTATATATTTATTTTTTGACCATATTACATTCACTAGAAAATTGTTTTTAATATATTAAAAAAGCATAATAAAAAAATAAAAAAAATATATTTTTTTGTGTAAGAAATAAAAAATATGTGTCATGTATCCATTCATGTATCCTTAAATTACATCCAATGTGTGAAAAAAAATATTATTATTTACTTATACTTAATTTGACCACAATGACACCCACTTTTTTAAAAATTATAATAATACTTCATTAAATTGTCTAATTTTTAACAATATTTAAAAATAAACAAAATGATATAGCCCATAAACTAAATATAATTTCCAACAACTTTTAATACATTTTTTTTTAATATACTTAAATCTATTTTTATATTTTTATTAGCACTTAAATACATTGTTTAACCCATCATTATCACTCACATTCCTTCTAAATGGAAAAGAAGGATGATGATTATCTCATTAAATAAAATAAAGATAGAAAGCTAATGATTAATGGACCACTCCCAAGGTTAGGAATCAAGAAATTGTATAAGTATTATAGAAATTTAAAATGAAGCCCTAATGCAATAGTCAAGGGTAGGCAGGCTAGGAAAAAGAGACTTGTGAAAAATAAAGTTTAAACCCTAAAAGAAAAGATACAATAATGAAATAACAACAAATAGGTTACACAACCTAGCTTGATTTAAGAAATGATGCAATCATAAAATACATAATTGAAACTAATACATATCTGAACAAATTTGTGTTTATGGCGGAGTTGTAGTTTTCCCTCTTGCATGAGAAACCCTAAGAAAATGAAGGTTTAAACCCTAAGGAAAACTCTAGGGTGATGTAAGATTGAATGGGTTGGAAAAAAATTAAAGGAATAAAATATTCTTTAAGATTATCTACGTTAATTAAATAATGTATACAAATTTACCATAAATCAATTTAGATTAATTATTTTTAGTTGGGAAATGATAATTAAAAAATTAGTGTTATTATAGAAAGTATATGGAATGGATTAAAATAAGTAGCTTCTAAAAGGAGATAGATAAGTTTGATGTGTCATTGTAATTTGTTGGTTTGGTATAGAAAATAGGTAATCTAGTATGTTCTTTTTCTTGGATGTTGTGTAGAAGTGTAAGTATTTTCTTGATTGAATAGGTGGCTTTGATAATTTATGTAAGAATAAATATATTTTTTGGTTAATGGATTTGATCAAATAAATATAACAATTTTGGTTCTTCATTCACTATTCTCTACTCGTTGCTAATCATTAAGGATTGGTGATATTTAAAGATAAGTTCATAGGCTACTAGATCACAAGGATTGGGTTGTCCTAGTTCAAACCCTTCAAATGATCAACTTTATGATTGTAACCTTTTTGATAAACAATGAGAAGTGTGTGTGTCCTAAGATGCAGATTTTGATGCATGTAAATTATTTCTATCACACTAGTTAAAGTGTTTCTATAATGAATGATTTTTGTATGGTCTAAGAATTTGAATGATGTTAGGATAGTCCAAGATGATAAATGAATGCATTTGAATGTTTTAAAGTACCACTTCATGATTTAAATAAAAAATGTGAAATGTGTACCAAACTAAATCATTATAAGAATGGACTAGAAATTAGTCATCAAAATTTGAATTTGAATTTTTAAATTTTATGAGTTAATTCTATGTGGGAAAAAATAATCACATCCTATGAGATTAACTTAGGACAAGGAAATAATAATGTCACTATGGGGAATGAATTGTAGGTCATGAGGATAAGTGAAAGATTAATGCTAAATATAGAGGAATATATGTTGATATAAATAAGATAGAATCCAATGCATAGAAATATGTAAATATAAAAGGAGGTAAAAATCTCAAATAAACCCAAATTCTTAGAAAGTTATGTCATTTATAAATATTTAAATAATTTTTTTTTTTTTAAATCAAAATACATGAAAAATGGCATGGGAGTACAAATCCCATGATTACAAATAAATATTAAAAAACCTTTAATTGTCATTATATTAATTTATTATAAATATGAACGCATTGTTGAAAATGACCCTACTTCAAAAATTACTTAATGATCATAAAAGAGAGTCAAATAAAATCCCTCTTACAAACAAATAACACAACTAACTTTACACATGATACCTATTATAAATAATTAAAAATATATATATTTAGTTAAACTACCATTTTTTTATTACTAAAAAAATCACCAATCAAATTAAATCATACTTAATAATATTTAAATTAAAATAATTCTACCTTTTCAGATGATTATGTATTTTTTTTTATTTACAATCTTTAATAACAAAAAATTAAAAAATTAATCTGAATGATTTGTTGATTTAATCTTATCTTTAAATTACAAACCATATTTAATAAAAGAATAATTAAAAATTCTCTAAATATTAAGCTCTATTAAAAATTTAAAAGCATACTTCTTAAGTCAAAATAGGTAACACAACTCTCCAAACCGACACTTCTCTTTCATCTTTTATATTACATCTTGTTTTGGTTTATTGTGATCCATCCCATATATGCAAATTAGCAATTCGTTTAATCATATTTTTATCAAAATCCATCAATTCCATTTATAGTAATTGGTATCGTTGGATAGTACTAAAGATTTCGTTATCTCAATCAAGATTGACTAGAAATAAGATTGCAAACTTTAAATATTAAAAATACAAATATATAGTAACTGGTATCATAAGATTGCAGTCTCTCTCTCTCCATGCAGTTAAAACAAACAACGGCTAAATTTCTAAATCTACACGTGTAAAATTTAAAAAAAAAGCTTAACTAAAATAGAAGATTATAAAACTAGCCTTAATACGTAAAAATGCACATTGAGAAAACATTAGATGGATTTATGTTTCTATCATAAGACAACAATTGTTTTTTTCCAGATCAATAAAGCTCAGATTCATCCCTCCCTTGACAAAGAGACTGTAAAAGCCTGCCATTCGTATCAAATTCTCTACTCTGCATACAAACAAGAAAATAAGAAGACGGAAAAAGGAATGTGTCTAATGGGATTGCAGCAAAATTCTGAACTGTCTCTTGGGAATGGAAAAACAATGAAGAAAATAGAGCACCCAAGAAGTGTCGTGAAGAAAGATCATGGGGTGCACAGAGACCCCATTAAAATTAAAAAGTTAAGAGTACAGCAGCAGCAGCCACAGCCACAGTTACAGGCGGGTTCTGTTTGTATTGGAACCATAAGAGGAGGGCGTAAAAGAAAAGGAGTTATGTATGAAGATGATGAGGAAGAGTAGGAGGCAGAGCCATTGGCAGAAATAGCTAAAAGGAGAAGAAGAAGAGACCATGAGCAGGTGGCTCAGCCTCAAACAAAACCCTCAGGTAAAAAGCACTGCTCTTCTACTGCTACCTGTTCTTTTTCTGGTCCTCAAAAAGAGAAGAAGAAATCATGTGGGAGTTGGTTGGTGGATTAGGGTTTGAAATTAGTATTGATAGTATTAGCAAGTGGGAAGAAGAGGAGGTTGCCCTAGAGGTTGAGAAATTCATGGGAGGGCTTGGGCTTGCAGCGCAGATTGACGTTGAATTAATGAGAGAAGCTCGGCCTGGTTTCAATAAGATCAAACTGCTTCCCAGGCTGGCCAGACTCCTCTTGACATCAGAGTGCAAACTATTGCAACAACAGTTCTTGGATAGAGGCGTTCTTAGTCTCCTAAAGAATTGGATAGGAGACAGATCATTCCCCAAAATCATCCTTCGTACTGGAATTATGAGGATGTTGTTGATGATGGAGATTGGAGAAAACAAAAGGCTTTTCTTGGAGAAAATGAAAGAGAGTGGTCCGGGAACGAATGTGATGCTGCTCTCAACTTGGGATGGAGAGACTGCATTGAATAGAAGGCTTGCAATAGCACTACTTCGCAACAAATGCAAGGGAATGAAATGGTAGGTTTTTCACTTCAAAACATGAAGGAATTGTCATGCAAAGACTGGCTTCTAGTTATTGCCATGCATGAGGAGACGCATATTTTCTCTTGTCCAATTCCTCTCTATTTTGTTGAGCTATGTATATTTTTTTATTGGAATGGAAATAATATATTTTCATTCATATTGCATTGTTTTTCAATTTCTTCATTTTCTTAAGCATTGTTTGTTCTTTAGGTTTTTGGTATTGGTCAATTGGTGGGAAATCTCTTTGGATTTTTTACTTTTATTTTTCATAATTGTTGTTTGGAAATTTTTGTGTAATTTTTTTAAAATTTCTTGATAATATATTTTTATCTTTTTTGTCAAAAGAAATGAAAAATAAATAAATAAAATATTTATTTGATTGTTTGTTTTTCTTGATATTTACATATTATCATGGTTTAATAATACAGTTTTTCATTTAATATTCGAGTATTAAATATTAAATAAATGTTTATTGGATTGTTTTCTTTTTTTAATATGTACATACATTCATGGTCTAACAATATGATTTGTCATCAATATTCAAATATTGAATAAAATATTTATTAAATTGTTTCCTTTTCTTGATATCTACATACTTGTATGTTTAACAATATAATTTCCCATCAAATATTGAATAAAGCGTATTAAACAAAATATTTATTGATTTTATAAATAAAATTGACAATATTATTTTTATTTATATATACACCCACTCAATCTCAATGAATACTATAATAATTAGAGAGATACTAGTATGCAAAATGAATGGAGTGCAGTAAAGTAGAGTTAACATGGTACTCCTATATTATTGAGATTTGGGTGTTATACAAGTGTGCTTTTGCTTTGATTTTGTTAATATATATTGTTATTATTAATTTTACACACATTTTATTTACATATTTAAAATTTAAAGTAATTAATTTCATATAGATGTTTCAAGAATTCTTTTTGATAGGTTATATTTAAAAATTATAATTTAATCTATATTTATAAAAATAAGCAAACAATAGATAATGTAATAAATTAAAAGAAAATTTTAAAGTTAAAATAGTTATTAAATATTTGATAAAAGGTTTTTGATAAGAATATATTTTAAAAAAAAATGAATTGGATATCTTTTAAAAGCAATTATTTATCAATTAAATATTCATAAAAGTGAAATATCAAGATTGAGAAGATTAGGATTGTTTTTTCAATTCATTAGTTAAAGAAGAAAAAATTAGAGGTGTATGAGGAATGAGATAATAAAGATTTGTATAAAAAAAAATTGAACATTACAATTCTTTAAGTGCAAGAGTGTACATGGCTTACATGGAGTAATGAATGTTGTTGAGGTGGATAAAAGTACACACTTTCTAGATTTAAAAGACAATGGCATAAAACTGATTCAAAATTTTAATAATAGAAAAGAATTTAAAGGTAAATGTTGTATCAACATGACATAGTCACAAAGCCATGCCATGAGATAGTTTTGATGGATTTGTAAGAGGTCCAATGTTTTCTTTAAATTTTTTATTCAATTTATTAGAAGAAGAGGTTTTTGGAAAGACTATACCATTTCACTTTAATGAACATGAACATTGGTGAAGGGAAAACATTTATACACAACTATTAAATATTAGACAAATGAATATGAATAATATAAATAAGAGTTGTATAAAATATACTAAACATAATTTAATTCAAGGTGATCTGACATTTTTGTGTAAGGAAATTATAAGATTAATCATGTGTGTGTCATGTGTCAAATCCCTTGCCTTGAGTAGGATAGGGAAAATTATCAAAGCATAAAGAAAATTTTAGTGAGGGAAGGTTGTGAATGTTTTAATGATATTCATGAATAAAAGGAACACACACTAACAAGACATGGATAGCATGAGAAATTTAAGACAACTTGACATAAATTTGGTGGGGACATAAGATCTTTCTTAGGTATTATTGTTCATGAGCAGTTTGGAAAATACAAGATATGGAAATCCATAAAAACATTAAATATAGAGGATTGTTGTGAGAAGAGGGGATGTCATTGTAGATATGAAGAAAGGGTGCATTTCCTCATAATGAGTAGTAAGCATAGTGGAGGTTTGAAATAAAGTAGTCCAATGAAAGTAAAGTAAATAGGGATCTATAGTTATAGAAATGCAACTATCATTGCATTTGACAGTTAGAGAGAATGATGTCTCTTTAGAGCAGGGAGAATATACTCCATTATTATGCATTATTATTTTTGAAATAATAAAATGAGGATACCAACAAATATTGCTCGGTGCTAAGCAAGCCATATATTGAAAAGCTTTCGTTTAAGAGGGTGCTCATGGCAGTTTTAGCAGCACAAAATTGGGAAATCTCTACGCTATTTGGATGAGTGCAGTCACTAAACAAGGCTTCTCTATGCATTTTGGTTGAGCTTGCTCCCAATTATTTTCTCCTATTTTTGATTTGTAACTTTGTATATATAATTATTAATATATACGCTTCATTGCATTTTGCCCCAAAAAAAATCATGTTGCTTAGGATGACATTAATTGGATAGAGGTTGTGATAAATTTATTATTATTTATAATCGATAATATCGATGATAGAAGCATATGCCTAAACCATTGATTTTGATAATTATCTTATGTCATTTATTATTATTTATTGTCCACTTTGGTTGGGATTTGGTGTCTTGGGAAATTCATCTTTTATATTTATTTCTTCTCTTTATGTTGTTTGGAAATATTTTTATGTAGTTAAAGGCTTTTGTAATCCATCCTATGGTTTTACCAACTATTCTACTAGCATGTTCCTATTGTGGTGTTAGCAAGGTGTTTATATTGAGGTCTTTTCTTTACATTTCTTTTTCTAGAAAAATTTTGTGGGAAAGGATTGGAAGATGGAGCCAAAAGAATCAACTTATTTTTTTATTTTTTTATTAGTTTTAAAGTCACTCAAATTGGTATCTTGTAGTTTGGCATGTTGATTAAATTTGGTTCACATGTAGGTATATGTATCAATGTTACAAGTGGTTGATAGGTAATTGATTCTTTAGTTTCTTACTTGTGTTCAATTATGAAAATTTAGTTTATTTTATAAATATTGTGTGGGTTGTATTGAGGTTCAATAATGTTTAATATTTGTGTAGATGTTACACATTAAATAGTTTATATAGATATATTTATATATTTCTACGTGTTTACAAATATATTTTTATAGTTTGATTTTCTTGTATAAAATATTTTTATGATTGTAGAATCAAAAAGTTATTACTATTCTTCATTTCTAGTTATGAGTTAAGTTGTTAGGAGTGACTTTTATTGTAGACTTGGCCCTACAAAGGGATGTATAAATAGGGGAAAGTCCTAAATTAAAAATAAATAGTATTATGTTACTGGTTAAGTGATATGGATAGTTGTTTATTTTGAATAATTTAAGTAACATCTTCTTCTTTTTTGATAAAACAAAGTATCATAGTTTAATACTATACTAAAAATATTTGTCAAATAAATACATAATTAACATGGTTTGAGAGACCACTATTCAATTCTTTTGTATTGAGAACTCCAGTAGGATGGAATTGTCTTGGGGTTTTCACTGGTCTTAGAGATTAACAAGGATACGTCCTAAGTTCTACACAAATATTTAATCAATGGTATAATAGCATGACACTAATTTCATGGATCTTTATCATTTTACATGTCTAAGTGGATGGGATAGTGAAACCTACCTAGAAAATATTTTTTGCAAATGTAATTTATCATTTTTTTCTCTTTTGATTAGGGTTAAAATAGGCTCC
Source organism: Sequoia sempervirens (assembly GCA_007258455.2). Lineage (NCBI taxonomy): Eukaryota > Viridiplantae > Streptophyta > Pinopsida > Cupressales > Cupressaceae > Sequoia > Sequoia sempervirens. Next base: position 632,110,955 of record VDFB02000003.1, read on the forward strand.
ATGTTGGTGTAAATAAAGTCTTGTACCTAGTTAATTCATTACTAGGGGACTTATTTACACATGTTAAGTTTACTTAGGTCATAGGAAGGAATCTTTCTAGAAGGTGTTAGTTGTCATTATTTGTTATCTTATCTTTTGACTTGTAACACATGTGAACCTAGGTAAGTGTGATTAGTTGTCTCATGTCATATGATTAAGACACTTGTCACAATCCTATGACATCTTGTATCTCACCTTGGCTATATAACCAAGGGGTTTCTACTACATTACACAACACAAACATATCATTGAATCATATTGATAAGAATATAGTTTATTCTTGTCACATTCCATTTGTTCTCAAGATCTTGGCAGCCATATCCAATTCTAACATGGTATCAGAGCGGGTTGGGTGCCATTAGAGAGTCTTCTTCTGAATAGAGATGGTAAATCGGAGCTTTCTAATGAAAATTTAAGCTCGCCATTATGTCTAGAAAGTTTGAGAAAGTTGATTTTATCTTTTGTTTCGTCTAAATCAGACATACAAGGCCAAATCAATGAGGGTTTGAAGTTGAAGAGTGGTTGCCAAATCCATAAGGTAGCTGCAATTTTGGAGTATTTTGAGTCAAATTCAACCCTACCATTGCGTCTAGAAGGGCCAAAAGCTCTAAAATTGACTATCAATTCATCCAAATTGGAGCAATTGTCCAATGAGGCAAAAATAAATTGCCCAAGGAGTCATACGATCCCTAGATCATCATAATTGTTGGAGGTACAATTTGAAAAATATATATTTTACTTTTTTCAACCTTTGTTTAATTTTTTCTGAAAAATTTGGAAAAAATGTTTTTTTGGGGGTTTGAAATCTTTTTAGAAAGGTTTTTATTTTAAAAACAATAAAAAAAGGTGTTTGGTACATTCTACAGATGTACCCGAAGGTACTGTGGCTAGTCTGCCACCTACAACATGGTGTAAATCAATGGGCCACCTTTTCACCTACCACCAACGATCGACATTTATAATTGGCAGTAGTCTTATAAAAAATCCAACAGTCTTTTCAAAGAAAAATGGTGGCTTCAATTGTTTGAAAAAAATCCAGCAATCAAAACAAAATTGGGTGGAAAAAATTGAAGATTCCAGTAGGCGATATTCCAAGAATATTCTTTGAATATTCCTTTAGCAGGCTGACCTGTGACGTCTTATCGACCGTTAATTTTAAGTCAATGATCGATAGAATATTTTTCCCATAAAAGTATATTCCATTTTGACAGCTACCAAACCATCAAATTTAGCATCATATTTTGCTGACGTCATCAGTTCATAGAAATTTTCTACACCCCTCCATTTGAGTTTTTGATTTTGCAGTTCAACTTTGAAGGCTCATAACTTGAGCTCACAACCTCCTTTTTTTGAGCAATTTGATTTGATTTGAGCTAATTTTTCATGCTCTTCGTGGTAGTGCAATCAAATTTTTCTTTTGGTGTTAATTTTTCTAGAAATTGTAGATTCTCATTGGTGTTGCTGCTTCATCCTCATTTTGGGAACTTTGGGAGCTCATATCTTGCTCCTACGATAACATTTTTGGGTGAATTTTTTTTGAAAGTGCATAATTTTTTGCGTACTTTCTAGTGGTATAATCATTTTGATCTCATCTATTGTAAAATTTTTACTTTGAACCTGCGGCTTATTTTTGGTAATTCGAAAGTACCAAGATCAAAGTCCAATTCATTGTTTTGGAAAGTGACAAATGTAAATGCACTAATTATAAAGTGCAAATCAGATATTACTTGGGGGGTTTCATGATTGAGTAATTTGGGGGGGTAATCTTTTTCCTTTGTTGGATTATGTCTCTTAATTAGTCTATTGTGTGACTAAACTTGAGGAGTTTAATATAGGCATAAAAAAGAATCATGTTGTGATAAGGTTAAATCGATGGAACTTTAAGTCTTGGCAAGATGGAATCCTAACACATTGTAGGTGGCTTAATCTTTTGCCATATCTCTATGGACTAGTTCCTAAACCTTCATCAAAATGGAAGAGAGTTGTGTGGGACATAAAAATAGAACATATTCTTGGAGTAATTGGTTGTAGTTGTGATATTGATACACAAATGGCCAATAATGGTATTGAGATCCCTCATGACCTTGTGACCAAACTTTGGGATATGTATTGAGACTCGAATGAACCTCCATTCCCAAAGGATCCTATTATGGATTGTCTTGTTCCACTTGTAGAGTTTCGACCTATGATAAAACAGTTGAAAAAATTGTTGATTGGGAAAGGTACATGGTAGTTTTGATGACACATAACCTTCTCCTTCTCCTCCTATAGAGACATCTATTGAGACTTTAGTTTCTATGGCTCCTAATCCAAATTTAGAGGGTTCATATTTTTCATCTATGAGTCAACATCTTGAGGCTGAGGACACTTGTAATCCAACATTGGCAGAATCATCTACTATTGTACCTAAGGATACTTGTAATTCAACGGTTTTGATTCCTTGTGATTCAGTACTGCAAGATCTTTATATTCTTCCAAAGATTGCTACTTGTGATGACTTCTTGATAGGTGTTTTGGACTTGTTTGTGGAGTCTCATATTGCAGATTTGGGGGACATAATTGATGAAATTCTTCTTCTCTTTGATGAAGATGCTCCTTCTTCAATTGTTGTGAGGGAACACTTTGACCCTCTTCATTCCCTACATGATCATTCTTTTCAATTTAGAATGAGTGTGGATATTTTTGGACAACATTTGGAGGAGGCTTCTTTGTCTTCAGGGAAAACCCACAAAAGTGGTTTACAATTTGAGTGAGGAAGGAAAAGTGGCAAAAAATGACCCCATACAAAAAAAATTGGTTTTTGGGGTTTGAATGAACCCATTGGTTCAAGCAAACCAAAAAAGGGTTCAAATAAACCATGGTTCGTGCAAACTAGTTAAATGCATGGTGGACCCCATCTTGCCAAAAGAAACAATGAAAATCCCTTTTTGAAAGGGGGTTCAAATGAACCCTAGTTCACTCAAACCCCCCTAGTTCGAGCAAACCCCCTTTTCCCACCTCCCTACTCTCTGGCAAAAAAAAACAAAAAGAAATTCCCTTCAAAGCTCGGGTTGAGGATAAAAATGGAGGAGACTTCACAAACCCAATTGGAATTAGGTAGTCCTCGGAATGAGCTATCCAATGACTATAATTTTAATATGTTTTGGTTTTATTATCTATTTGTTTTTTTAGTTTTATTAAACATAGGTTTTTCAATGAAAATGAAGCTTTTTGTTCTATACATGTGGAAAAATAGAAGATTATTAAAAAAGAAAATGAAAAATATGAGTGCACCAGATATTGAAGTCCTTGATCCAATAAAAAAAATTGATACATACACAAAAAGTTATGCATTATATGGTCTGCCTATGTCTGAATTGTAATTGGTTTGACTTTGAAACTTGATTAAGGAAAAAATTATTCAATAAAACACTATCTAACCAAGTGGAAGCATTAGATATTGGAGTTACAAATCTAAATCTGAAAGAATTAGAATTTTCTCCTTCATGGAAAAAAAGTTATGCATTATACAGTGAGCGTCACTCAAAAATGTTATTTTCTGAAAAGAAACTAGTTTTCGAGTGAGATGGAAAAAGAGGTGCAATCTAATTCCAAAAAAATTGAAAATAATATATTTAGAATCTACAAACAAAATGTCACAAAACTCTAGTTTGCATGTCATCTTCAAATTCCTCACGGTTTAGCCGCTATAGGTGCCCAAAAGTGAAGATTTAGTTAGAAAATTTTATTTCAGTGTCTAGTTTGGCCAAAAATTGTAAACCACTATTGTGGGATCACCCTTCAAAGGGGACAGTATTGTCTTTGGATTGTGTTCTACATTCATCTCTACTAGATTCTGGATTATCCTCTTCAGCAATGTGGCCTAGAATACTTGTTTGGAGTGTGTCATATTTTGACATCGACATGGAGACACTTGAGCATGCTTTAGAGACATCATCACATACCATCCATATTCCTAACATCCTACATACATCCATGGTTTTTTTTCTTCCTAAGGGGAGGAACGTTGTTCAATGCTTTTGGATCATCTTCAACATTCAATGTCAAGCTTCTACCATCATTGTAGGAAACTCAACATTGAGGGGAGGCTTCCTTTTCTCTCTTATTCTCTCTTATTGGGGGGTCTTTTTCCTCACATGGGGTTTTGGCCTTCTCATGCATCATTGAGAGAATTTCTTTTTTGCATCTTTTATCTCTTTTGGGGAGTCATTTTTTCCCACTAGGTTTTCTCCTTTTCTCAATTTGAGAGAGATTGCATTGCATATGTACATGGGTACCTAACATGGCCTCGTATTCAAGACCCATCTTTGTGTCATTTGCATAATAATCTGCTACTCCCTAAGTTGCACTTAAGGGGGGGTGTTGGTGTAAATAAAGTCTTGTATCTAGTTAATTCATTACTAGGGGACTTATTTATACATGTTAAGTTTACTTAGGTCATAGGAAGGAATATTTCTATAAGGTGTTAGTTTAATTATTTGTTATCTTATCTTTTAACTTGTAACACATGTGAACCTAGGTAAGTGTGATTAGTTGTCTCATGTCATATGATTAAGACACTTGTCATAATCCTATGACATGTTGTATCTCACCTTGGCTATATAACCAAGGGGTTTCTACTATATTATACGACACAAAAATATCATTCAATCATATTGATAAGAATATAGTTTATTCTTGTCTCATTCCATTCTCTCTCTTTGTGCTTTCCATTTGGTCTCAAGATATTGGCAGCCATAGCCAATTCTAATAGTCCACCCTAATGAATGAGAAAAATGATGGACCACTTATTTTTCAAGGCCCTAAACACCTCAATTATGCAAAATAAGATGTTAATAACAACCGGAAATACAACCTAACTATTATAGCAACTATGGGGGATGTTTTTAGGGCATTAAAATCTATGTACCTAGCCAAAAATTTGTTGTTTTTAAGCTATGGAGGAATCATTCGCCTTCAATGGAAAATGGGTCCTTTTAGGGTTTCAAAAATTGATTTCAAGATCCAGTTCCTTGATGTTTGCACTCTTAAATTCATGGTTGTCAAGTTCTAGAATCCTGTATGTAATTTTGTAGAGCTTTTTCCATGATCTTGCACTTTGAATGACAACTTTTGTAACTTTGAAAACTTTGAAAACTTTTCTCCAAATCTTTCTCAATTTGATCTTCAACCTATAAACCTACAAACACACACTTAATGTGTTGGAAATAGGTTGCCATTTAATTGAAAATCCTAAACATTAATTATTTCATGTATCTCCTAGATTCTTGGAATGTGTTCAACAACACTAAGATTAAGATGAGATTAATATTTGATGAAATAATCATGATTATTGACATTTGTAATTAATTATAAATGTAAGAAGCATGTGAAGGAGTCCATAGTGAGTTCCTAAATAATAGGGACACATGGGACACTCACATGGTAAGGTGAAACTCACCTTGTGTCCAGTTAACTATACGAGTAACAGTTAACACTTTTGAATGCATGTAAAGATCCTAGGAGTTAGGGATTTGATGTTTGCATGTTGAAGTTCAGTTAAGTTCAATTCAAATTAGTTCAATTTAGTTCAATTGATTCGATTCAGTTTAGTTTAGTTCAATTCGATTCAGTTTGGTTGATTATCTTCAGTTGCATGCAAGTGCATGTTGCATACATGTTGGTTATTTTGAGTTGCATGTAGTTAGCTTTAGTTAACTTATAATGCATGGCTAATAACTTGAGTTGAATGACAGATAACAGGGACTACCTCCAGTTAACAAGGGATGACCATTCTTTGGGAATGGTGTTGAGTAAATGTTTCAGTTAACTATAAAGAACTTGAAGCCAACTTGGGCCCAAGATGCTTTATTGGATTTACCTCTCATGCATGATAAGATATTTTTGGCTCAGTTAAGTAGCTTTACTTAAGGGTGCCAACTTTGAGGAAGAGCTTTGGAATTATCACCAAAGTGAAGGAGAAGTTGTAGCTTCAGTTTGGGACACTCAAATGCATGAAGCACATGTTGTAAGCTTTAGTCTTCACTGAATAACTCAACTTGAAGGAATATGGCGTACCTTTTCAAGGGCTTGAGCTTATGCATTGTAATTATCACTATTTGGAGATTACAAGGTTGCATATTGTCTCTATATCTCATTCAATTTGAATAGAGTTTTCATAATTGTTATTGCAGGTGTGAAGAAGATTGGTAAAGACAGAAGAAGCATTCTCAAGCAAGAATTGGAGCTATTGTAATCGAGATACCAAATTTTGAATAATGAGGTGTTTTCTTAGCAATACTCTGTAAAACTTTAATATTGCTGATCTAAGTAAGTCTTTCTTTGTTACATATATTCTTTGTGGGTGATTATCTTGATTAATTCATTTTACTGTTGTAGTATGAAAAGAGAATTTGATAGAAGAACTAGACATGATATTAGAAAGATTACACAAGATGTACCGTGGAGAAACCCTTTCGGGAAAAAACTCCACTAAGAATTATTCTATTATTCAATCTCTGAATTACAATAGCTCCAATTCTTGCTTGAGAATGCTTCTTCTGTCTTTACCAATCTTCTTCACACCTGCAATAACAATTATGAAAACTCTATTCAACTTGAATGAGATATAGATACAATATGCAACCTTGTAATCTCCAAATAGTGATAATTACAATGCATAAGCTCAAGCCCTTGAAAGGTACACCATATTCCTTCAAGTTGAGTTATTCAGTGAAGACTAAAGCTTACAACATGTGCTTCATTCCTTTGAGTGTCCCAAACTGAAGCTACAACTTCTCCTTCACTTCGGTGATAATTCCAAAGCTCTTCCTCAAAGTTGGCACCCTTAAGTAAAGCTACTTAACTGAGCCTTCAGAAATATCTTATCATGCATGAGAGGTAAATCCAATAAATCATCTTGGGCACCCAAGTTGGCTTCAAGTGCTTTATAGTTAACTAAAACATTTACTCAACACCATTCATGCAAGAATGGTCATCCCCTGTTAACTGGAGGTAGTCCTTTTTATCTGTCATACAACTCAAGTTATTAGCCATGCATTATAAGTTAACTAAAGCTAACTACATGCAACTCAAAATAACCAACATGCATGCAACTAAAGATAATTGAACTGAATTGAACTGAACTGAATTGAATTGAACTAAACTAAACTAAACTAAACTAAACTAAACTAAACTAAACTGAACTGATTCTGAACTAAACTGAACTTAACTTAACTTAACTTAACTTAACTTAACTTAACTTCAAACATGCAAACATCAAATCCTAACTCCTAGGATCTTTACATGCATTCAAAAGTGTTAATTGTTACTCTGTGTAGTTAATTGGACACAAGGTGAGTTTCACCTTACTGTGTGAGTGTCCCATGTGTCCCTATTATTTAGGAACTCACTATGGACACCTTCACATGCTTCTTACATTTAGAATCAATTACAAATGTCAATAATCATGATTATTTCATCAAATATTAATCTCATCTTAATCTTAGTGTTGTTGAACACATTCCAAGAATCTAGGAGATACATGAAATAATTAATGTTTAGGATTTGCAATTAAATGGAAACCTATTTCCAACATTCTCCCACTTGACATTATACATTGCAATTATTCTAAATAAGGAATACTAAAACAAGTACAAGACTCAAGGCCAATGGCCTTCTTGCACCAACTAATCAAACCATGCTAACTTCAAATGCAACTTGCATAATCATGAAGCTTCCAAGCAAATGATTAAAACCAAGAGAACTTATCTATATGGTTTCATAAGATAATCTGTAACATTAATTGAGGTGTTAACTTTTTCAATTAATACCTTCCCATTATCAACCAAACCATTACCTTTCCCAAGTCTCTATAACCAAACCACCTCTTTAGAGGCATGCTAAACCACCGAGTGTGTTGAATTCACATTCAACCAAGGTGTAGACTCCTCAGTATTAAGGTAAGAAAACACCTCAATTTTCAACATAATGGAAGCAAAACTTGTTGATTTGTTAGTGAATGAGGGTTTTCCTCAGTCAAACCCCTTGTAGGTAATTAAACCAAATGATGAAATAAAGGAAATGAAGCATGAATATGAAATAATGTAGTTGATATCACCTTGGATTATGCCTTGTGAATCAAATCTACAAACAATCATGGATTGGCCATGAAGAATGTAGATCTTGGATGTAGAATGATGCTTTGTAAATAGATCCTCAATGCAACATTAACTTCTTAGCTCAACACATATGAATGCATTAAACCCTTGAAATGGTGATATGATCTTGAATTGCTACAATAAACACTTAAAATCCTCCTTTAAATTCCTTGAAAATGCTTTTTAAATGCTCCAATGCTTGATCACTTGAATGCTTCATAAGCTTGCTTAGAAGAAACAATGTGAATTAACCCCTTAGTTATACTAAATTAGGAGATTAACTCTAAAATTCAAAGAACTAAGGTCAACACTAGATCTGGAAAGAAAGATAATTAAATTCCTGCCAAAATGAAATTCAAAAATAGGGGTCTCATTAAGGGAGGACCCATTCCCCACCTTGGGTGAATGGGTCCTAGCTAAGTTTTTAGGACTAAGCTTCGAGGGATTGAAAGAAGGCCAAAAACCCATTCCAGATCAATTGAGAAAAGGGGGTGCTATTAAGGGAGGACCCATTTGTGCCATTAAGAGTGAATGGGTCCTAGCTCAACTTACTAGGACCAAACTTTTCCCAATGAAAGAATTTTTATCTAATTTATGATTGTCATGATAGATCTTCAGGAGGTGTCAAAATTAAGGCCTAAAAAGGGGGTTAATAACTCCAATTAACCACAATGAATTAGAACCACCTAGATAGAAGTGTGAAAGTGCTTTAAAACACTTTACAACACTTAAAAAAGACACACATTATTTACAATTTATTGAGAAAAGGGCCCATTATGCTTAATTAAGCAAATACATCCTAGAAAAGTGTGAAAGTGTGTTACAACACCTTTGCAAAGGATAAATTAAGGCATGTTTTAGTTAAATAAAGGTCCTAGAATAGTGTGAATGTGTAAAATGCATTACAACACCACTCCAAGGCATCATTAATTTAATTTTAATGTCAATTATCCAAACAAGCAAGGAAAAGGCTATTTTTTCTTTTACTACATTTTTCCCACACTTTAGTGAGGGGATGGCTCCATGTCAAACTCACACTAAAGTAGACATCCAAGACACTTAAGTATGCAACAATAACAAAGATACATTATCCTACACTATCAAAGGCCAAGAAAATAAACAAAAACAAAGGATCAGGCACAATCTATTCTATGTGATGTGAGGTGGTGGTTGTTTGTCCATAACATGTGTTGCTCACTCTCGGGTAGTGGAACCTTAGTCTATCCACTAGGTGAGTTGTCCCAACAAGGTGGAAAATTAGAGAATCATATTAGCCTCTCACACCATAGCAAATTTATCCTCCTGAAAAGTTCGATAAGGCACCACAATGAAAACACTTTTTGTAAGTGCTTTCGAATGTTATGTAGAAATTTTTGCTAAAGGTGATTTTTCTTTGTTCGTGTAATGGTCTTCCTCTTAGGGAGCATTGTGCCTAATGTCTCCAAGAGAGGACAAGTCAAAAGTGTCAAATTGTCACCCATGGGATGCCTCAGTCACATCATGCCATGACATTAGATTGTACACTCTTGGACAACATTAAACCCAATGACATCACTAAGAAGAGGACACATCACAAGAAAAAAGGAAAATCACACCATGAAATTTTCTAAAAATATGTCATCATTGTATGCCCCCACTTTAAAGTGGTTGGTACACCATTACTATGAGAAATTGCTTTAAAGTAGCCAATAATTTTGTCCTAAGACATGAGATCTTTCCTCGGAAAACCCTATGCCAAGTCATATGCTTCTAAAACAAGCAGTGTCATGAGATAGGAAGGAAGGATTTCCCCCACAAAAATATAAGGGATCTATGGATTTGGGGTTAGTATGTATGTGCTACAATGTTTTCATAGAGCATGTAATTGTCATCATTCCCCAAATACTCATAGAACTAGAATAATGACACAAATATCTAGCAAAAAAAAGAAAAAAAAATTGGGTCAACATGGAAGAAACATAAATGTCTCAATGCCTTGTATCATCCCCGAACTGAAAACACAAGAAAAATGAAAAAGACAAAGAAAAATATTTTGGGTCAATATGGAAGAGACATGAATGTCTTGACGCCTTGCGTCATCCCCAAAAGGAAAACACAAGGCAAATAAAAATTGCTTACGACATAGAGAATAATGAAGGTACATATAAAAGAATGCACAAAAGAGAGAGGAACATCAAACGAAACGTCATGGGGGATCACATTACGCACATGAAATCACATAAAGAAAAGAAATGAAAAAGAAAAAGAATAGTAAGGCACAAGTGAGTCAACCTAAAGCAATTTTTCCGCCTCCCAATCTTGATTGGTATAAACAGAAGGCAAGAAACTAACCAAAGGGACAATGAAAGATGCATTACTGGGACAAGGCTATCAAATTCTTTCCCCCACTTTGTGCAAGACAAGAATTGAGTCGAGAATGGATGTGGTATGTTGCTCCTTGCAAAAAGGAAATGATTTGTAATTAATGTAAAACATGCAATAGTGAGTATCCTATGATCCTACGACTATTACATGGAAAGGAGAAGAAAATATTGTTATTGATTATAATGAGTAGACAAAGTATCATCTTGACACCTATGTAATGAGATATTTCCACGTGTAGTATCTATCAGTTCATGATACACCAAAGTTAAACTTTCCTTGGAAGAATCTTTTGTAAAAGTGTTGCTATTAAGTGAAGGCTTGTGTGATGGTTTTATTTCTATAAAAGGACAATAACCAAGATCACAAGTTGTTTCTTGTGTGTTAGGATCTATAGGGATATGAATATCTTGTTCTCTAGCACCACATCCTTTTCTACTATACCCAATTTTCTTCATAAGTTTGTAATATCTTTCCTAAATATTTTTCATTTCTTTAAGATTCGAAGGTTGTTGATAAGTAGTTTCGTCAAAGTTTGTTGTGTAGTATTTTCTTCTAAATTGGTTGAGGTGGATTCTTTTAAATTTTGTATTGACATTGCCGCTTTTTTGTTTCCCTTTGTAGACTCTTCTTTTATGATCTTTTACTCGCCCATGGATTTAGGTATAAAATCAAAGGAATTTGAAGCATCTTCTGATAATCTTGTGACCTCTTCAATAAGCTTTTCTTTTTCTTTCTTGATGTGCAAACAACTTTGGGGTTTAGGATATGTCTTGATTATATGCACCTTGTTATATATGTGAGAACTATCATTGTAACTTGGTTTTTGTGAAACATTATCATCATCGAGTTGCTTTTGAAGTGGTTCTAAGATGATCATGGATTTCTTTAGTACTTGTGGTTGTTGTGAGGGTGGATGAATGATAAGTTGATGCTTAGGTGGTTCAATAATTAGAGGACTCGAAGGAGTTCTAATGTTCATAACCTCAACACACTTGTCCTTATTTTCATGATCTCTTAGCGAAGGGGAGCCTAATGTCACTTCATCATCTTCATCTAAGGAAGTCACATCACTATTGTTGTCATTTTCTTCCACCATGATATCCTCCCTAGGAGGAGATTTTTTAGGAAAAATACAAACTAGATGTTCATGACATTCATTGTTTGGTTCTCCTAAAATGTCTTCATCATAAGTAAGGGAGTTATCAATGGTTGTATTATCTTGATTATCAATGATGAAATTATCTTGTTCAATAATAGGATTCTCATGAATTTATTTGATTAGGTCTTCTAACACAATAGTATCTTCATCATAAATACGAGAGATATTAGGAGAAGGCCAAATTTGATTGTTATGATTGTCCATGATTTCATCATGTTTCTCTAAGGTCTCATTCTCTTGTGCCATAATATCTACCCTAGTAGGGGAGCTTTTAAGATGTTCATTACATTCTATGGTGAGATTTTGTAAAGTAGATTCATCACAAATAGGGGAGGCCTCAAGAGAATAAAAACTATGATTTTCATGCTTACTAATGATTGGAGTTTTTTGTTCAAATAAATATTCCCAAATGGTAGGGGCATTAAGGAAGGGAGAAGCAAGATTCTCATGACTATCAATGAGTGTATCTTCTAACACCAAAATATCTTCTTTGTATGTAGAGGAGATATTAGGAGAAGGATAAATTTGATTGTCATGGTTATCTACAACTACATCCCCATGTCCTATAATTTATTGCCAAGTAGGAGAGGTAGGATTGACATATCTATAAATCACTGAATATCTTATTAACACCAACATATCCTCCTCATAAATGTGATTTTCATGATTGCTCAAGATTGTTTCCTCTTTCACTAAAGCATTCTCATGAGGGAATTTTTTGGGAGATGAATGGAGACTAGGTAAAGTAGTGTCAATGATCTCATAATCTTGTGTCATAATATCTTGCTATAGTGGAGGAATATAAGGAAAAACAAGACTTTCATGATTCTCCATGATTGCACCTTCTTTCACCAAAATACCTTTTTCACTAACAAGAGAGGTATCAAGCAAAAATAAATTAATATTGTCATGGTTGTGTATGCTTGTAGTCTCTTCTATCACATCATTCCAACAAATAGGAAAGATAGGAGGGGGGTAGATTTAAGGTAAGCGTCAACATTTTCATTTTCTTGTACTAAGAGACTCTCATAACTAGGAAATGTATTGAATGAATGACTAACATGCTTATTGAACTTTTTCTTTGCAAAATTGGAAAATATGGATACTAACATGTTTGAAAATTAATGCAATGAAATAAACTAAAAATGTAATGTTGTAAATGCAATTTTGAATTTTGAAAATGCACTAAAATGAAGCAATTTAAGCTAAATGCAGTGAAATTCATGAAACAACAAATCATGAAACTGAAATAGAAAGGTAACAACACCAAAAAAAAGATAAAAAATGAGATTTTGATGTCCTGAAAATGAAGAGCGGTAGCTAATAGGGACACATTCGCCAGTAAAGATGAATGGGTCCTGGTTAGATTTTTTGAGATTTTTTTGTGGATTTCATAGTGAATTTTGATGCTTTTTTAGTTGCCAAAAGGTTCAGATCAAACTTGATCAGGGACTCATTCACCAGTAAAGGTGAATGGGTCCTAGTTAGGTATTTTTAAACTATTTTTTGATGATTTGCAAGCTCTCGGTTATATCTTTCAGTTCCAAGTCTAATATAGTGAGCTTCAGTTTTATATTTTTCAAAAATTCAATGTAAAGTTGCAATAAAAAGATGAAATGCAAGACCTAGACTGAAATGAAATTGAATGATATCTAAATGAGATGCAAAATGACTAATTTATTTTTGTAATTTTCATATTTAAGAAGTGCAAAACAATGCAAATCTAAACCCTATATGATATGCAAGATTTCAATGCGAAAGAAGAAACCCTAAATGAGATCTTAATTCAATGCAAATCTAAATGCAATGAATGCAAGATTTTCACTTAAGATGCAATGAGAGACTCCAAAAATTAGAAAATTGCAATGTTGAATATGTCGTGTTCACCAAAAATGATTAGGGTGAAAATAGGGTCCACCCTAATGAATGAGAAAAATGATGGACCGCTTATTTTTCAAGGCCCTAAACACCTAGAATTATGCAAAATAAGATGCTAATAAAAACTGGAAATTCAACCTAAGTGTTATAGCAACTGTGGGGGATTTTTTTATAGCATAAAAATCTATGTACCTGGCCAAAAAGTTGTTTTTGAGCTATGGGGGACTCATTCACCTTCAATGGTGAATGGGTCCTTTTAGGGTTTTCCAAACTGATTTCAGGTTCTTTGAATTCTTGAATGCTTCATAAACTTTCTTAGCATAAATAATGTGAATTAACCCCTTATTTATACTAAATTAGGAGATTAACGTCAAAATTCAAAGAATTAAGGCCGACACCAAATCTATAAAGAAAGATAATTAAATTCCTACTAGAATGAAATTCAAAAATAGGGGTCTTATTAAGGGAGGACCCATTCACCACCTTGTGTGAATAGGTCCTGGCTATGTCCCGGGGACCAAGCTTCGGGGAACTGAAAGAAGGCCAAAAACCCATTCCATATCAACTGAGAAAGGGGGGTCTTGTTAAGAGAGGACCCATTCACCATTAAGGGAAAATGGGTCATGGCTCAACTTACTAGTACCAAACTTTTCCCAATGAAATAATTTGTTATTTAATTTATGATTGTCAGGATAGATCTTTGGGAGGTGTCAAAATTAAGGCCTAAAAATGGGTTAATAACTCCAATTAACCATAATGATTAGGATCACCTAGATAAGTGTGAAGGTGCTTTAAAAGACTTTACAACACTTAAACAAGGTACACATTATGTACATTTTATTGAGAAAGGGGCCCATTAGACTTAATTAAGCAAATTCATCCTAGAAAAGTGTGAAAGTGTGTTACAACACCTTTGCAAAGGATCAATTAAGACATGTTTTAGTTAAGTAAAGGTCCTAGAATAATGTGAATGTGTACAACACATTACAACACCACTCCAAGACACCATTAATTCAATTTTAATGTCAATTATTCAAACAAGCAAGGAAAAGGCTACTTTTTTGTTACATCTTTGTAGTTGTTAATCTAGTTAGAATTATGAGCCTTTGCATAATTATTGCATTATGATGACAATATTACTACTGTTTCCTTATGCTCTAATATTGTTGCATTAATATTGCATGATTTAGTTTAAATTGATCAAATTTTATAAGCCTAATTTTTATGTAGATTAATTTTTGTAATGTTAATAATTGTTGGCATGAAGTTACGTGGTAACAAAATTGGACTTATTTGATAGACTTGATAACATGGATTTAAGTGTTGGTTGAGCTAAATGTATATACATATTCAACCTAGTTTTTTATTAGCATCAACATGGGACAATCTGATATATAATTATCATATATGATGACCTTAATTAATGGAACCTTTTACATCTAGTGTAATATATGGAAGGGGTTTTGGAGATATATTTTGACTCTATTTATCAAAAGGGATCTATGCAAGGATTTGAACAAGTAATTACTTCTTTTTAAGTATTAAGGGTTATAGGATAAATGGAACAATATGATTGTACAAGGAAAGAGAAATTACTATTGGTTGGTAATCAACCTAGCCTCCATGTTAATAAGATGAGCTTGCAACCTGGTTCTAACATGTATATTCTAGTTAAAAAATAATTTTAGTTTAGAGGTCTAACATTGAGATATTGGTGTTCTTAGAAGCTCCTTAAGACATGTTTGCTAAAGAGTGAACTTAATTGGGTTCCCCATCTAGCATTAGATAATATTAATTTATGAGAATCATTAAGAGGAACATTTTATGGTATGGATATAGTTATAAAAAATTAAACCCTTATGAGACTATAGTATAATTTAAATCATTTAAGATATATAATATAATTTTAATCCTTGACTAAACATGATTATGGTTGATATATGTGATCATTGTATGTAGAGGTAGTTTAGGAACAATTTATTCTTGACAATGTACCATTTAAAGATATTGAATTGATTAACTAGAGTAAAATAATATATGATTATATTTTTTATGTATATTATCTCCCTTGGTTGAGCTATCCTAGACTCTTTAGGGATACTATATATCAAGGTTGGGAATCCTTGAGGGTTATGTATTGTTGATGTATGTGATGAAATGGTTGTTTCTAGTATTATTTATGTTATCTTAACTCAAGGGAATGATAAATTTATCATCTAATAGTTGAAATCGGAGGATAAATACATGTGAATTGATCTCATTTGAGAGCATGGGTATGTAGGTAGTCATAGGGTGAAGGTGTCATTATGACCTAATTCCATAAGAGAGGGCTTAGTGGATAAATCTAGGGTTTGTGGTTGTTCTTTTTTGCATTGGTCGTTGTTGTTGCACCAAAAGATCGACTTGTTAATGCCTGATACAACTACCAAATTTATACAAGATCCATGGGAGGTGGTTAAGCCATGTCACAAACCCAAGCACCACGCTGCACCAAGGAGACCAAGGGGCACACCATCTTGTAACAATCCCCCTAGTGTAAGGGGTTTGAACCCATGACCTCAGCTCTAATACCAATTGTTGCATTGGTGGTTGTCGTTGCACCAAAATATCAACCTATTAATGCTTGATATAGCCACCAGATTTATACAAGATCCACGAGAGGCAGTTAATACATGCCACAAACTCAAGTGCCATGCTATACCAAAGAGACCAAGGTACACACCATCTTTCATCATTCTTAAACTTGATTATCTCTCCCTCTTTAGTATACTTGAGCTTGAGGTCCAAATCAACAATAGATAATTGCTAACTCACCTTCCAATTAATATGTCCGCTCTATATAGGTAGGACCTAATAAAAGGTATTTAGTTATATAATTACGATTACCTACTTTGAGGTTTACATGGTTTTTGGTTTTCCAATTAATATATTCCCAATATCTAGGTCTAATCTAATTAAAGGAAATCTATGATCTACAAGTTTACATACTTTGAGGTTTGTGGTGTTTGGCTTTTTTTAAATCCACTCCAATCCTAGATGAAATATTAGATTCACTATCATTATAGTTTTTATTTATGTGAATGTGTGAGAAGGCCTCTAAACTTCTCTAAATTAAAATGATTAGTCTTTATTTGTTGGACACTATAGTCTTGTGACTTGAATCATTGATAAGTATAGGTGATATGGGTTTTCTTGAAGGCCCTTTTTGTAATGCCCCATCTTGTAACCTAAAGAATGTTACATTGACTACAAAAGTGTAATAATTATTATTTTTAAAGTATAAACATGAACTTCACTAGTGCATACATTCCCTAAGATACGCGACGTCACACTACTATAAATCCCATAGATGACAAAAGTAAATAGCATAGCATGCATTTAATTCACATAAACATAAGAGCATACATTCATTAACAATTAAATTGCATCATTAAAGATATAAATATCAAATATAATTCTTTCTTACATTGCATTTATAATAACATTTACAATACTCATCCAAATGAGGTAAGTCATATAAAAGTGCTCTATTACATGTTACAAAAGTTCTCCCCGATTACAATTGAGGAGTGATACATGAATAAGGTCTCCACTAATACAAATGATAAATATAAGAAAGTACACTTTCACACACGAGCTATCCATCCATGAAGTACTCATCGCCACGAACAAGAACCGGGGACCCAACAGTGTAAGGTGCACGTTCCACCCAACCATGTGGTACCCGTAGGCCCACCCCCCATGCTAGGAGATAGTAAAAAGGTTCCCTAGACATAACCTACAAACCCTAGACACAGATGAGCACAAAGTCAAAACTTTAAAAATACAAACTTAACTTAATGGTTACATTGCTTCCAGAACTGAATGATCAAATGCACTAAGTTCACAAGGATATTGTTATTATAGGTGGAGTGTCATCATAATGTTGCATAGGTTATCCAAGCATTTCTTCCTAGGTTCTGGCCCCCATCTTGGGTTACCTTGGTAACCTCTTACGAAACCCAGCCCCACATACAATCTGTTGTGAAATCAAATATCTTTCATAGTGACTAGATATCGATTTTTCCATTCCAGGCCTTCTCGACTCATCCCCAAGTCTGAACTAGCCCTTGAGTCCATGAGTGGGGCTTAATTAATCTAGTTAAATGTTTTAGACTACCTAATGTGTTGATTTAATTTTCACTGATTAACTAACTCTACATGAGTTACCCTGGCACCACTTTGTGTGTCGGCCCTCATAAAGAGCCACTCCCCTAATAATAACACAAGGAATCTAATTCCACTAACTAAGGGTAAACAAGGTGCACATATTCTAACATCAAAATAAACAACAAAATAACAATAGTCATCACAATCTTGTTCATAGAACCAGGTGTCTAAACTGAATATAACCATGTGCACTACCCTAGTTTGTTCAAAGTATAAAACCATCATAAAAATTAACTCCCTTTCAATAAATTACATCTCGAAGACTTAGAATCTCAATTAACCCCAATTTTCCCAACAAGAATGTAAAACAACTTAAAGCAATTCAGGCAAAAATAAAAATGTAATGTTAGGATTTACTAAATCCAATTAAATCAGTTACATATAGCATGAAAATGAATCAACTTGTTTATAGTTCTTTTCTCAAACAATAAAAATAAATTGAATCAATTAATCTAATTCTGATTTTCTCAATTTCACATAAAAATAAATATCAAATTTTATTTTTCAATCTTATTGTTTTAAAAATAGTTGATCTCATGCATTACATGCATCTTATAAAGAGTCCATATTTAAATACTAAATTATTTTCTTCATACAATAAATGTATATAACAATAAATGTATATATACAATAAATGTATATATACATATATATATAAATGTATATATATACATATATATATATAAATGTATATATATATATATATATAAATTAATAGATATATATACATATATATATACACACACATATATATATATAATATATATTTAAAATTAAATTTTAGTAATTTCGAAATTCGCCATTAATAAAGTAAATAAAAGTTTTATAAGGGAAATATTATGGCAAAGGAGTATTGCAGACTGTGTATTACAGTCGTTGGTTGTTACACACAGCCCACCCCGTATGGGGTAGCGACTGTGTTGGTAGTCGTGCGCTACCTGTGAGGGCAGCATCAGCTACCTACACAGTCGTTACCCTATATGGGGGCAGTTGTGGGGGTAACCCCTGCGGCCCCCCAATCTTAATATATATTTTTTTATTAAATGAACAAAATTTCCATTTTAATTCCACCGTACAAAGTATCAATTTTTAAGAAAATAAAAATTCTTCAAATCAGATTCACAATAAAACTCATATACATATATTTGTATATATGTATATATATTTATCATGGGAATATATATATATATATATATTAATCAATAAATAAAAATATTATAACCAGGCTAAAATTTTCAGAGAGGGTTTTCTACAAGAACTGAGAAATCTTCCAATTTAACAAAAAATTATCAGAGATTTTCAATTCAATAACAGATGGTTTTCAATTCAAATTTACCAAAATATTTTCTACACGAAAATTTTTAGCAAAGTTCTTCCCAGAGGTTTCTTTTCCCAAATTTAACACCAAATTTAACAGAGAACTTCATTTATAAATCTACAGAGATTTCTTTTGTTTCCTTTTGAGAATTTCCTATATTTTAACAAATACTTTTGTGTTGCTCTCTGATTTTACTATAACATTTTTGTTTCAGAATTTTTTTTACAAGAGGTAACAAATTTTCTACAAAATATTTCGACAAAAATTCACCGAGAAGAATAGAGGCTTCAATAAAAAAATTCTTCTACAGGCAATCTTTTATTTTACAAATTTTAACAAAACTTCTACAAAATTAATTCTTTATACATGCAATCTTTTCAATACACAATAAACTAAATAAATAGGAAAGAACATGTATTCTTGTAGCTTGAAGAATTGGCAGTAGAAGAAAAACTTTGCCTGCTGCGTGCAACTTCCAAAGCCCTTTTCAAATCTCCACTTTCCAGAAGAATGCAAATGACTAAACAAATATCAACCCGAGAACTTCTTCCATAAATTTTAAATCAAAAACCCAAAAAAGATCACAATATTTTTCCAACAATTCTCTATTTTTTTTTTTAATTTCCATGAAGTGTTTCCTTGCCTTCCGAATTCTGGTAATATTTTCTCCGAGAAAATCCTCAACAAGAATTTTGCATTTAATTCAACTAACACACATGGCAAATTAAGAAAATATCTTCTAACCACTCACAGATATTTGCTTCTCACAAATATCAAGAATTTATTATATTTTATTGAATTTTAAAATTTCAAAACCTAATTTCATTTTTAAAACATATTTAAAATTCCATTTCTCACAAAAGCATTTAATATATATTTAATCTATTCTCTCAATAAAAGTAACTTTAATTAATTAATTAATTAATTTAATAAAATAATTTTAATCACAATGACTAAATTATTTTACCAATAAACTAATTTAATTAATTAAATAAAATATGAAGCTTTTATCTACAATATTTAAAATTTATTTAAATAAGCATTAAATTATAAAGAACATTATCTAACATTAAATTCACAAAATAAACCTTGCTTAACAAATAATCAAGACAAACACAGATGAGACAACCAAAAAAAACCAAACCTAAACTGACGACATACTGTGCCTAGGTTTGAGGCTAGACTAGGAAAAACCTCGTTACTATCTCCCATTCAATATTACCATTGAGTCTGGACACGCTCAGACCTGTAAAACCAAGTGGAGTTGGTGTCTTGTACCTACAATCCTACAATCAGAAATATAGCATACATGTATATATATATATATATATATCCATGATTCAAACACACCGTGAGGAAAAAATCACAGAAATCACAAGGCACTCGCAAGCGAGTGATGCAACTCTGTTCTCCTCACCAATACAATATCACATCGAACTAACAAAATAATAACAATTAATCTACCATAAACAAATATATATAGCAGTAACATCTCAAGTAAACATCTATGCTAACATAAAGCATGTCAGAAATAATCACCATCAAATAGTGTATCATCACATCATAAAATAAATCCACCATCGCTCTACAGTCAATGACCAAATACATCAAAACAAGGTATCAGATTCTATCAAAGTGAAACATACTATCTGAAAAAATAAGCAAAATGGAGGGGTACTACATCCTCCCCCCTAGGATTAGGCTTCCTCCTGAAAGCCTACGAACAAATAGGGATAAAGCTCCCTCATACATGTCGCATCCTCCCAATTAGCAAATGCCTCATGACTAGGATCCCATTGGATCCTTACCTAATCAATGTCTCAACCGATGAGAATGAGTCTTCGGCACTGAAGAATTCCCACAGGCTCCAAAGCCAGTTGCATGTCCTCTACCTATAACGCATTCCAATCAAGTAAATGAGAAATATTGGGATGATAAGGTCTAAGAACTAACACATGGAAGACATCATGAATACGTGACAAACTAGGTGGTAAGGCGAGTCGATACGCCACATGACCAATCCTCTCTAGAATCTCAAATGGCCCAACAAATTGAGGTGCAAGCTTAGAGCCTTTTCCATAACGGATTGGACTCTTTCGCGGTCGCACTCGAAGAAACACTCTATCACCAACTGAAAACTGTTGGTCCACTCTATGCACATCGGCATACTTCTTTTGTCTATCATGTGCTGCTATCAATGTTCTCTAATGCGATCAACCTATTGCTCCATGTCTCGAAGCATCTCAAGACCAAGTAACACTCTATCCTCAAGTCGATCCCAACTCAATGGAGTCCGACAAGGACGTCCATATAATGCCTGAAAAGGTGGCATACCAATGGAACTTTGATATCCATTATTGTAAGAAAATTCCACTAAGTATAGATAATCCTCCCAATGTGATTGTTCGTCCATTACATACATTCTAAGAATATCCTCAAGAATTTGATTAACTCTCTCTGTCTGACCATCTATTTCAGGATGATACGCTGAATTGAAGTTCAACTGTGTACCTAGAGCATGTTGTAATGAAGTCCATAGGGCTGATGTAAATATAGGATTTCTATCAGATATAATCCTACGAGGACTTCCATGCAATCTAACAATGTCCTCCATGAATATCCTAGCTACAGATGAAGCATTATAAGATGATCAAACTGGAGAAAAATGTGCTACCTTAGTCAATCTGTCAATAGTAACCATAATGGCATCATGTCGATGGGATGGCATAGGTAATCCAACAATGAAATCAACTGATATAATATCCCATTTCCATTCAGGAATGAGATGTGGCTGCAATAATCTGGCGGGATGTTGATGCTTAGCTTTAACTCTTTGGCACTCAAGACATCTCGATACAAAATCAACGATATCACGTTTCATACCGGGCCAAAAGTACAACTGTCGAAGATTTGCATGCATCTTCTTAACATCAAGATGAGCTGAGTAAGGTGCTCGATGTGCCTCAATCATAATCAACGTGCGAAGACCCTCTGAATATGGTACATAGATATGATCTAAATGTTGCAATAAACCATCTGGTTCAAGAGAATACCCTATGAATCGACCCTCTAGAGATCTACCCGATTCAATCTCCATCTTCACCTCCTGATATAATCTATCTGTAGGAAGTGCTACTAAAATTTGTCTCCTCAAATCTACTTCAAGAGTGATAGCAAAAATTTCATGTCGTTGACGACTGAGAGCATCAGCCACTACGTTCTCCTTTCCCTAAACATATTTCACCTCAAAATCATATTCACATAAGAACTCCATCCAACGTCTCTGTCTAGCATTCAAATTAGGTTGTGTAAAAATATATTGCAAACTACGGTGATCATAATGAAGTTCAAAGCGATGACCCAATAAGAAATGCCTCCATCGAACCAATGAATGAACAACTACAACAAGCTCTAAATCATGAGTGGGATAATTCAGTTCATGATCCTTGAGTTTGCAAGACTCATAAGCGATCACACGCCCTTCTTGCATCAGTACAACTCCTAAACCCTCCAAGGATGCATTAGTGCAAACAACAAAATCCTCAACAGGATTAGGAACAACTAATATAGGTGCATTAGTTAGCTTTTCTTTAAGTGTCTAAAAATTCAATTGACATTGCTCTGTCCAAAAAAAATTCTTCCCTTTCCTCTGAAGAGAAGTAATGGGGTGCCCAATCCTAGAAAACCCCTAAACAAACCATCTATAATATCCAGCAAGTCCCATAAAACTATGAACCTCAGCTATGTTGGTAAGCATAGGCCAATCAACAATAGCTTGGATCTTCGAAGGATCCACAACAATACCCTTTCCAGAAATCACATGACCAAGGTATTTCACCTCAGTCTGAAAGAAGTCACACTTCTTCAGGTTTGTGTAAAATTGATTCTCCCTCAAGCACTGCAATACTTGCCTCAAATGCTCTTCATGCTCCTTCATATTTCTCGAATAGATCAAAATATCATCGAGAAACGCAAGAAAAAAATGATCAAGGTATGTGCGAAAGATACCATTCATCAAACTCATGAAAACCGATGGTGCATTCATTAACCCAAATGGTACTACTGTGAATTCATAATTCCCATAGTGAATTCAAAATGTTGTTTTATGAATGTCTGCTTCTACAATGGGTAACTGATGGTAACCTGATTTCAGATCAATCTTAGATAACACATTATCTCCTTTAATCTGATAAAAAATATCATTGATTCTAGGTAAAGGATATCGATTCTTTATCATTACTTTGTTCAATTGATGATAGTCAATACAAAATCTAAGTGATTTGTCCTTCTTCTTTACGAAGACGACAGGTGCTCTCCAAGGAGAAACATTTGGATGAATAGAACCCTTATCCAATAGTTCTTCCAACTGGATACAAAGCTCTTCTAGTTCTTGAGTAGTCATTCTATATGGGGCTCGAGATATAGGCTCTGCTCCAGGAACTAGGTCAACTCTAAAACCAATATCTCGTTTCGGTGGCATACCAAGTATATCACTAGGAAATACATCTGTGAATTCCCTAAGGATAGGGTGATCATCAAGAGATATCTCTTGACTCTCTCCTTCCTCCAAATCATTAACTGTTTTTGCAAACAGTTGACATCCTTGACGAAGACATCTCTTCAATTGCATAGCAGAAATCATCCACAAAGAGATAGGCCTTTGAACACCTATAATTTCTACTTTTGCACCTAAGTCATTAATACAACTTACCATCTTCAGTCGACAGTCAATCACAGCATGATGAGATTCTAACCAATCCATACCCAAAACTATATCATATGATCCCAAAGGTGTAACATGAAGATCCACTAAGGTAGATAACTAACCAATTCTTAGTTCACAATTGCGTACAAGGTTCTCTACCACTACTTTCACCCCAGAGGTGAATTCTACCTACCACTTACCACCTTGCTTTACCGCCACAAGACCACATCGCTCAAAAATGGTAGGTGAAATAAAGGAATCAGTAGCTCCAGAATCAAAGAGAATAGTAACACTAGCACCCTGTAACTGACCTAAAGTCTTGACCACTATATTCTGATGATCGGCTTGGCGGTTATTCACTGCAGCATAAATTGTATGAGAATGGCCTGCATCCCCAACTATAGGCTCAGAAGTTATCAGTCACGGCCCAAATCCTAAAGAACCTCTCATAGGACACTGCCTAGCAATGTGTCCCTGCTAACCACAAGAATAACAACCAGTACCTCTACCAAATCCTCTGCCACCCGAAGGTGCATTGGGTTGCTAAAAGTTGCCTCTACTAACAATAGACTGAGCACTCTAAATTGGTTGATCCTGTCGATTGCGCTTATTGCGCCACCAGTTACGGTTCTTTCCTGACTGAGAAATATTACCCTACTAGGGCTGTGAATTATTATTCTTCTGAGGAGTACACTATTGTTGTTGTTGTCCACCCTCAGCAGGTGTCTATTGGTTCCTAGAGGAACCTCATGTCTGTATCTGACCACCACGTGGACCAAAACCTGCTATAGGTGCACTACCTATTTGGACACTTGTATATCCACCCAATGCTAAAGTCAAATTCTCCTCCATAATTTGTGCTTTCTCCACTACAACCTCCATAGTCTTCGGTTTGAAGACTCTAACTCCTCCACTAATGCAGGCATTCAAACCCCTAATAAAATGTTGTACCAGCATCGCCTCATCATCTCCAATTCCTGCATACTGTTTGAGCTCATAAAATTTGTGCTCATACTGCTCGACATATAAAGCCATCTGACATAAATCGTGAAACTCATCAGCTCGTCATTGCCTCCAATGCTCAGATAAGAAACATGCTCTAAACCTTTCTAAGAACATCTCCCAAGAAACTGACCCAATCTCTAAATGGAGCTTCTACTCCTCCAAATGCCACCAAGTAGAGGCAAAACCTCTTAGATGCATGATGGCGCATCTAGCTCGGGTATTGCTGTCATATGGGTGCATAGTAAAACATCTACCCAAGTCTAATAACCAGGTCTTTTCCTCTAGACCACCACCTGTGCCATCAAATGTAGGAGGGCGTGCCCTCAACAAATCCCTCATATGTCCTGCAACTATGGCATCATGCTCTACAGTACTAACAATCCTCCTAGGAGATCTATCATGTTCCCTAACCACCTCCTGATCAACTTCCTGCGTCAGACCTAGTCTGGAAAGTACCTCTTCTAGTAGGGGACGCAACTGTGCTCCCTCTACCTCTGGCTGAATCAGAATTTGTTCCCCACCTGTCTGTTCCAACTGAGGACCCAACTGTTCGGCTTGCTCGCTCTCGTGGGAGCTCTGAGGGGGAGTAACCTGAGGGTTCAGCCCATGGCCTCCACCTCGACCTCTACCACGACCTCTAGCACGACATCTAGGCATGTTCCTACACAAAAAAAAAGTCTCAGATACAAAAGAGACAAGGCTAACAAAAACCAATACTACCTAGTCTAACATCTAGGTCAACCTAATGGGCTCACAATTACCCAGAGCATCCAGTGTTAGAACCTTTGCTCTGATACCAATCCATAATGCCCCCTCTTGTAACCTAAAGAATGTTGCATTGACTACAAAAGTGTAATAATTTTTTTTAAAAAAGTATAAACATGAACTTCACTAGTGCATACATTCCCTAAGATACGCAACGTCACACTACTGTAAATCCATAGATGACAAAATTAAATAACATAGCATGTATTTAATTCACATAAACATAAGAGCATACATTCATTAAAGATATAAAGATCAAATATAATTCTTTCTTACATTGCATTTATAATAACATTTACAATACTCATATCCAAATGAGGTAGGTCATATAAAAGTGTTCTATTACATGTTACAAAAGTTCTCCCCAATTACAATTGAGGAGTGATACATGAATAAGGTCTCCACTAATACAAATGATAAATATAAAAAAGTACACTTTCACACACAAGCTCTCCATCCATGAAGTACTCGTCGCCACGAACAAGAACTGGGGACCCAACGATGTAAGGTGCACGTTCCACCCAACCATGTGGTACCCATAGGCCCACCCCGTGTGCTAGGAGATAGTAAAAAGGTTCCCTAAACATAACCTACAAACCCTAGACACAGATGAGCACAAAGTCAAAACTATAAAAATACAAACTTAACTTAATGGTTACATTGCTTCTAGAACTGAATGATCAAATACACTAAGTTCACAAGGATACTGTTATTATAGGTGGAGTGTCATCACAATATTTCATAGGTTACCCAAGCATTTCTTCCTAGGTTTCGGCCCCCATCTTGGGTTACCCTAGTAACCTCTTACGAAACCTGGCTCCACATGCAATCTGTTGTGGAATCGAATATCTTTCATAGTGACTAGATATCAATTTTTCCATTCTAGGCCTTCTTGACTCATCCCCAAGTCTGAACTAGCCTTTGAGTCTATGAGTGAGGCTTAATTAATCTAGTTAAAAGTTTTAGACTACCTAATGTGTTGATTTAGTTTTCACTGATTAACTAACTCTACATGAGTTACCCTGGCACCACTTTGTGTGTCGGCCCTCATAAAGAGCCACTCCCCTAATAATAACACAAGGAATCTAATTCCACTAACTAAGGGTAAACAAGGTGCACATATTCTAACATCAAAATAAACAACAAAATAACAATAGTCATCACAATCCTGTTCATAGAACCAGGTGTCTAAACTGAATATAACCATGTGCACTACCCTAGTTTGTTCAAAATATAAAACCATCATAAAAATTAACTCCCTTTCAATAAATTACATCTCGAAGACTTATAATCTCAATTAACCCTAATTTTCCCAACAAGAATATAAAACAACTTAAAGCAATTCAAGCAAAAATAAAAATTTAATGTTAGGATTTACTAAATCCAATTAAATCAGTTACATATAGCATGAAAATGAATCAACTTGTTTATAGTTCTTTTCTCAAACAATAAAAATAAATTGAATCAATTAATCTAATTCTGATTTTCTCAATTTCACATAAAAATAAATATCAAATTTTATTTTTCAATCTTATTGTTTTAAAAATAGTTGATCTCATGCATTACATGCATCTTATAAAGAGTCCATATTTAAATACTAAATTATTTTCTTCATACAATAAATGTATATAACAATAAATGTATATATATAATATATATATACATATATATATAAATGTATATATATATATAAATTAATAGTATACACACATATATATATATAATATATTTAAAATTAAATTTTAGTAATTTTGAAATTCGCCATTAATAAAGTAAATCAAAGTTTTATAAAGGAAATATTATGGCAAAGGAGTATTGCAGACTGTGTATTACACAGTCGTTGGTTGTTACACACAACCCACCCCGTATGGGGTAGCAACTGTGTTGGCAGTTGTGCGCTGCCTATGAGGGCAATGTCGGCTGCCTCCACAATCGTCATCCTATATGGGGATGGTTGTGGGGGTAACCCCTGCGGCCTCCCAATCTTAATATATATTTTTTTATTAAATGAACAAATTTTCCATTTTAATTCCGTTGTACGGAGTTTTTATTTTTAAGAAAATAAAAATTCTTCAAATCAGATTCACAATAAAACTCATATACATATATTTGTATATATGTATATATATTTATCATGGGCATATATATATATATATATATATATATATAAATCAATAAATAAAAATATTATAACCAGGCTAAAATTTTCAGAGAGGGTTTTCTACAAGAACTGAGAAATCTTCCAATTTAACACAAATTTATCAGAGATTTTCAATTCAATAACAGATGGTTTTCAATTCAAATTTACCAAAATCTTTTCTACACGAAAAAGTTTAGCAAAGTTCTTCCCAGAGGTTTCTTTTCCGAAATTTAACACCAAATTTAACAGAGAACTTCATTTATAAATCTACAAAGATTTCTTTTGTTTCCTTTTGAGAATTTCCTATTGTTTAACAAATCCTTCTGTGTTGCTCTTTGATTTTACTATAACATTTTTGTTTCAGAATTTTTTTACAAGAGGTACAACAAATTTTCTACAGAATATTTCGACAAAAATTCACCGAGAAGAACATAAGCTTCAATAAAAAAATTCTTCTACAGGAAATCTTTTATTTTACAAATTTTAACAAAACTTCTACAAAATTAATTCTTTATACATGCAATCTTTTCAATACACAATAAACTAAATAAATAGGAAAGAACCTATATTCCTGTAGCTTAAAGAATTGACAGTAGAAGAAAAACTTTGCCTGTTGCGTGCAACTTCCAAAACCCTTTTCAAATCTCCACTTTCCAGAAGAATGCAAATTACTGAACAAATATCAACCCGAGAACTTCTTCCAGAAATTTTAAATCAAAAACCCAAAAAGATCACAATATTTTTCCAACAATTCTCTTTTCTTTTCTTTTTTTAATTTCCATGAATTGTTTCCTTGCCTTCCCAATTCTGGTAATATTTTCTCCTAGAAAATCCTCAACAAGAATTTTGCATTTAATTCAACTAACACACATGGCAAATCAAGAAAATATCTTCTAACCACTCACGGATATTTGCTTCTCACAAATATCAAGAATTTATTATATTTTATTGAATTTTAAAATTTCAAAAACTAATTTCATTTTTAAAACATATTTAAAATTCTATTTCTCACAAAAGCATTTAATATATATTTAATCTATTCTCTCAATAAAAGTAACTTTAATTAATTAATTAATTAATTTAATAAAATAATTTTAATCACAATGACTAAATTATTTTACCAATAAACTAATTTAATTAATTAAATAAAATATGAAGCTTTTATCTACAATATTTAAAATTTATTTAAATAAGCATTAAATTATAAAGAACATTATCTAACATTAAATTCACAAAATAAACCTTGCTTAACAAATAATCAAGACAAACACAGATGAGACAACCAAAAAAAAAAAAACCTAAACTGACAACATACTGTGACTAGGGGTAAAAGCACAAAGCTATGTCACACTTTCGGCCAAATAAATAGTTTCGAGCGAAATATTTTCGGCTGGAAAGGTTTCGCCCGACTAGGTTTCGACCGAAACCATGTGGCATATTACGTGGCACATAGGTTTCAGTCGAATAAGTTTCGCCCGAATCCAAAAAAATCAAAATTTTTCTCTTCCCGCTTTAAAACTGCCTTCAAATTGGATTTTTAATGTGCGGGGTTTCTATAGAAAGGGTTTCGGTAGAAACAATTTCTATAGAAACTGTTTCTACCGAAACTGTCTATGTGGCATCCTAGTTGGCAGACAACTCAGCTTTTTCAGAATTTTCTGAAACTTTAACTTTAGCTAAGTATTTTTAGTCGAATGATTTTTTTGCAAAAAAAAAAAACCCTTTTGTAGAGCTCGGAGGAGAACCAAATATATAATTTTTTTAATATTTTTATTAGTTTAATATATTTTATTTTTAAAATAATGCAAGTAGGTTTTCAAAATGAAAAAGGAAGTTGATTACAAATTAAAAAAAAGATAGTAAAATTTATTAAAAAAATTTAAATCTTATATGGGGCACAAGAGGAGAGAGTCTTCTTCAAAAGGGTATAATTCTTTTTTTGAAAATGATTTAAAATTTTGAAAATAGTTGACGGCCCGTGAAAACTATCAAATTTTGACATGTTTGACTTTAAAATGTTATTACAAGAAAAATATACATCAAAATTTGATTTTTCTTTTTCCATGCACAAGATATTGAAGTTACCTATTTGGAGAAAAAAAAATTAGGGAGAAATGAAGTTTTTTTCAATTTGTTTCTTGACGGCCCGTGAAGTCACTATTTTCTGAAATTTTCAGCATTCCAAAATTTGTCCTTAAATTGATAAAAATATAATGAAAATAATTTTTTTTAAAATTTTAAAAATTACAAAAATAAACTTCATCAAAAGTTCTACATTTCATTAGTTTACACCATTTTGAAATTCAAAACATAAAGACCACTTTTATGTGGTCGAAGTTCAGAATTTTTTTTGCTGTTGGCCGATTCCTTTATAAAGTGTGACACAGGTTTGTGCTTTTACCCCTAGGTTTGAGGCTAGACTAGGAAAAACCTCATTACTATCTCCCATTCAACATTACCATTGAGTCTGGACACGCTGAGACATGTAAAACCAGGTGGAGTCGGTGTCTTGTACCTATAATCCTACAATCATAAATATAACATACATGTATATATATATATAATCCATGATTCAAACACACCGTGAGGAGAAAATCATGGAAATCACATGGCACTCGCAAGCGAGTGATGCAACTCCGTTCTCCTCACCAATACAATATCACATCAAACTAACAAAATAATAACAATTAATCTACCATAAACAAATATATATAGCAGTAACATCTCAAGTAAACATCTATGCTAACATAAAGCATGTCAAAAACAATCACCATCAAATAGTGTATCATCACATCATAAAATAAATCCACCATCGCTCTACAGTTAGTGATCAAATACATCAAAACAAGGTATCAGGGTCTATCAAAGTGAAACATACTATCTGAAAACATAAGCAAAATGGAGGGGTACTACACTTTTTATACCTATTTTTCTAATAAATAAAGGCATATTATGCTATACAATGATGTGTCTATGAATAATTTATAGAAATACCTAACTTGTTAACTTTGTATCTAATGATGGTGTTGAGTAAAGTCATTATTATATTTGATGGTGTGAACAACTTTTATTAGGTATGAATGGTTTGACTACTCTTAATATATACTTATATTATTGTTGAGTTAGGATTAGGTTACTTAAGATGACCTCACCAACTATGCAAAATTAATGGCAATTATTACCAAATATTATATGTTGTTTTTACCTTATTTATGCATGGTGGATAAAAATATGTTGTTTTATGATTGGTAATACACAATTTAAGTCAATGTACTCAAAAGTAGAATATTGTCTAATATTACATTTATGGATTGAATTTAATATCTAATAAATAAATGTTTTCAAATAATAAATGACTGAAGTAAATGACCTTTGAAAATAATTTCTCAGTTTATGTTTATGTATGGGTTTATAAATAGAAGCCAACTCATTTGGGTTCAATTCACATTACTTATCTGTTGACAAGTAATTTTGACTCCAAGACCTATATGACCATTATATAGTTCAATGGATCCATTTGAGATAATGTAACATGAATAACTAGTCTAGTATGTACACCTTTTAGATAGTACATGTTTTAGATTAATTCTAGATAGTACTATTCAAATGTCACAATGGTGAACTAAGATTAATAGAAGAGAAAAAAAATCTTAGCATTATTATTAGGGATGATAAGGGTAATCTACAAGGGAATAGGGGAAGGATAAATATTATCTTAGTGTATATTTTCACATTATTTATAAGGTGATTATTAAAATTTTAAATCCTATGACACACTTATAGATAAGATTATCAAATTGCTACAACATTGTTACACCCCGCCTTGTTGTTATTGAGTTACTTTTACCTTCATGGGTAAATAGGACATAATATAGATGCAATCATGATTTTGATAGTTTTGATAAAGGAATGGAATACTGAAAATAGGTATTAAGTTATTATTGATTTGAAGGAGCAATTATGTTTAAATTGATGAAGTACAATGACAGAATATGTATTGTAATATGAATATTTTAATGTTTTATGATGAAAGTGGCTTTCAAGTGAACGTCTAACTACCATTACAAATATGCCAAGTTGGATGTAGGTATAGGTTCACGCCTTCGAAAAGGAGGAGAAGTATCATTCAAGAGAAGTGTTTGGTCGAGTAGTCCTTAATAAAACCTAACTGAGCTTTCACACATACACTCACTTCTGAGTATAGTTGAGTCGAGTCATAGTCACAGAATATTGGTAAGTCATCCTTTAGACATGTGTTTGCATTAGACATGATCATGATTTTTGTTAGGAGAATTCATGGTTTGTGATAAATGCTTGAGAA
This sequence comes from Sequoia sempervirens, assembly GCA_007258455.2. Taxonomy (NCBI): domain Eukaryota; kingdom Viridiplantae; phylum Streptophyta; class Pinopsida; order Cupressales; family Cupressaceae; genus Sequoia; species Sequoia sempervirens. The sequence continues at coordinate 632,142,996 of VDFB02000003.1, forward strand.
AATAGCTATGATTCTTTGATTGTTTGTTCAAGTTGTCGTGATTGAATCTTTGAGTCTTTGGGCTTTGTGAATAGTTATATTTGCGTTGACTCATGTGTATGTTAAATGTATACATGTATATGGGTTTATATTTATTGATCTGTGTATAAGAGCATAATCATATGCATATGTACGTAAATAGAAATACTTATGAGCATACTTACACAAGGAATCAATTTTATATATGTGTGTGTATACACTTAATGTGTATACATGCTGACAAGGATATTAATATATGTGTTTAAATGAAAGAATCGATGCAATAATATATATGTGTGTGTGTATGAAGTATGTAACGAAAATGTACATTGCATATATTAATATATAAGTATATAATATATATCGTTACTATCTAATTGTACGTAGATATATATGTGTACATGTGTATGTGTAATATACACGTGCATATTGTTTATGGAAAAGTGATAACATGGGTATATATATTGTATATACACTTATCAATGAACATGTATATGTGAACTTTTTTTTTAATAATGATAAATAAATATGTATATATCAATATATATGTATGTATGTATGTATTTAGAATATATTTGCATATACATAAGTACATATATATAATGTATACGTATAATAGATATGTTGTAATGCCCCGTCTTGCGAACCCCAAAGGACAACTAAACAATAATTACTGCACAATTTTTTTTATTTTTTTTTTAAATTAAACATAACATATATGTAAAACACATTAAGTCATAACATGAATTTCATTTAAGTAGATTTACTAACACATACATCCCTTGGGGTACACGAGGAGTCATTACGAGACTGAGATCCACACAACAACAATAAAGAATAAAATCCAAAGATATAATCCATAACAAAATAAACATTAACAAATATAACACATACATGATAATCATTGATAAGAAACCATTTGAGTACATAAATACAACATATAAATAATTAACTTAACACATTGAATTACAATTGTCATGGTCAATAACCACACCGAGTTAACATTACATTACAGTACAATGATACAAAGGTGTTTCCAAACATAAATGGAAACCATACACAAGAATCATGATACAAATAAATAGATGAAAACTGGCTCCAAGACGGATACAACACTAAAGTCACTGCAATCGCACCAATCCGCACCTCTCGATCCTCGACTGGGGACCCAATGGGGTGCTTAGCACGTTCCACCCGACCATGTGAGTCCGAAGACCCACCCCCCGTGCTAGGAGCTAACAAGAAAGAGTCTTCAACCAAGAACATCCCAAACACGGAACCACAAGACTCAACAACATACAAAAGCATCATAAAACTCAAGGATTACCAAAGTCATCATACTAACTTAAAACCATAAATTCCATCACATAAATTAAAGCAATGACCAGTAAACAAGTAATCAAAGGATGATCATAAACATAATACAATTCCAAATTTCAATCAAATAATACAATAACATCATATCACAGTATCATAAGATACAAGATTGCAAATCAAATATCAAGGAGATCCTACAAGACCACAAAGTACACCAAAGATGTATCAAGGCCATAATCACAAATCAATATAAATCCAAAAATCAATAATCTAAACCAACTCCCACAACCTACTTCCAGAGAAACACAATAAAGTAAAACACATGGGTAACTAGGGGAGAGTGTCATCGCATAGTCCTACATGGGCTGTCATGTGCTCTTCCTCCCAACTGGAGGCGTTGGTCCCATCTATGGCTGTCCTGTGCTCTTCCTCCCAACTGGAGGCGCCGGTCCATAGGGTGACTCATGCGGAGCCGTAGACCTCTCGTGAAGACGAGGTCACGACCTTGCCAACCACGGCCTTCTCAGCCTTCCATTAGTCTGCGAAAGCACTAATGAAGACAAGGCATCCATTTTATTAATCTTATAATGATATTACTACCCAACCCTCCTAAGTTAATTATTAGGTTTTCACTTGTTTACTAACTCACTCGTGGGTTATCTTGAGCTCTTCCCCTTAAACGGGGCGCCGGCCCCCACGAGGAGCCACTCTCCCTAGAGACCCAACAACATAAAAACCAAGGGTTGTACCATCAAAATAAGAATATTAGATCACAACCGAGAAACATGCAAGGCATTACCCATCTCGCTATAAATACAATTTCCAAGTCTCAACAAATTATGTACAACCCTTTTAAAATCATGAAACCAAAACACTTGCCACATCAAGGGCCCATAAAGAGAGAGAACATCAATTATCAATCATCTCAAGCCTCTGGAAGCCAAAATAATGAAAACCCATAAACAAAGGTAAAGTGAAGCAACATGAGTATTTCTCCAACAATTCAACACAAGGATAAAATTTCCTCAAATATGAGAGTAAATCAGAAAAAGCCATAACAAGGAAAGATTCATCAAGACCCATCCACAAATCAACAATGGTGTTACCTCAAATAGGGAACGCAAAAGAAAATCAACCTTTAAACAAAATCACTTAATAAAACCAAAAGCCACCAACTAGGCATTCCATGGGAGACCTCAATTTTCTCCTCACTAGAACCCCCTTATGATGGTACACAAACCACTTTCATAAAAACAACAACATAGCAATGACAACAATAATTGCAAGGCCACCAGATCAATTTCAATTCAAATATAATGAGTGAATATATTAAAATAAGATCAACCACCCCATCCAAACCACATAAACAACTTTGATACAAAAATAGATCAGAAATCCAAGAAGATCAACTTCCCACAACTCATCAATAAAATACAAATTCCCAATTACATTGCAACACAAATTTAAAAGACAAAGGATTCCTTGAATCAAAACTAACCTCCAAAGGCATTCACACCAACATGGAACCACCCAAAAACAATCCTTCAACAACAAAGGTAAAAGCATTCAACCAGGCATCCAAGGCACCAAATTTAAGAACACCTTAAATACTCAACCACTCACAACTCCACAACAACACTTATATAATAAACATCAATCAACAATTCAATCGAGAACAATATTTATTAACCAATCAATTAACGACCAGAACTAAATAACTTTACAACTTACCCATACTAAAACAATTCATGATAACCATCACAAGTATTCTAAAAGTCTTATCCATAAAGCGTACTTACAAATCAATCATTAAATGAATATAAGGGTAGTCAATTTTCAAAAGATTAAAATTCCATTTCACCAATAAACTATCCAATTCGAAATTACCCTAATCAATCTTTAACTATACCCATACATTTAAATTTCCCCTTTCATCATACTCACTAAACATTCACTTCCAAAATTTAAATTAATCGTGAAAACCATTTAAGACCAATTGTCTATACTTTAAAATGACAATAATAACAATACTCTACATACATAAACTACATATTAGAACTTACCACCTTAAAATCTTAAATCTATCTAAATAAATTTACACACACAATTACGTTTAAAAACCACTACGCATTTATATTTATTTTAATTTATTTATTTTTGAGGAGGGAATGTAAAAAGAGAAAAGATATGTTCTACGAATCCAACAATACTACAAGATGAAATATAAAAAGAACAACTTATTTAATCCCATAATAAATTCTATTCCCAAAATATTCACATTTAAACAAGAATGAAATAAACAATGTTGTTTTACTTTCGTAATAGATTTTTCTTTTGCTAACAATATCCTTTCCAAGTTGTAATTTAACAAATCAATAAAACAGATTTCTTTCTATTTTACTAATATTTTCCTTGTAAAAATTCCTGCTTTATTTTTAATTAGAAAAGAAACAGAATCTAAATATCTATTTTCTAGATAACAGATAAATTACAGAAAATATAATTTTAATCAAAACAGATTATATTGATGCATTTGTTTGCTAACAGCTAAATCAACAGAATATCTATTAAACAATATTTAAAATAGTATATATATTCCTCTTTAAATAACAGAATTAATTAAATAATACCCAACCAGAATAAATAAATTAATCATATATATATATATATATATATATATATATATATATATATATATATATATATATATATATATATATATATATAAATATATATCTACAAACATATATATATATATATATTATATTTATATATACATATATATACATATATATATATACATATATATATATACATATATATATATATATCTAAATAAAAATCCGCACAGAATTTAATATATTAAAAATCGCATATTAAAATTATATTCAAACACATTAAAATTTAAATGGGATTTAATCCCAAAACATTGGCATAGAGGGACCCGCTACCCGTGGGCGCTATTGATCACACGCAATTCAAAGGATGTGGAGATCGGCCACGGTATCGAACCGTCTGACCAGTGCAGTGGTGGGTACGGCCGAGGTGCCCCCCAAATGTATTAATATATGAATATAATCAAAAATAAAAGGCATGAACAGTGACGGGTTTTTAACAATTTCAATTTCCATTCAAATTTTCATTCGATTAAAATATATATATATATATATATATATATATATATATATATATATATATATATATATATATATATATATATATATATATATATATATATATATATATGTATATATATATATATATATATATATATAATATATATATATATATATATGTATATATATATATATCTAATATATATATAAATATGTGTATATATATATATTTTCAGAGGTTTGAATATTACAGTAACAGAGAATTACTGTTCACATGAAATTCACTGTGCATGTTTGAAATAAAATGCTTTCTAAGGAAATATATATATATGAACCAGAAATTCGAGGGAAGGTAATTGTTTTCAAAACAATAACAAAATTTTTAAAACAAAATGAAATAACAGGATGTTGTTCATTTCCCAGATTGCAATAAAAACCCCAGAAATTTCATTAATCAAATAACAATCCCCAATTCCCTTTGATTAAACTGTAACCCCAATAAATTTTCTTCCTATCATTATCTAATTTTCAACCCTGAATACAAATTTCATTTACAAACACAAATTCCTATTTTAACAAAAGATAAATAAATTAAAAGAAGGAACCTGGCGTCCTTCGCTTGCAGAAAATTGAAGAAGCTTTGATCCTCTTGCTGTACTAATTCCTTTGCTGCAAATCTTCCAGCAACAGATCCAAATCTCCCTTCCTCTTCACCAATTTCTCCAAAAATAGAAAAGAACTAAGGGCAGAAAAATGATTGGAAATAAAATTTCTCCAGCATTCCAAAAACCATCCCCTCAAACAAAGAAACCCCCTCTTAAAATCCATTCCCATGAATCCCTTCAATTTCCTCTTCCCGTGAATACCAGAGGTCACATCTCCAAAAATGAAATTTAATTACCTTCAAATCCACAAAAGATGGAGTTTTATATTTGTTTATTCTTCATATTCTCCAGTGAAAACCAAAAGTCACAACTCAAGAAATAAATCCAAATAATATTTAATCCCTTTAATTCCTTTTGTTGCCTTTTCAAGTATTTATATTTCATTTTCTTTTATCATGCATTTTGATTAAACTAAATAAATTTAAATCCACAAAAATGAACTTTTTATTTAAATATATATTCATTATCTTCACAATACACTATTTGTTAATTACTTCCACATTAGAATAATTAAAATCAATCATTTGCAAGATTCTAAATAAGTATCCATTAAATTTCTTATTATAATAATTATCTTTTCAAGATTATTTATTCATAATTATTATTAATTTCAATTTAACACAACAATTTAAATCAATTTATCTAATAATATCACTTTTACTTTTAATGAATTAGTTTAATTTGATCATTTGCTCTAAATCATTTGATTTAATTTAATTGATTATTATTTTAATTTCTAATCATATTTTAAATAACCTTGCAAATCACTTATGATTGATTAATTATTTAAACACGACTACTAACATATTATATTTTCCACACAATCAAATAACACAGTAACCAATGAAGCACACACAAATACTCACACCAAAGTTCAGAACAACCGACACGGAGGGGTATTACATCCTCCCCCCCTTAAAAAATTGACTTACTCCTGGAAGTCAAGCTCAAAAACATGGTAACACAACAATATCAATGATCATAAGCACATCATCACCATAAATTAAAACATCGATTAAACATCATCAAGTAAACAACGAAAATTAAACAAACCAAAAAAATAAGGAAAGGATACCAAAACAAAAATGGTGGCAGGGTTGCAACCAGACCAAATTGGCAAACACAAGGACAGATGACGAACTAGGTGGGGAAACTTTCTTGTCAGTTCCTATTTTCCACATCAATCCCATTGGGTGTTTATGGTGCTCGTCCTGTCCTGACAATGCAGGTGGAATCGAGGCTTAGTTCCTGCAATTCATGCAAGCAAACGTTGTGCACAATACATATATATCACAAATACATCGTGAGAGGAAATCCCAGCATGGTAGGGCACTCGCGAGCGAGTGATACCACACTGTCCCTCCCACCAAACCACACATAAAAGTCAAAATAATTCTAGTAACTCGTAAACAATTTTCTTTTAATTAGTTAGGAAATATTCGTATAAGGATACTAACCATAAACCTAATTCATCTACTATATCAAAATGAATTACTACTTGACATTATAAGTATCTATACCTGCATATTACGATTACATTACCTTCGTCATTATGCTTTCTGAAGCCCCCTTCCTGTAAATCAAAAGCTACCATAGAGCATTGCACATTAGTACCAATAATTCAAGTTACATCTTACCCTCAAGATACTAGATTCTGCTAAAATCATAGAATAATTATCCACAAAACCTTACATTTTCATTAAAACTCATAATTTTCACCCAAAGAACTCCACTTTAATCATTATTCAACACCAAAATTCACATCAATTTCAAAAAAAAAAGGGTAAAATAATGTATAGGCACATTGCTAATCGATCATTGAGATTGGTCAAAGGTTGCGAATGGAATAGAATACTATGAAGTGCATTTAGCAAATATAGGAAGACTTGAATTTTAGCGCATAAACCAAAGGTTGCACAGACATTTAGCGCTTGATGGAAGAACCTAAAAGTCACGTGCAAGCATGAAAGGCTAAAGTTGTATAAGTTTTTAAAACAGATGATATACTTATATTGTAAGCGTAGGAAAAGAAGGGTGTAATGCCCCGCCACGCAACCCTAGAGGAAGTTGCAATCCACTACTTAAACGTACCAATTTTTTTTTGTTTAAGTACAAATAACATGCAAGGTGAATACATATTGCCAACAACCTCTAAGGCCACGAGACAAAGATTACTTAAAAACCCAACATCAAATAACATTAACATAAACTGAAACATTAAGCACTTAAGGAAATGAAACAACATACATTCCATTCAAGATAAATTACAACAAGGATAATAAATACCTCAAGAATCCAATTAACATTTAAACAACAAGGTTACATCACTCATTCCCCGAATGAGGTAAGTCCAACCAAATGATTACAAATTACAAATTCCACCTCGAAACAAATGAGGGGTAATAAAATACAATAAGAACTAAAAGAACAAGGCAAGAGAAGAAACTGATTCCCACGAGCTCTCCAGCTGGAAATCACGAACACACAAACATGAAGAAGAACCAACGGAAAAAGATGCACGCCACCCGACCACGTGGAACCCAAAGGCCCCACTCCCTCCGTGCTAGGAGATAGTAACAAGGACTTCCTAGACAAGACCATCTACCTCTAGACACAAGCTAGCACACTGAACTGAAACAAGAACTAAACCCACATTACTTAACACAATGGTTACAATGCTTCCAGAGTACAAAATCGAGTACCATCACTGTACAAAATAAACCAACGGTACAACACCATACCGACTGCTGTCATAGGAGGAGTGTCATCGCAAAGGCTGCATTGGTTATCCAATGGTGTTCTTCCTAGGTCCCGGCTCCCCTCTAGGGATATCCTGGTAACCTCTCATGAACCCGGCGCCATATGCCCACCAGAGCGGAATCGATTATCTTTCGAGAGGACAAGATAACGATCTTGCCATTCCAGGCCTTCCCGACTCATCTCAAGTCTCGTACAAGCCCTTGATCCAATGAGCGAGGCTAAATTATCTTATTAGTGTTCAAAGCTACTCTCTCCCTAGTAAGTTATTTTAATTTTCACTTAATTAACTAACTCTCAAACGAGTTATCCTGGGACCACTTTGGGCCCGGCGCTCGTTTGAAAGCCACTCCCCTATCGACAACACGAAACTCAACCACATGCCAACTAATGACTCGACTCGACCATGAATCACAAGGTTGCACAACCCATTCAAAGAACCAGGTAACCACTTGAGCTTAACTCACACAAAATCCAAGATAGCCAAAACAAAACATAAGAGACATAGCATCATCTCAAGAAGACACTGCTGGAAGACTTACATGATCAACAAGAAATGACTTACAGTCAACAATCATAAAAACTCACGTATAAACACCCATACCAATAAATGAACCCATATCAGGAGGATTCGCAAAACATTCACTCTCCTTCCTCAACATCGAAGGCGAACAATAACATTGAAAACATTTCAGACACATAGGTAAGCTAATGTTCAGATTTCTTAAATCCATTCAAACACAGATTTCATGACTTGCATTGATCTAGTCAATTGATCCCCTTTTTATTCACGACATTGGAATATATAAAGAACATATCATTTACTCTAAATTTTGTAACCATAAAGCATGTTAATAATGCAATTATCTGGTTAAGATTTAAATCAATCGTTCTCTCTAAGTTTCAGGATCACATACCATAGATAGATCACTTGATTAATAATCATTTAGGTTAATTATTAAGTTCGTCCTTCACTTTCAGTTCCATAATCATATTATATAATTAGACATCAAAAAAATAAATAAACAAGATATGCCTTTAATATCCATTTGAAAAATAGATTAAAGTCACTTCATTGAATTTTACGACAATATACTAAAGTATCAATTTCCACAATCATAAAAAAACACATGTTGGTTTACAATTTCTAGTTTAATATTTAACATCATCTAAATATATCAAATAAGATGATATTTTATATGCAATTAAATAAATTATATCACTTTAATTCTAAACTCCCATCAAATAAAAGATACCAAATAAAATAATATTTCTATTTTCCAATTAACTCCTGCTTTTAAATCCTCATGATTAACATAAAATACATTTTAAACTTATACTAAAAATCCTTTAATCTAATATATATTAAATATATTATATTTCATATAATATACAATATTGAAAATTATATATTTAATATACAAAATATATTATAAATAATATATAAATATAAAAGCTAGGTTAATTATAATTAACCAAAGTTTAACAAAAAAAAATAATAAAAAACTAAATTTTATTTTATTTTTATAACCCACAAGGGCCGAAGCCCTGGCACACAGTGCCCTCGCCACCATGGGCGGCAGAGCCTGTGCGCTCCACGCACAGAGCCCCGCCCCTCGGCTGGGCGGCAGAGCCTGTGTGCAGGGCACACAGTGCCCGCCTCCCCACGGGGCGGCGGTGGCTTTGTGCTTCGCACACAGCGCCGCCTCCCTGCCGCGGCGGCGGCAGCCGCAGTGGCGGCAGCAGTGGGGTGGGGTTTGACCTCCCACCTCACCAAAAAAACAAATTTAATAATAATTTTAACACTGTGTTTTACCAGACCCGAAAATCAATAAATTTTAAAAGATTTTTACCAGAAATTTAAAATTTCTTAAAAATAACAAATATATGAATATATATATATTTGTGGGTATCACCCAATTTTAAAATAAAAGGTTATATTCACCAAAATATATACCCAAAACCTGATTTCATACTCAAATTGCAAAAATAAACCAAACCCAATACAAGGAAATAGCACTTATTTCAAAACAACAAATGGGTTTTTAAAATCTAATTTTAACATTGAGTTTTCTTGGGTTTCCTTTCCAAAACTTGGTTTAAACTTCATGTTTGGTTTCAAATCCAAAACTATCTACCATTTACCAAATTTAAGAGCTTTTCCATGAGTTTCCAATGAATCTATCACTATATTTTCAATCATTCAAATGAGCAAAAGAGATGGAAGAAAAGATAGAACCTTATGTTTTCTCAACAATTTGCAAGCTTCCACCATGGGGATTTCCAAGCACTCCTTCAACTCCACCATCTTAGCCTCCTCCAAGCCTCTCCACCCAAAATTTTCCAAAACCAAGAATCCATGGAGAAAAAGAAAGAAAAACCCTAACTAAAAATATACCTTTTTCCAAACTTCCCAAATTCAAATTCAAATTCAAATCCAACTTCAAATTCAAATTCAAATTCTAACTCAATATCAAATTAAATTGAACTCAAATTCAAATCAACATTTAATTCAAATTCCAATTTCAATTTCAAACACAAATATCTTTTACCAAAAAAAGTCAACTAATTCAGAAAATATCCTTTTTACCCCAAAGTCTTTGCATAAGAAAACATTTGAATTTTTTTTTAATAACTTTAAACAATTTTCTAATTCCAATTTGAATTCAAAATATTCTAGCACTTTACATTCAACAAAAGAATTAAATCTTTTACATTTTTAATTCATAGGGATAATTAAATTAATTCACACAATTAATTCAAACTATCAATAAAATAAATCTAATTCAAAATTAGATTATTTTATTAATTCAATTAATTTAATTAATTAAACACTAATTTTCCAACATCTCCATAAGACAAAACATTCAACATTTATAATTTCCAAAAGCTATTTAATCACTTTTAGCTGCAACTAAACACATTCAATCATTAATTAGACTACGCAAGCCATTTAATAAACTTTAACTTGAAATTAAATAAACACTCAAGGGGAACTGACCACGTTAAAACAACTGACCCCGACGACAAACCAACAACATGCTATGACTAGGGTGATGACCTGGTTCGGAAACCCTAGCTACTATCTCCCAATTAATTTATGTTGGTCAATGGACACGCTCAGACCTGGAAACCAGGTGGAGTCGATGTCATGTACCTGCCAACCTGCAACAAAGAGCATGTCGAACGTGCATATATACATAATATGATCAATCACACCGTGAAGAGGAAATCTCGGAATTACAGGGCGCTCGCATGCGAGTGATGTGATCCCGTCCCCTTCACCCATACAGTATCACTAACTGACAAAGCTAACATTATTAACATAATCAAAGCATAAAGCATCATTAATTCACATGTTAACATGATCGAAGCATAACATAGGAAAACATTTCCTGATTAATAGAGCACAAAAAGGAGGGGTGTTACAAAGGGATTGTGCATCAATTAGAAGCATCATGATGATTTATTTGGATGGAACACAGATTAGATATCATTTCTTAAATAATATAAGCATGTAAACTTAAAACGCAGGAAATAGGAGGGTGCAAAATTTTTAAAGAAGTAAAAATGATGCTTACGACTTGTAGAGCAGCGCATAAGATAAGGAGGCATTGGAATAGAACCAAGTCTCAAGACTTGGTCAATAATATAAATGTTGTGAGGTAAATGAAATGAAGAACCATGTTTTGACTTAGTCTACAAACAAAAACCAAAACAATAGAGGCACATGTTGAATGGTGGTGCCAAATAATGAAATATGTGTAAAAATAGAAGTCTTTTTAGCCTGAAAGCTGAAGCATGTGCTTTATGAACTAGTCAAATTGTTTTTGGCAAGCATTGAATCGATTTGTTGTATAGCTTTGATGAGTATTGAGAGAGAAATCCACCACCTTTTCATAATTGAGCTGAGTCGATGGTATTTGGTTGAGAAGTGTCAGTATAAGCCGTGTTTGTAGCCTAAAGATGTTGGTTTATGGGTATAAATATGAGGCATTCTCACCTCATTTGGATACACTTTTTCTATGCATCATTACATTGCTCCATTCTAGTGTATTTTTCATTGAGACTTTCTTATATTGCTGAGAGTTATTGTAAGGAATATTAGTGAGAGAAATTGAGAGGGTTTGTTGCTAAGTTGATTTTATGAGGAGGTCAAAATTGATATACAGGGGGTTAATTGGAATAAGTGTTTAACAAGCATGAGATTCTATTCTCTTCATGTTTTATCTTTTATCTGAAAAATTGTTTACCTTGTGTTTTCAAATTGAAAATACATTTTGATTGCTTGAAATAGAGTAATGATCTATTTGCTTGTTTGGAAAGGAAAAGAACCATTTGTTATGATTTCCTTATGAGTGCTTTACATACTCCATAGTAAGGATGATTGCTTATTAATAGTATTATATACTAGATTTGGTGAAAGTGTGAGTAGCTTAACGGAGTGAATTAATACTCTTATATACCCTATATATGGGAACTCAGATGATGTTTCTATACATAGATAGTTTATACCACAAGTATAATGTGAAATGTGTCAATGTCATGAAGTGACTTGACATTGTTAGCTTATAATGCTAGGAAACATTACGAATGATAAGGTTTAGCAATACATCAACAGTGATAGTATGAAAGTTATGATAAGATGATACATCATATTGTTAATCTATACTTGTATGATCACTTGATTATTACTTTACTACTATACGAAACCCTAGGTTGAGAGCCACCCATTTGGGTCAAGAAGTATATTTCATTAATGAATGAAATCCTAGGTTAATAAATACCTACTAGGTTGGAATATTTACTTGATAACCCATTAAAACCAATGGGTTGAGAATAACCTACTTGGATTGGTTATGTAGTTGAGCTTTGTTTAAAGCACATAGGTTTAGATTAACTTACACAATCAAACTGATTGTTGATTATAGATTATATCTGGGATTATGGTATACCAAGGTTGAGACCCACCTATGTGGTTAAGTAGATCACTTGAGTTTATAAAATACTATTTGTTTGGAGCTATAGGTGGGATCCTATTGGCCTTAGAGCTCTTACCTGATTGCTTTCTTTATGCTCTTGATGTGAAGTCATATTGTTGACAAGATTCTACTCATTGAATAACCCATTTTACTAAGGAGGTTATGCTCTTGAATAGAATCATTTATTGTTATGATTACTCTTCAATTAAGGTCAATTATTAATGAGATTATACTCTTGATGAGAATTACTTTTTGTTGCGATATATTCTAGAATGGAGTTAGTTATTTATGAATATTTATTATATGATAAATTAAAGCTTATGTAGCTATACTTTATATTATAAGGTTATTCTTAGAACTAGACTGTCCATTGAAGGGAATAGTTTGTTAAGTTGTTTATGCAAAGTTAATGTGTAGACTAGAAAAGTTGTATGTTAAACCTAGGGTTTAGAATATCCATTGAAGGGGGAGTAACTTATGCTTAAACTTTATTGGTAGAGATACCACTATGTTTTGGGAAAAGGGGAATAGGTTATTTCTAAGGTTAATGATTACCTATGGAAGGAATTACCTAAGCATAGTAAATGAATGGTTATAATCCAAACCAAGCTATGGTAGTGTATGTGAATAGGGTGACTGTCACTCAAAGTACTAGGTGAGAATACTTTGGCCAAAGTAGTGTAATTTTCCACTAAATGAACAGTCAGTTCATTGTATTCCTTTTATGCATAGTAGTTCAATATTGTATTGGATGCAAGTTCTAGTTATGTAGGGAACAACACTAAGCTCAGATAGGCTATTGTTATGAGTTTACCATACCAAACTCTTCATCGAAGGGAAGGGCCATCTTACCATATGTAGTATATGTGAGAGGGACCACAGTTATTCTGTGGTTGGTGGAAAAGTGTTTGAGTGATGCTTCCCCTCATCAATTGGCGACCAAGGATTGAGGATGCTTGCACTAGTGTTGAGGACAACTAGAGTGTATGCACTAGGGAATGGAGACATCTAGAATGTATGCACCAATATGGCGACATCAAGACCAATTTGTATATCTATTACAAAATGAAGCTCAGAAGAGTTGTGTATAAATATTGTACCCATTTATATGGAAGGATGTATTCTTGAACGATAAAATTGATTTTATTCAAACTAAATCTATGTTATATAAAGATTTGTGAAATTACAATAAAGTGCAATGGAAGTTTGGAACAATGTTTATTTCAAATATGCATCTAATTTACATTATAGAAAAGAAAATAAAAATTGCTATCATGTGTGGCATCATGGATCATCCTTTTGAGGTGAAAGCCTTGAAATTTTTCTGAGTAGAACACCAGGGTTGTTACAAACATGATAGGATTTGGGGAGTGTTATTTTCCAAAAGAAGTATTTATCTATATGATATATTTAGCTAGGTTCTACTAATAGCATGTATGTGATAGATACTAGGAGACACCTAATTTCATAAGGTTAGTTAATTTTTTCACTAATAGCATACAAGTGATGGAGTTAAGGATATTCCCTTCTTATAAGTTATATATTGGTATTGGTGTATCAAAAATAATGTGTGTACTATGAGCGTGGTGTTTTCCTAAGGTATGGTTCTCAATGTTTTGATTGTTAACTTATTCTAGGTGAGTGATAGTACAAACACTCATCTTAGGTGAGGAAAAACTATGTAATAAATTGATTAGATTCATTTAGTATAAGATGAATCAAAGGCTTAGTGGGATATTAAAATATTATTAATGGACTTATGTGATAAATGTTATTACACGTGATTTTTTGGTGATGAAAAAAAGTAGCATGAAATGCTTGTCTTGTCATCATAGTTGGTACTAATATTAGAAAAGAATGGGAAACATGATGTAGTGTGGGATTAAAATGCATTCTCTCTATAGCTAGGGTGTACTTAAGGGATTATATGTTAATGAACCGAGAAAAGGGGAAAATGATTGTAGTAAGGTTGAAAACACTTCCATTTTCATTAGTTAGTTTCTATGTATATGAGAGGTAGTCTTATTGTATATATGTGAAGTATAAGTAAGTTAATAATGTTGTGTATAGGTGTTTATTATACAAGATAATCACTTCCATTAAATGCGATGCATACAATGTGAGCTAGTCACTATACAAATTTGTGAGTGTTCCTACATTTATGTTACCATGGAACTAATTCTTGAATGTAATTAAAATTAGTTATCATATTATTATATGATGATTAAATTATGAGAATAATGTAAATCAATGATTGAGGTCAGATATCTCATACCAATTATGTGGATGAAGTCTTTCTATTTAAATGGTACATGTGAACGATAATATATTTGATTCCCAAAGAGGGATACATAGGTAGTCCCATCTTGAATGAAACCTCAATGATAGATTTGGGCCTAGAGATTTTATATTTTATGTGAGCTTATCTTATTTAGTATAATATTGTATAACCATGGTTTATATTTATAATTCTTTCTATGGTTGAGTAAGATTATGGATCTATCTCTTCCAATTGGAAAGGAGTTGCTTGGTTGATAAAGAGGATATTAAAGGGTTAATGAAATTAAAAAAGAAAAAGTGGTAGTAAATAGGGTGTTTATTAAATAAAAAATGTAAATATTTTAATAACAAATTATTTAGACTACATAAAGGATGGATAGACATTCCTCGATTAGTGGGAGATCTAGATGGGTATGTGCCAAAGATAGGTGAACATTGAACTTAGGTAAAATATTTCTTAAGTACTTGAGATAAACTCTAGATAAATATTTGTGATATCTTGGTATTAATAATGTTGGAAAGGTTTTGAAAATATAGGGGTGTTGATTTTGATTAGGTTAGAGATCTAAATAACCAGACATCAATATGGTTATGCCTTTTTTATGGAGAAATAACAAGTTGGATAAATAGAAAAAATAATGGGTATATTATAAATAATTGAATTAAATTAAACATGATGGATACACATGCTTGAAAAGTAACTATGTGGTTACAAATACTAGGTAAAATTATTAGTTTAAGAGTAATGTAATATTGAAGTATTATCCTTGAAGAGTAACTTTTGTAACTAAGAATTAAGTTCTTCTTGCTATAACTAAACTTGTATAAATTACAATATAGTTTTTTATATAGATGGACATGGATAAAATGGTCACTAAAGTAAATACTATCGATTATTTGACAAATAAAATAATAATACTATTTTTTTTTTTGTGTAAAGAGGATATGAGTTTATCTCAATCTCATATATGAGGTCCAAGTAGTAAATGCCAAGTGGAATAATTTTGGATCTTTAGTATGTTATTTAGCTATAGAGAGTTCTTGTTAAGGTTCTTTGTGTTAGAAGTCAAGTAACTTTCTCTAAGTTCATGTTTAAGTATTTCTTTGTAAACTAATAAATAAATATTAATTATGGTGATTTGTGGTAGGTTAATATGGTGAGTTTTATATATTTTTACCATGGATAATTTTCTAGTCCTAGTGTTTTCATGTTATCAACCACAAGTTTTGTGGAGAAGAATGTACAATCATAATTGTCTAACTATGTAACTATAGTGCATGAAGATGCAAGTGCACTTATGAGACTATTGGAGTACATGGGGAAATAGATATCTAAGCATGGTGAAGTTATAGGAGATACATGAAAGCACTAAGAGTAACTAGGGAAACAATCAATTATTTAAAATTTCTACAAGCCATTAATTATAGTGTTTGAATTGCCCTCACAAAAGTATGTGTATGCTATATTTATTCATTTTCAACATTATTAGACCACTTTTTAATTTATTATTATATAGTTCAACAGTATTTGTATCATATGATAAAATATATATTGAAATTTTCAATCTTCCATTTGTTGGTACAAATAAAGGATTTCCAGAGTCATTGACACCTTCAATAAATTCATAATATTTTTGTCTATAAGATCTTGTACTTTACAATTTAGGATTAGATGTATGATTATGTATTAAATTTCCTTTGACTTTGTGGAAGTTTAATAATTGTTTTCATCATTATATATTTTAAGTATTTTTTATTTGGATCAGATGGATATACTAGAGGGAGACTAATTAAATTAATCATCAATAAAATTTGAAGTAAATCCTCCAAGTTTTTATGAATCTTAGTGAGCTTATTAGAGAATTATTTTTAAATAAAGGAAAATCATAATTTGTAGAAATTTTATTAACATTTTCCTTCATATGATCACCCATCAATAAATTATGTCTTTCAAAACTTGGAAGAGTAAGATGATTGATACAATGAATGATATTAAATGTATTTATTTCTAAAATTTGGGCCTCAATATTCTTCAAATGTGTACACATATATATAATGGTGAAAGTTTTTTAAACACACGTGTTATTCTTAATAACCATAAATAGTCCTTGAAGAAAAATAATTTGTAACTCATTATCATAAAATTTGAATTTCAATTTACCTAATAAATATTGAAAGTAAATGTCATGTAATAATTTATAGGCTTTAATTAATTTTTTGAGTTCATTCATTCAAGTCCTTCATAATGATTCTCGAACCTATTTATTATATAAAATTTAGAAATTTCATAGCTAAACCTTCAAACAATTATATAGAACCAAGAGGAAAATACTAAAATTATTTGACAATATATTCCTTTAGTGTTCATAGAAACAATGTTACCAAGATCTTATCATCATATGTAAAATGTATGCTAGCATCCATAAAAATGGATATGAACACTTGAATGTCCCTTTTTATTGTAAAAATCAAGTATCAAGGCCTTGGACCTAGATTAAATAGATATAATCACCTCAAATTCTAATGGAATTTGTTGTGGTGGATTGTAATCAAAAGGGTTCTTGCTATCCTTGATTTTCCTCTTAAATTTGGCAATTTCTTGTAATAATGTATCCAATGTAGTAGTGTGAAGAATGGTTTTGTTGGGTGTATAAAAAATGAGAGATGAGGTATAATAAGGTTTTGATGTGAGGGTATCATCACATATATAGATGGATGGATCACATTATAAAAATATTGATCATGGGATGAGTTGGAAAAATACTATGGGTCTTGGTTTAGGAAGGAGGAATAATGAGTCATACTTTGGGAAGGATGAACAATGTGGGACATATGAATGGAGTGTATAATACTAGTGGGGTTAGTGAAAAAACATGATGGTTCAAAAAATGCCCCTAAGTGGTAATGAAAAATACTAACAAATGGACTAAAGCAACTTCACGTAAAAATAAATTAGTTTTTGATTAAAAAACTAGGGTTAAAGAGCCCTGACCCTATACAATACCATGAAACATGCCTCATAGCCAAAAAAATAAACAAACCTCAAGAAAAGCACATGCTTCAAGCCAACAAAATAGGCCTAAAGGCCACACACAAAGTTGCAACCAACAACCACCCCAAGGGTGGAAAAAACTAACCAACCCTCAAAACCATTACATGTAGGTTTTAAAGGGACTTGAAACCCAAACCACAATCAAGACAGGCATCATGGATAGCATAACAAGCCAACAGGCCACCCACAAAGCAACAACACAAGTTGCAGATAGAAACAATACCCCATCATCAATAGTCACACCGCTAAGCTTATCCATGCACCCAAAAATATCCAACCTACAACCAAATTGTCACTCAGAGAACCAAAATTTTGAGCCATGAATAGCACTGAAACTAAAGAAGCAAAGAGCCCCCATCAACCAACTTTCCACTCCACCTCTACAAGAGAAGCCACCAAGAATACCTTGTCCACAGCAGCAAGGACTCGCCAGCATACCCATCCTCTGTTAGTTTTATGATCAGATGTAGTGAACAAAAAATTAATTCAAAATCAACACAAAGACACAATAAATACCCTAAGAAAACCCTCCTCTTGAGGGAGAAAAACCCAACAACAATATATCACCTATATATTGAATATAACAAAGAATGTCTCTTTAAAAGGGGCTGATTGGAAGGCCAATAATAAGAATCACAACCTGATGCAAACACATAAATAATATGATGCAATCTACAAATGAAATCTTAGCCTCTAACAATGTTGAATTGCCTTGAAGAAGAACTCACACTTGCAAGGATGAATGCATATCAATGAATGAATAAACAATGAGAGATGATGAATATATATATATATATACAAATGAAAGGTCGTCACACTTCAAGATAAGTTGGCCCTTCATAGAAGATTGCACCCCTTCAATAAATAGTGTCCAATGATCAATAAGTTGACCTTCTAATAAATCGTGCCTCTTCAAAAGATCGAGTCATTTCACATTAACAAATATTAACTATCATTTATCAAATGACATGGCCAATCATAACAAATTGATCTCAAAAATTAAATAGCTGAAATGCTATAATTTAATTTTTCTCCTTATGTGTGATGTGGGCTAGAAGATATGACCAATGTTGTCATAAACATCAACACTCCCTCTCAGCTAGAGAGGATACTTCCAACTGCACAAGACATATCACCTCATTGTGATATCTACCACTATGGTTGCATCCATATGTGGAAAAGAAAGATATCACCTCATCATGATAACAGATATCGCCTCATCATGATATTAACCATCATGGCTACACCCATGTATGGTATGTACAAGTTCTCATCACTTAACGTGATGTTGTCACCTCATCATGATGTTCACCATGGATCTCCTAGAGGGTGAAACACAAGTACAATAAAATCATCACGAACTCTCTCATGTGATATTGTCATGGAGTCACACACATGACATCCACCATGGCTCTCCCAGAGGGTGGAAACAAAGGCTTTCACCTCAAATATCGAAATAGAAATGCATTAACAAGGGCTTGCACGTCAAATCTCTCTCAAAGAGAAATGCATTAAAGAGGATCACTGATACTGAGACTCCTTCTCAACTAGGGCTTGATTCTCCACCATACTAAGCTTTCTCGAAAGTACACAAACTTTATCCTAGAGAGAGGCTTGGTGAGAATGTTTGTCGTCTACTCATCAGTGTTGATATACCTCAACTATATAGCTTTCCTCAATACCATGTCTCTAATATAATGTTATTTGATCTCAACATGCTTGGTTCTGTCATAAAACACAAGATTAATAGAAAGCTTCACATGGCTTTGGTTATCACAATGAATGATAGTAGGCTCCATTGATTGTCCAAACAATCCTGCAAGGAGCTTATGAAGCCACACTACTTCTCGAGCTGCCACACAAGTTGCAATATACTTTGCCTTTGTTGTACTCAATGCTACAGATGACTACTTCCTATTGCACTAGGATATCATAGCAGACCCCAAACTGAAGCAACATCTAGAGGTGCTCTTCCGATCAGTGAGACACACTGCCCATTCAGAATCAGTATAACCATGCAACTTCAAATCCACATCTGAAGAATATCTCAACCCATATCCAATTGTGCCATGCAAGTATCTCATGATATGTTTTTCTGCAACAAGATGTATCTGCCTTGGTTCACACATGAATTGACTAAGTGCACTTACTACATAGCAGATATCTAGTCCAGTGTTGATTAGATACATCAATGATCCAATCAACTACTTGTACATCATGGGATCCACAAAATCTAAACTAGTTGTAGCCTCCTTAAGTTTATGAAGGTTGGTCTCCATAGGCGTAGACATGGATTTGCAATCCATCATACCAAACCTCTTAAGTATATCAATGGTGTACTTCCCTTGACTTAGAATCATCTCATCTGGCTTCTGCCAAACTTCTAAGCCAAGGAAGTAATGCATGAGCCCAAGGTCCTTCATTTCAAACTTAGAAGCCGACTCCTTCTTGCATTTGAGAATGAGGTGATCTTCTCTAGTAAGAATCAAATCATCAACATAAAAAAACAAAATCAATGCTTCACCATCAATTACCTTGAAATACATATTTGATTCAACATCATTCTTAGAGAAGCCCAAGCTTGATAGGTAACGATCAATCCTTTCATACCAAGCATGAGGAGCCTACTTAAGACCATACAAGGAATTCTTCAGCCTACAAACATGAGACTCCTTCCCATGTACCTCAAATCCATCAGGTTGCTCAATATAAACTTCTTCCTCGATTACGCCATTCAGAAAAGTTGTCTTCACATCCATCTAGTGAATCTTCCATCCTCTAGATGCAGCAATGGCAATGATGGTTCTAATAGAAGTATAGCGAGCAACTAGAGCGAATGTCTCTTCATAGTCAACTCCCTCTTTTTGTGAAAAACCTCTAGCCACAAATCTTGCCTTGTACTTCTCAATGCTCCCATCAGCCGCATGCTTGATCTTGAAGAGCCATTTTGAAGATACCACAAATTTTCCTTCAGGTCTAGGAACAATGTCCCAAACATCATTCTTGAGAATTGACAGATACTCCTCTATCATAGCATCTCTCCAAACCTGTTGACTAGAAGCTTCCTCAACACTAGAAGGCTCAGACTCAATAAGCTGACTCATCAAAGCAACATAACTAGAGAACTTATGTGGTATCTTACTTTCTCTAAAGGTTCCTCTTGGTGCAACAAACCTTTCTGCCTCCTGCATCATTTTCCTAGCCCAAAGAGGTCTTTTTCTCCCAATCACAATATCGGTAGGCCCATCAGTAGGTTCCAAGGGCTCAACTAGATCATCATCTTCCTTTAGTTCTGAAGTCTCCCTCTGAATCTCAGGAGCATGGTCAGCTTCCATATCCTGAGGAGACTCTTCATTAGAAATCTCCATGTGAGTTCCCTTGGATCTTCTGAATGCAACATCTTCCTCAAATGTGACATCTCTACTGATCTCGATCAACTTTTGACCTAGGATGTAGACCCTATAGGCTCTGATGTTTCATTGTAACCTACAAATATCCCCTTCTTGCCAAAAGGCTCCAACTTTGTTCTCTTTTCCTTTGGTACATGAACATACACTGGACATCCAAAGATCCTCAAATGACTCACTTCTGGCTTCTTCCCAGTAAAGGCTTCTTCAAGAGTCATGTTCTCTAGGATTCGGTGAGGACTTCTATTCTAAACATAGACTATTATCCTAGATGCTTTTTCCCACAAGAAGGTTTGCAAATCATGGTCATGAATCATGGATTTGGCTGCTTCCACGATCGATCTGTTCTTCCTCTCTACAACACCATTCTATTGAGGATTATAAGGGACACTTAACTCCCTCTTAATCCCAGCTTCAATGCAAAATTTCCTAAAGTTGTCAAAAGTGAACTCTATTCCATTATCGGATCTCAGGACTCTAATCCTCTTCCTGGATAGATTCTCCACCTAAGCTTTGAATTCCTTGAACCTTTCTAATACCTCCTCAGATTCTTTAGATTTCAAGAAATAAATCCAAGTCTTTCTAGAGTAGTCATCAACAAAAAGAATGTAACACAAGAAACCACTCAAAGAAGCAACATACATTGGACCACATAAATCAAAATGAATGAGATCAAGAATACATTTGGATCTATTTTCTCTACTATGAAATAGACCTTTAGTATTCTTACCCAAAGCGTAGCCTCTGCAAATACCTTTGTGCTTCTGGTTGAACTTTGGAAGGCCAGTGACCATCTTCTCCATGATAGGTAGAGCTTGAAAGTGAAGGTGAGCCAATCTTTGATGCCAAATTTCACACATGCTAGAAGAATCATGCACTAGAGCCTAAAGTAGATGAGTGCATAGCCTATAGAGGCCCTCATGTCTAACTCCAATCACCCAAGCAATCTTGAAGTTGGAATTCTTCGTCCACACAAGAACTTTTCCTTTAGAGAATGCAACTTGGTACCCCTTATCTTCCAAGGATGAAACGGAAACAAGGTTTCGCTTGATGCCTAGAACATATAAAACATCACATAACTGAAGGGAGATGTCAGAATCCAAGTGGAGAGTGGAGGTCCCAATTCTTGTCACTGAGTAACTAGCATCATCTCCAATAATAACTTGTTCACTAGAGTCTCTCTCCACCAAGTTTGATAAATGCTCCCTAAATTCGGTGATGTGGAAAGAGGCACCACTATCAATCAACCAAGTGTTGGTTTCGGTAGGTACATTTCTTGACAATGTTGAATAGAACAAGTATTCACATGAGTCCTTTTGAGGAGAGGCATCATCAACATCTACAATGGCGGCCTGCTGCTTAGGCCTAGTAGGACATTCTTTAGAAAAGTTACCATACTTGTCACATCTAAAGCATTGGACTTTGAAGAGGTCCCTCTTCTTCTTGAATGTGGGACCACCATCAGCTCCTTTGTCTTTGTTCCTCTTAAAGTAACCTTTCTTCCCATCTTTTCCTTTCTTCTTCAAAGATTTAGTGGCGAGGACATGAATGTCGTCATTAGCAGAGCTTTGACCAACTCCTCTAGCATCCAACCTAGACTCCTCTTGAATGTAATCTACCCTCAATCGATCAAACTTGGGAAGCTTCGATCTTGCACTAATTCCTTGAATGAAATGCTCCCACGATGAAGGAAGATCATTAAGAGCAAGCATGGTCAAGTCCTTATCATCTAACACATGATCAATTGTAGAGAGTTGATCTCTCAACTTTGAAATCTTCATGAAGTAAGAAATAACCGTTTCTCCTTTCAACATCTTCACATTATTTAGTTGTTGCTTCAATGCAAGAGCCCAGCTGGTGTTGTTGATTTCGTACATCTCCTCCAAGGTTTTGAACATGTCCCTTGTCATCTTCAATTTGGAGATAATAGGAACAATATGATCCTTCACAGAATGAACTAACATATTCTTCGCCTTGATATCTTTCTTCCTCCATTGAACTTTCTCTTCCTCATTTGAAGGTTCAGGAACTTTTCTCTCCACAAACTCAACCAATTCATTTTCTTCCAAGGTGAGCATAATTCTAAATCTTCATGAAGTAAAATTTGATGCTCCCTCGAGTCTATCCTCAATCTTAAGACTGTTCACCATCTTGATGAAGAGATGGAGATAGACAATAATGAGAAAGAGAATAGAGAGTATCACTGTAATAAGAAATCTGATCACGATCTTCTTCACACCCGCTCTGATACCATGTTAGTTTTATGATCAGATGTAGTGCACAAAAAATTAATTCAAAATCAACACAAAGACACAACAGATACCCTGGGAAAACCCTCCTCTTGAGGGAGAAAAACCCAGCAACAATATATCACTTATATATTGAATATAACAAAGAATGTCTCTTTATAAGGGGTCGATTGGAAGGCCAATAATAAGCATCACAACTTGATGAAAACACGAAAAATAATATGATGCAATCTACAGATGAAATATCAGCCTCTCACAATGTCGAACTGCCTTGAAGAAGAACTTGCACTTGCAAGGATGAATGTATATCAATGAATGAATAAACAATGAGAGATGACGAATATATATGTACAAATGAAAGGTCATCACACTTCAAGATAAGTCGACCCTTCATAGAAGATTGCACCCCTTCAATAAATCGCATCCAATGATCAATAAGTTGGCCTTCTAATAAATCGTGCCTCTTCAAAAGATCAAGCCATTTCATATTAACAAATATTAACTATCATTTATCAAATGACGTGGCTAATCATAACAAATCGATCTCAACAATTAAATAGCCGAAAGGCTATAATTTAATTGTTCTCCTTATGCGCAATTTGGGCTGGAAGATATGACTGACGTTTTCATAAACATCAACATCCTCCACCTCCATAGCAATGGCCTCCATCTCAATAGGAGCTAAAAGGGAGAAAACCTAGCTAAAAATGTAAGTGCAACACATTGAGCTCACAGAACTCGCCTCCACCTCAATAGGATGGGACTCCACCTCAATAGGAGAGGTCTCCACCTCCATAGGGGACACAATCTGTAGATTCAATAAGAAAGCTAACACTCCTACAAAGAGAGAAAACTTAGAAACCTTGGTCTTGCAGAAGCACCTGGGTCTTCGGGATAAACTTAAAGCACAACCCAATCAAGAGAGAAATGCACAAAACCAGGGAGTTCACAACATCCTTGAAGATCTTGAAGGAACTAGATTGAAGAAACACCTTGAGGACAAAAACCATTGCCTCAGACAAGGTAGTCCATAAAGTCTCAAAGCCCCAAACCTCAAGAGGCAAAAATTAGAGCAACGGAAAAAACCATTGCAAAATGTATCTTTCTCGAGCATACCATTCTTGATGGCTTTAGAGTGGAAAACAATAAATTAGTTATTTTCACAATATAAAAAATAATAAATTTTGTAGGAATTGAATGTAGCTTATGAACTATTAATTTTTCCAAAAAATAGATTTTTAAACTAGGCACTATTAAATTTTATAGAAAAAAAGAAAAGTAAATGGCATTCTACTATCCTAAGTATGAGATTATTATTATTATCTAATATAATGATAGATAATTAGATGTGTTATATACTTTTGTAAATTGTTTTTGTATGTAAATAATTAGTTATGATTTTTTTATTGAATATTTTTGGGGGATAGTTTAACTTGGTTAAAAAATATAATTTAATTTAAAAATGTGTATCCATTAAAAGATAAAGTGTGAGGCATATTTTGGATTTGAAAAGGATAGCAAGTTTGAAAGTTATGGATATTTTTAAATATGTATATTTATTAGAAATTTAGACATAGTGTATGTCCGAAATTAATAATTATTACCTATTAAAATAATTATGATACAGTATTACATTTGTCAAATTTTGGGAGTTTTATATATATATATATACATTTTTTATTCTTTGAAAACTAGATTAAAAAGGCTTATTAACTTTAAGGGTGAAGTTCAAGAAATCTATAAAGATTCTCCGACTCATAATTTGAATAGAAAATAGGGGATCTTGAAAATAAATAGATAATTTTTTATGGATGCATTATGAAAATAGATACTTATTTATTTTCCATGCACTCTAAACCTTTTTTTTAAGATATTCATTTTCTCAAAATGGATATCCATCTCCACTTGACTTAACAAGCCAAAATAAAAAGAGTTACAATTTTTTCTCACTTTCATGTTATTTTTTCCTTTATTAACACTCTTTTACCAATCATGATCTTGTATTTATGTAGTTTTTATATGGGTAGATGGATGGGATGCAAATGGGACACTAGAGGAGATAGTATGATGGAATGAGTAAAATTTGGAGGTAATACATATTGGGGAACAAGACAGTAGGGAAGGTAGAAAGAAGGATGGTGAAGGTAAGAGATATACTAGGAGTAATTGCCATAGCTATGAAAGTGGTGGGAGGAGGAGTAGGCTTAGGATCAAAAGAAGATAATGGATGGAGACATGCACTATAATAAGTAATCAAGATCAAGTAAACTATGTATTCTATAGGGATCCCCTTTGAATGTATTATAACGTAATTCTCTAATTGAGTAGGAGACTCCACTTGAGGAAATGCATCAATTAATCCTTGCCTAGTAATTGTGAGGTCTTACTTGATTGACTATGCTTCATGATCATATAATTATTGATCATCCAAGTGAGTCTCAATGTGAACACTAAATAAATATTATCTTTATTAAGTGGCTATAGTATGGTTTAAATGAGGCATGACTATAGGATAATGATAGACTAAATAATGGTAATAGAAAACAAATTGTTGGATAAAAAAATGTTAACAATTAGATTTAGATTAAAATTTAGATGAAAAAATGATTACTATTTCCAACTCAAAATTATAATTCAGGTCCAAAAATACCTTGATATTTCCAAACTTCCAAAATCATGGATTTAGTGTTATCCTAAAATTTTGCACAACCTCATCCTTTAAGTTACAATTTTTTTGGCACATAAATCTTAAAAAGGGGTTTGTTGAGGAATTTTTTTATAATTTATAAGTGTAATATACATCTCATTATATTTTTGTACATATAACTACATTAATAATTTTGACTGAACACTATGTTTGAATTCCTCATAGATATGCAAAGGAAAAAATATTCACTTTTGAATGGCTTATGATTTTTCAAATTCAAAAATGTGTCACATTCTCCACTTTATTTATTATATGCTTGTAAATTTATTTTTACCATATTAAATCAATTGGGTAGAAATTTATTTTTAATATTTTAAAAACTCATAATAAAAAATTAAAAATAATAACTTATTTGTGTAAAAAAATGTGTCACATCCACTCACGTATCCTTAAACTATATCCAATGTTTGAAAAAAACTATTACATGCATCCTTAAACTATATCCAATGTTTGAAAAAAAAACTATTATTATTTACTCATACTTAGTTTGACCATAATGACCCCTAGACACTTGTTTTGACAATTATAGTAACGCTTCATTGAAGTGTCTAATTTTTAGTGGTGAATTTTACTTGGCGGTGAATTTTTCATGGCTATGAATTTTCCCACGATGAATTGCTAGCAGTGAATTTTCTATTGGTAAATTGTTGATGGTGAATTTTCCTAGACACATTAGACACATTTTTACCAGTATTTAAAAAAAACAAAAACAATATATCCCATTAATTAAAATACTCATTTTTATTAAAAAAATCATCAATCAAATTAAATCATATTTAATAATACTTAAATAAATAAATAAATCTGAATAATTTACTAATTTAATCTAATCTTTCAATTCTAAATCACATTTTTTAAAAATTAACTAAAATTTCTCTAAATATTAAGCTATTAAAAATTAAGAACATACTTCTTTTAAATCAAAATAACACAACTCTTCAAAATGTCACTTCTTTTTCATCTTAAATATTACTTCTTGTTTTGGTTTCCTTGTGATACATCCCATATAGTGGAGCACCCAATTGATATTCTTATCAAAATCCATCAATTCCATTTATAGTTCTCTAACATTTAAAATATACACCATTCATATTTCTAAACTGAAGATTTCATTATCACAATCAAGATTGAATAAAATAAGATTGACTTTATATATTATAAAATACAAAGAGTAATTGGTATCATAACATTGCAATCTCTCTCTATGCAGTTAAAACTAGCATATATATATTTAATAATATATATATAAAATACACCGAGAGATATCCTTCTCAAGGGGCCTATTTTATATATATTATTAAATATATATATGCTAGTAGTAGTTGGACTCAACATGTAATATCTTAAATAAATTATTTTTACATTTATATATTTTATATTAAATTATTATAGGGTTAAGGTTAGAGTTAGGGTTAGAGATAAAATTGGGATGAGGGTTGGTTTAGCATTAATAGTAAGATTAGGGTTAGGGTTAGGATTAGAGATGAAATTAGGATCAAGGGTAGGGTTAAGGTTAGATTTAGGGTTAGAGGTAGAATTAAGATTAAGGTTGGGGTTAACATTAGTATTAAGAGTTAAAATTAGATATAGAATTTAGATTAGGGTTAGTGTTAAGAGTTAGAATTAGAGATAGAATTTGGATTAGGGTTAGGGTTTAGATTAGGGTTAGAATTAGGATTAGAGATACAATATGGGTAAGGGTTAGGGTTAGTGTTAGAGTTATAATTTTTGATAGAATTAAGGTTAGGTTTATAGTTAGAAATAGAATTAGAGTCAATAATATGGTTATGGTTAAGGTTTTGGTTAGGGTTAGTGTTAGGGCTTGGGTTATGGTTAGGGTTAATGATAGGGTTAGTGTTAGAATAATTTTAATGCATATTGAATTATAACCCTAACCTAATTGAATTATAACCCTAACCCTAATTAAACCTAACCATAATATTTTGTTTTGCAAATATAACCCTAACCCCAAGCTTTATTATAAAACCTTATCCCAAACCTTAAACCTAACGCTAATTTCAAACCTTAACCCTAATTATAACTGGATAACCTATCCCTAATTATAACCCTAACATATTCCTAATACTATCCCTAATACTAATCCTAGCCCTAACCCTAACCCTAATTAAAGTCTAAATAAACTCTAACCCTAAATGTAATTGAACAAAAACCCTAATTATACCCTAACCTTAACTAAACCCTAACCCTAACACTAACACTAACACTTACCCTATAATTGAACCTTAACCCTAATTGAATTGTAATTGAACCTTAATCATAACCCTAATTGAAACCTAAACCTAATCTTGACCTTAACCCTATTTGAATGCCAAGCCTAACCCTAATCCTAACCCCATGCTTTATTATAAAACCCTAACCCTAACCCTAACCCTAGCTATAATTCAACCCTAACTATAACACTAAGTAAAAACTAACCCTAATTGAGCCCTAACCCTAATAAAACCTTTACCCTAATAAATCAAGTTAATACTAACCTTGATTAAACCCTAATGTCGATTGAACCCTAACCCTAATAGTAACACTAACACTAACACTTATTGAACTCTAACCCTAATTAAACTATAACTTGATTGAACCCTAACTCTTAATACTCTAATTAAAATTTAATTAAAACCTAACCCTAATACTAACCGTAACCCTAGTCCTAACTTTAATTGAACATTAAACCTAATTGAATTTTAAACCTAACTCTTAAAACCTACTACTAACCCTAATCCTAATTGAACCCCAACCCTAATTAAACTATAACCTAAAATATTACCATAATTGAACCCTAAACCTTATTGAGCCATAACCTTAACCTAAACCCTAATTGAATCATAGCTCTAATTGAAACCTAACCCTAATACTAACACTAACTCTTATCATAATTTTACCCTAACCCTAAAACTAATACTCATATTAACCATAACCTATCCCTAATTATAACCCTAATACTAACCCCAACATATTCCTAATACTATCCCTAATATTAATCCTAACCCTAACCCTAACCCTAATTGAAACCTAATTAAAGTCTAAATAAACTCTAACCCTAAATATAATTGAACAAAAACCCTAATTATACCCTAACCTTAACTAAACCCTAACCCTAGTACTAACACTAACCCTTACCCTAGAATTGAATCCTAACCCTAATTGAATTGTAATTGAACCTTAATCATAACCCTAATTGAATCGTAAACCTAATCTTGACCTTAACCTTATTTGAACATTAAGCCTAAACCTAATCCTAACTCCGAGCTTTATTATAAAACCCTAACCCTAACCCTAACCCTAACCATAATTCAACCCTAACTATAACCCTAAGTAAACACTGACCCTAATTGAACCCTAACCCTAATAAATCAAGAATACTAACCCTGATTAAAGCCTAATGCTAATTGAACCCTAACCCTAATAGTAACTATAACACTAATGCTAATTGAACTCTAATCCTAATTGAACTATAACCTTGATTGAACCCTAAATATTAATACTCTAATTAAAATATAATTAAAACCTAACCCTAACCCTAGTCCTAACCTTAATTGAACTCTTAAAACCTACTACTAACCCTAATCCTAATTGAACCCTAACCCTAATTAAACTATAACCTAAATTTTGAAGCCTAACCCTAATTGAACCATAACCCTAACATTAACACTAAAAAATAACACTAACACTTACCCTAATTCAAACTTGAACTCTAACACTAACTATAATTGAATCCTACTTATAATTGAACCCTAACACCAACCCTTACACTAATTCAACCCTAACCTTTACCCTAACTATATTTGAACCCCAACCCTAACTCTAACCCTAATACTTATCATAGAACTCTACTCTAATCATAACTCTAATTTTAACTCTCTTAAAACCTAATCTTAATCTTAACCATAATTTAACCTTAACCCTAATCCTAACCTAAATTGAACCATAACCCTAACCTTGATTGAACACTAACCTTAATTAAATTCTAACCCTAACCCTAACTTTGAACCCTAATTGTAACCTCACTAACCCTTACCATAATTCAACCTTAACCCTAATTGAATCCTACACCTAATTAAACCATAATAATAATACTAACCCTTACCTTAATTCAATCCTAACCATAACCTTGACCCTAATTGAATCCTAACATTAATTGAACTTTAATCCTAACAATACCTCTAACCTCAACCCCTAACCGTATTTGAACCCCAACCCTAATCCTCACCCTAATAAATTTATTGTAGAACCCTAACCCTAACCCTAGTTGAACCCTAACCATAACACTAAGTAAAAACTAACCCTAATTAAACCTTAACCCTAGCATTAACCCTAACCCTAAATGAACCTTTACCCTAGTTAAACTCTAGCCCTAATTGAACCCTAACCTTAATCTTAATAGTAACCATATTTTTTTGGGTAGATTTAATAATAACCATAATTGATCGTTATACCTAGCCCTAATTGAACCCTAATCATAATCTTAATTGTACCCTAACCCTAATCTTAATTCAATCCTAGCCCCAATTGAAACACCAACCCTAACTTTAACCATAATTGTAACCCTACCCATAGCCTTAATTTTAAACATATTTTTTAACCTTAATTCTAACCATAATTTTCTTATGACTTTGACATAACCCTAGCCTTGATTGTAAACCTAACTCTATCCCCAACATTAACTGTGGTTATAACTATAATTGTAACTCTACTTCTTACTCTAATTCCAATCCCAACCTTAACCTTCACAATAACTTTAACCCTAACCATAATTCTAATATTTTTTAATTATAATAATAATAAGTAGGTTTAAAATTATAATATTAATAATTATTATAAAATTAAGGTTCTAATTAATTATTTCCATTATATCTATAAAATTAATAATTATAAAAGTAACTTTAATATATAATCATGAAATTAAAATATTTAAAAATAATTATTTAATAGGGTTAAAAGTTATAATGTAATAACCCTCCTGGTTGCTAGTTGGACTTTGTAGTTTTTATGTTTTGTTTTGATACTTAGATACTATGATGATACTGTTATTGGTTGATTTGGTTAGTTAGACGTTAGATGATGTTGTTATTTCATTATGGACATGATTATTTCATATGACATTATGGTTGGTTATATTAGTTGATTTTCAGAATTATGATATGATGCAGTGATTTAATTAAATATGTTATGAGATGATTGTTAGATAGAAATGTCAATTTATTGGTTATATTATAATTGTTAGAATAGGTGTGATGAAGGACAATATAGCATCACTCGTTCGCGAGTGCCCTGCTATGCTGCGATTCCTTCTCACAATGCAGTGCTTTGATTTAATGCTTCGATTTTATATATATATGTATGCACATGTACATGACTTCATTTGTATGCAGGTACAAGTCTCGATTCCACCTGTTTCGGCGGGACAGGGCGAGCACCAATAGCCCAATGGTTAAATGTTGAAACAGAGGTGACGATGAAGTCACCCCGTCCCATGATGTCAGACCGTCTTGTTTGATTGGTATTGTTCATTTTTGTAATTGTCGTCATTTGTGGTTTGTGTTTTGTGTTTTGCCGTATTTTATTTAAGGTGGCATTTTATAAGTTATGATTTATTTTATTTAAATGATTGAAATAATTGTTTATTTTAATGTTAGATTAAATTCTATTTAAATATTTAAATGATTTAATTATTTTTGAAAGTCATGTGTTTCAATTAAATGATAATTAAATATTAAATGTGTTTTAATTATTTTAATCAATTATCTGGTGGAAGATAATTATTAGAATAAATTATTTAAATTAGATAGATAATGTGATGTGCAAGAAAAGTGGTAAAAATAGAAATTAAAACAATAAAACAAATAAAAGAATGAAAAAGTTGTGAGAACGAATAAGAATACATATCTGATTAAAAATCTTGCTTTTAAAGAATTATTTTCTTTTATTTTTTATTTTTAGAGTTTTTGGAAAAAATGGACAATATCTTTTATTTAATCAAGAATTTTGTGAGTTTACTCACACACAAAAGATTAGGGATACAGAAGTTGCACAAGTTATTGATTATGTATTTTTGAATCTGAAGAGAATATTTTTCAATCTTTTGCTATAATTTGAGGAGAGTTCTAGAAAGGGATTGGGAATCTGTTACTGGTTATTCTGGAGTCTTCTGAACAAAGGATCAGGTTCGATATTTGAGCACAGTTACTCAAAGGAGATTCGAGGCAGGAAGGAGGAGCTCTTCGTAAAGGCCGTCAAGAACCAACTTCATCAAATTCTCGAGAGCGTAGGACTCCAGGTTCCACTCTCTTCTCTCAATGGTTTTAAATCTATAAAAGGAATAAAGAGGCATTTTAGAATCAATCTCTCTTTTAAAAAGAAAATCTTATGTGAATTAGATTAAAATGATTTCTTCAAGATAAGAAAATGAATAAACAAATAGGTCTTCTTTGAAAGGAAAATTCTTGTTGAATTTGGAAAATCTTGTTTTACAAACAAACTGAAAATAAACTCTTCGAATTATGTTTAGATATACTCAATCTCTCTGTTGTTCCTGTGGAAAAGAACAATCTTTGCATTATAATGGAATTGAAATATTATTTTGAAAATCAAAAAAAAAAATATGTATTTTAAATTATGGTGATTCTGTATGTTACACAGAAAATTGTGTTCCCTGTGTTTAGATAACTATTTATATATTTGTGCGTTTTATATATATATATATATATATTAAATATATATATACATATTTTGTATATATATTTTATATATATATATAGTTTTATATTTATTTTCTTCATTGAAATCGTTTTGTTTTTTTTTTTTAATTTCTTTATATTGGAATTTTCGAAATCTGTGTACTGTACTGTGCGAATGGAGTTCGTTTTGTTTTCCGTGCTTATAAAATAAAATAAAATTTTAAAAAATGGAAATCAAAATTTTATTTAAATAAAAGTTTTGTATGGGTTGGGGAGGGCATGGCAGGTCGTACCCACCCCGCCCCCCACTGTACCCACCCCGCCCCCCACTGTAGCGCGGACTGCTGTGTACAACAGCTCGTGGGGACTGCGCGGCAGTCCCCACTTGGCCACTATGTAAGTTTCTATTAAATTCATTTTTTTTTATATATGGATTTATATATATATATATATACATATTTATATATATATATATATATATATATATATATATATTTTATTTATGTTTATTTATATATATATAATTATTTTTTAAAAATATATATATATATAGAAATAATGAAATGTAATTTTCTTTATAAATAAAATATTATTGATTTTTAGTATAATAAAATTTAATGTACTATTTAGATATTTATCTGATGTTCTTTGTTATGAATTAAATATTTGGTTGTAGGATTATAAACTTGTGGTGTTCTTTATATCGATTCAAAATTGAAGTGTTATATGCAATCGAGTGAATCGTTTTCCTTTAACTATGAAATCGTGTGGTCTTATTATTGTTTTCCTTTCTATATGGTTGTAAACTTCACTCGTGATGTGGGAACCCTATTGTCAATTTGTGAAAACCTTTTTCCAGAGGCTTGTTATTTTAAAATGTTATTCTTGCCTTGGTTATGCTTTGGAGTTATTGGTTTTATGTGTGGAAGGGTTGAACGGTTTTGTTAAGACTTTTGACTAAGAGTAATTGCGAGAGGGTTAATGCCTCGTGTATCTGGTTTTGGTTTTATGCTTTATTTGTGCTAGTTCAACCTTTGCCTGCTTTGAGATATGTTAGGGGTCATAGGGAGAGTGGCTCTTCGTGGGCACCAACGCCTTGGAATGAGGAAGGGCTCAAGATAACCCACGTAAGAGTAGTTAAACAAGTGATAACCTAAACAATAGAATTTAAGGGGATGGGTAGTAAAACACACAAGATAATTAAAATTGGATTCCTCGTCTATGCATTAGGGCTACCATAGACTAGTGATAGACTGAGAAGGCCATGGTCGGCAAAGTCATAGTCTTGTCTTCATGAGAGATTATCGGCTCCGCATTAGCTACCCTATGGTGTCGGCGCCTCAGTTAGGAGGAAGGGCCAGGAGATCCATAGATGGGTGTCAGCGCCTCAGTTGGAGGAAGGGCCAGGAGAATCCCATGAGAGCTATGCGATGACACTCTCCACTTGACACCTTTGTGCTTTGTTTGTAGTTGCCTCTGGATATTGTATCTTCATGTTGTTTCTAATTCTTGTGAATTTGGTTTATGATTGCTATTTAGTTACTTGTATAACTGGTGATACTTTGTTTAATTGTGATGAGTTTCATAGTTTTAACTTGTTATGTGATTTTGTGATCATTGATGGTTGTTCATTGTATGCCTTGAGTTGTACTTGTTTTTGTACTATGTGGTTGTTGAGTCGGTATGGCATTCATGGTCGGGTTCTCTTCCTCGTCACCTCTGAGCACGGGGGGTGAGTTACTTGTAATTCACATGGTTGGGTGGAACGTGCTCCGCACCCATTGGGTTCCCCATCAGCATCTTGTCTTCTCAGCATTTTCGTAGTTGGAGTTGTACCTGTATTCACTATGTATTTCTGATTTCATTGTTCTTGTATCAATCCCCATGTTGGGAAATTCAATGTAATTCATTTATCAAGAGATTGTAATGTAACATTAAAATGATGATGTAATAGTTAGGATCATTTGTATCTTTATTAAGAGATTTATTATGGCTGTATTATGTGATGTTTATTATTCTCGCATCACGGTTATTGGATGTATCCTTATTCATGGTTATTATAAAATAAATGGTTATGTTGTAATCTTTATCTTTATTTTTGTTTAGTTGTTGCGATGTAACCTCGCGTGCCCCAGAGAACTAAGTGTGTTAATGTTATGTAATGTGTTATGTGATTATGGTTTAATGTATTTGCATGTTTAATTTAATTGTTTAAAAAAAAAAAAATTGCATGTGTGTGTGTGTTCTCTGGGGTTTGCACGACGGGCGTTACAACTTGGTATCAGAGCCAAGGTTGCAAACGCTAGGGTCTTTGGGTAGTGTGGTCCATTAGGTTACCCTACGTGTGACTCTTGAGCTCATTTTGTACCTTTATCTTGTTGCGCAAAACTATGCCTCGAGGTAGAGGACGTGGCCGTGCAAGAGGCCGTGGTGCCGGTCATAGAGCAAACCGGCGAAGCCCCTCAATTCCTAGTTCCCATGGTTCCGAGCATGAGGAACAATAGAGTCTTCACAGCATTCCATCAGGTGGCCAGAATCTAGCACAGCCTAGTCTAGACGGTCAGTTACAGCATATACTTGGAGAGATTCTTGACTGATTAGGACCCAGGCCAGATGAGGTGCATCAGGTGGAGAGAGAGAGAGAGAAAGGTCACCAAGGCGAAGGGATACAGATGTGGTACAAGATGCAGTCATAGCAGGCCATATGAGAGATCTGATGAGGGCACACCCTCCCACTTTTGATGGTTCTAGAGGAGGTCTAGAGGCTGAGACCTGGTTAATTGACTTAGATTGTTGCTTCGCTATGCACCCCTACAGTAGCAATACCAAGGCTCGGTGTGCGGTTATGCACCTGCGAGGATTCACATCTACTTGGTGGCGTCTTGAAGAACAAAAGTTGCATCTTGATCTCAGTATGGTTACATGGGAGTTGTTTCTTGACATGTTCAAGGCTCGCTTCCTCTCAGATCATTGGAGGCAACGCAGGGCTGACGAGTTTCATGATCTCAAGCAGTTGTCTATGTTAGTGGAACAGTATGAGAGGCGCTTCTATGAGTTGAAGCAGTATGCAGGGATTAGCCACGATGAGGGCATGTTGGTGCAGCACTTTGTTCAGGGCCTTAATGCCCGCATCAGTGGTGGAGTGCGAGTCTTCGAGCCAAAGATGATGGAAATGGTAGTTGAGAAGGCTCGCTTAGTGGAGGAGAATTTGGCCATGGCTTTGGGTGGTCACATCGGAGTACAGATTGGCAGCACACCCACACCTGGTTATGTTACTCATGGAGGGCAGTCGCAGGGAGCAGGATCTTCCAGGAATAGGTACCCACCCTCAAAAGGGGGTCATCAGTAGCAGCAGCCTTGGCAGCAGCAGTCGAGATAGAAGAACACTTAATCTCAGCAGGGTGGCAATTCCCAGTTTCGCAGGGATCGGAACAGGAACCGATTTTGTTGGGAACATTTTGCACAGCCTGCACCTAGTTTCCAGTCAGCACCGAGTCAAGGGAGTTTTCAGTAGTCCAATGCTCCATCAAGGGGCAAAGGTTTTGGCAAAGGTACTGGGTGTTTCTCTTGTGGACAGCAGGGACATATTGCTAGGATGTGTCCTCAAAAGAACACTTCTGAATTTAATCAGAGGCCAGCAGCATCGGAGCTGACAGTAGGTGATGCAGGGAGATCTCATCATGTTTTCGCTTCAGTGGATAATCGTCAGGTAGTTCATCAGAACACTGTAGTTGAGGCATCAGGTGTGTTGAATAATTCTAGCATTTCTATACTTTTTGATTCTAGTGCATCTGATTCCTTTATATCACCTTTAGTAGTTGAGCGATGTGGTCTGGTGGCAAATAGCCAAGGCGTAAAATGGCATGTCGAATTAGCATCAGGGTTAAGGGTTGTGGTAGAGAAGCTTGTGCAGGATTGTAATTTGAGTATAGGTGAAATGTCAACTAAAGTGGACCTCAGAATCCTACCACTCGGATCTTATGATGTCATCTTGGGTATGGACTGGTTGAGTGCACACCGTGCTATGATTGACTGCCGACGTAAAGCAGTGCGGTGCAGTGATGACTCTGGTAAGGAGGTGGAGATCTTGGGTATACAGAGACCCATCTCATTACGCATGATCTCTGCCATGCAGCTCAAAAGGCACTTCCGATAGGGTTGTCAGCTCTTTGCAGTATCTTTGAGTGACTTGGAATCTGAGGATAGTCAGGGGTCATCATTGGATGATTACCCCCTTCTTAAGGATTTTTCTGATGTGTTTCTAGAGGAGATTCCCGGTATGCCGCCAAAGCGAGATGTGGATTTCAGGATTGATCTGGTACTTGGAGCCAAACCAATATCTCAAGCTCCATATTGGATGACAACGCAGGAATTTCAGGAACTCCGTCTTCAGTTGGAAGAATTGTTGGCCAAGGGCTTTATCCGCCCAAGTGTTTCTCCTTGGGGAGCACCCATGATATTCGTGAAGAAGAAGGATGGTTCTCTTCGCTTGTGTATTGACTATAGGCAGTTGAACAAGGTAACAGTGAAGAACCGATATCCATTACCCAGAATTGACGATCTCTTCGATCAGATAAAAGGGGAAAAGGTGTTCTCTAAGATTGATCTCAAATTGGGATATCATCAATTGAGGATTGCAGATGCAAATATTCACAAAACCGCATTTTGAACTCGATACGGACATTACAAGTTCACTGTGATGCCGTTCGGGTTAACGAATGCACCTTCGGTCTTTATGAGTCTAATGAATGGAGTATTCTGTACATACTTGGATAAATTCATTCTAGTGTTTCTTGATGACATTCTGATCTATTCTAGGTCGATGGAGGAACATGAGGAACATCTAAAACTGGTGTTGCAGTGCTTAAGGGATAATCAGTTGTTTGCCAATCTCAAAAAGTGTGACTTTTATAAGACTGAAGTTCAATATTTGGGCCATGTGATTTCTGGTGAGGGGATT
Source organism: Sequoia sempervirens (assembly GCA_007258455.2). Taxonomy (NCBI): domain Eukaryota; kingdom Viridiplantae; phylum Streptophyta; class Pinopsida; order Cupressales; family Cupressaceae; genus Sequoia; species Sequoia sempervirens. The sequence goes on from VDFB02000003.1 coordinate 632,181,198, forward strand.
TCAGTTGATCCTGCAAAGATTCAGGCCATTGTGGATTGGCCCGCACCCACAAATGTCTCAGAAATTCGCAGCTTCATGGGACTTGCAAGGTATTATAGGCAGTTTGTTCAGGGGTTTTCTAGGTTGGCTCATCCTATCACCTCTTTGCAGAGGAAGGGAAAGAAATTTCTTTGGTCTGAACAATGTCAGTTAGCTTTCCAAACTCTAAAGGATAAGTTGACTAGTGCTCCAATCTCAGTCGTTCCTGATCTGTCAGGTGATTTCGTTGTTTGTATAGATGCTTCTTTGGAAGGTTTAGGGGCTGTGTTGATGCAGGAAGGTTGAGTGATTGCTTATGAATCACGGAAAATGAAGGACCATGAACTTAATTACCCCACTCACGATTTGGAGTTGGCCGCAGTTGTGCATGCCTTGGTGAGGTGGAGACACTTTCTCCTTGGGCATCGGTTCGAGTTGCACACAGATCACCGTAGTCTGCAGTACATCTTCACGCAGCCGAACTTGAATGTGAGACAGAGAAGGTGGATGGAATTTTTGTGTGAATACGACTTTGAGGTGAAATATATTTAGGGCAAGGAGAATGTTGTAGCGGATGCATTGAGTAGACGCAGGCATGAGTTATCCGCTATGACTCTTGAGGTTGATTTGAAGAGTCAGATTATTGCAGCTCTTTCTTCTGATGATTGGTATCAAGTAGTGAAGGCAGAGATTGAGTCGGGTCGAGCTTTGGAAGGTAAATTTGCAGGATACTCTTTGGATTCGGATGGTGTTTTGCGTTATGTAGGCCGTATGTATGTACCTCCTGCTGAGGGTCTTCGTACCCTTATCTTTACGGAAGCTCATAGAGCTCCCTATTCGGCACACCCAGGGGTTAAGAAAATGTACGCTGATCTTCGCTCACTATATTTTTGGGCAGGATTGAAGCGTGACATTGCCGATTTTGTGGCTAGATGTCTTGAATGTCAGAGAGTGAAGGCCGAGCATCATCATCCGGCAGGCTTGTTGCAGCCGCATCTTGTTCCAGAGTGGAAGTGGGACATCATTTCTATGGATTTTATAGTCAGGTTGCCTATGTCTTCCAGGCGACACAACGCTATCATGGTCACTGTTGACATGTTGACCAAGGTAGCCCATTTCTCTCCTATTCGATCTTCATATACTGCATCTATGGTGGCTAGGGTGTTCATGGAGGATATTGTTAGATTACATGGGATACCGCGCAGGATTATTTCTAATAGAGATCCAGTATTTACTTCTGCATTATGGACATCCCTTCAGCGGTCCTTAGGGACTAAGTTGAATTTTAGTTCTGCCTACCATCCAGAGATAGATGGTCAGACTGAGAGAGTTAATCAGGTGTTGGAGGATATGCTTCGTATGTATGTCATGGACCAACAATCTCGTTGGGAAGATTATTTGCATTTGGTTGAGTTTGCCTACAATAATGGTTATCACAGTTCGATTGGCATGGCTTCATATCAGGCTTTGTATGGTCATCCTTGTTGTACCCCTCTGAGTTGGGATCAATTAGAGGACAGGGTTCTTCTTGGACCTGAGATGCTTCGTGACATGGAGCAACAGGTAGCTCGCATCCGAGAGCATCTAGTAGCAGCTCAAGACAGGCAGAAGAAGTTTGTTGATGCACACAGAGTAGATCGACAGTTTGCAGTGGGAGATTGAGTGTTTCTCAGAGTTCGTCCTCAGAAGAGCCCTATTCATTATGGAAAGGGTTCTAAGCTTGCACCCTGTTTCATGGGTCCGTTCGAGGTGTTAGAGCGTATTGGTCCTGTTGCCTATCGCCTGGCATTGCCACCCAGTCTGTCACGGATTCACGATGTTTTTCATGTATCAGTTCTTAGACCTTACTTTCCTGATGTTACTCACGTACTTGATTGGAATGCTCTACAAGTCGAGGACGGGCAACTAGCTCTAGATCCTGTGGCCGTGGTGCAGCACAGGAGGCTCGTTCTTAGAGGCAGGGATATTGAGCAGGTGAGGGTCCAATGGGATCCCAATGATGAGACTTCAGCGACATGGGAGGATGCTTCCCGTATGAGAGAATCCTACCCTTACTTGTTTTCTGGCTTACAGGAGTAAGCCGGATTTAAGGGGGGGAGGATATAATAACCCTCCTGGTTGCTAGTTGGACTCCGTAGTTTTTATGTTTTGTTTTGATACTCAGATACTATGATGATACTATTATTGGTTGATTTGGTTAGTTAGACATTAGATGATGCTGTTATTTCATTATGGACATGATTATTTCATATGACATTATGGTTGGTTATATTAGTTGATTTTCAGAATTATGATATGATGTAGTGATTTAATTAAATATGTTATGAGATGATTGTTAGTTAGAAATGTTAATTTATTGGTTATATTATAATTGTTAGAATAGGTGTGATGAAGGACAATATAGCATCACTCGTTCGTGAGTGCCATGCTATGCTGCGATTCCTTCTCACAATGCAGTGCTTTGATTTAATGCTTCGATTTTATATATATATGTATGCACATGTACACGACTTCATTTGTATGCAAGTGTTGCAGGTACAAGTCTCGATTCCACCTATTTTGGCAGGACAGGGCAAGCACCAATAGCCCAATGGTTAAATGTTGAAATAAAGGTGACGATGAAGTCACCCCGTCCCATGATGTCAGACCGTCTTGTTTGATTGGTATTGTTCATTTTTGTAATTGTCGTCATTTGTGGTTTGTGTTTTGTGTTTTGTCGTATTTTATTTAAAGTGGCATTTTATAAGTTATGATTTATTTTATTTAAATGATTGAAATAATTGTTTATTTTAATGTTAGATTAAATTCTATTTAAATATTTAAATGATTTAATTATTTTTGAAAGTCATGTGTTTCAATTAAATGATAATTAAATATTAAATGTGTTTTAATTATTTTAATCAATTATCTGGTGGAAGATAATTATTAGAATAAATTATTTAAATTAGATAGATAATGTGATGTGCAAGAAAAGTGGTAAAAATAGAAATTAAAACAATAAAACAAATAAAAGAATGAAAAAGTTGTGAGAACGAATAAGAATACAGATCTAATTAAAAAGCTTGCTTTTAAAGAATTATTTTCTTTTATTTTTTATTTTTAGAGTTTTTGGAAAAAATGGACAATATCTTTTATTTAATCAGGAATTTTGTGAGTTTGCTCACACACAGAAGATTAGGGATACAGAAGTTGCACAAGTTATTGATTATGTATTTTTGAATCTGAAGAGAATATTTTTCAATCTTTTGCTATAATTTGAGGAGAGTTCTAGAAAGGGATTGGGAATCTGTTGCTGGTTATTCTGGAGTCTTCTGAACAAAGGATCAGGTTTGATATTTGAGCACAGTTACTCAGAGGAGATTCAAGGTAGGAAGGAGGAGCTTTTTGTAAAGGCCGTCAGGAACTAGCTTCATCAGATTCTCGAGAGCGTAGGACTCCAGGTTCCACTCTCTTCTCTCAATGGTTTTAAATCTGTAAAAGGAATAAAGAGGCGTTTTAGAATCAATCTCTCTTTTAAAAAGAAAATCTTCTGTGAATTAGATTAAAATGATTTCTTCAAGATAAGAAAAGGAATAAACAAATAGGTCTTCTTTGAAAGGAAAATTCTTGTTAAATTTGGAAAATCTTGTTTTACAAACAAACTGAAAATAAACTCTTCGAATTATGTTTGGATATACTCAATCTCTCTGTTGTTCCTGTGGAAAAGAACAATCTTTGCATTATAATGGAATTGAAATATTATTTTGAAAATAAAAAAAATATATATGTATTTTAAATTATGGTGATTTTGTATGTTACACAGAAAATTGTGTTCCCAGTGTTTAGATAACTGTTTATATATTTGTGTTATATATATATATATATATATATATATATATATAATATATATATATACATATTTCGTATATATATATTATATAATATATATATAGTTTTATATTTATTTTCTTCATTGAAATTGTTTTGTTTTTTTTTTTAAAATTTATTTATATTGGAATTTTCGAAATCTGTATCCTGTACTGTGCGAATGGAGTTCGTTTTGTTTTCTGTGCTTATAAAATAAAATAAAATAAAATAAAATTTTAAAAAATGGAAATCAAAATTTTATTTAAATAAAAGTTTTGTATGGGGTTGGGGAGGGTACGGCAAGCCGTACCCACTCCGCCCCCCACTGTGGCGTGGACTGCTGCGTACAGCAGCTCATGGGGACTGCGCGGCAATCCCCACTTGGCCACTGTGTAAGTTTCTATTAAATTCGTTTTTTTTTTATAAATGGATTTATATATATATATAAATATATATATATATACATATTTATATTTAAATATATATATATTTATTTATTTATTTTATTTATGTTTATTTATATATATATATATAAAAAAAAATTTAAAAATATATATATATATATATAGAAATAATGAAATGTAATTTTCTTTATAAATAAAATATTATTGATTTTTAGTATAATAAAATTTAATGTATTATTTAGATATTTATCTGATGTTCTTTTTTATGAATTAAATATTTGGTTGTAGGATTATAAACTTGTGGTGTTCTTTATATCGATTCAAAATTGAAGTGTTATATGCAATCGAGTGAATCGTTTTCCTTTAACTATGAAATCGTGTGGTCTTATTATTGTTTTCCTTTCTATATGGTTGTAAACTTCACTTGTGATGTGGGAACCCTATTGTCAATTTGTGAAAACCTTGTTCCAGAGGCTTGTTATTTTAAAATTTTATTCTCGCCTTGGTTATGCTTTGGAGTTATTGGTTTTATGTGTGGAAAGGTTGAACGGTTTTGTTAAGACTTTTGACTAAGAGTAATTGCGAGAGGGTTAATGCCTCGTGTATCTGGTTTTGGTTTTATGCTTTATTTGTGCTAGTTCAACCTTTGCCTGCTTTGAGATATGTTAGGGATCATAGGGAGAGTGGCTCTTCGTGGGCACCGGCGCCTCGGAATGAGGAAGGGCTTAGGATAACCCACGTAAGAGTAGTTAAACAAGTGATAACCTAAACAATAGAATTTAGGGGGATGGGTAGTAAAACACACAAGATAATTAAAACTAGATTCCTCGTCTATGCATTAGGGCTACCATAGACTAGTGATAGACTGAGAAGGCCATGGTCGGCAAAGTCGTAGTCTCGTCTTCATGAGAGATTATCGGCTCCGCATTAGCTACCCTATGGTGCCGGCGCCTCAGTTAGGAGGAAGGGCCAGGAGATCCATAGATGGGTGTCGGCGCCTCAGTTGGAGGAAGGGCCAAGAGAATCCCATGAGAGCTATGCGATGACACTCTCCACTTGACACCCTTGTGCTTTGTTTGTAGTTGCCTCTGGATATTGTATCTTTATGTTGTTTCTGATTCTTGTGAATTTGGTTTATGATTGCTATTTAGTTACTTGTATAATTGGTGATACTTTGTTTAATTGTGATGAGTTTCATAGTTTTAACTTGTTATGTGATTTTGTGATCGTTGATGGTTGTTCATTGTATGCCTTGAGTTGTACTTGTTTTTGTACTATGTGGTTGTTGAGTCGGTATGGCATTCATGGTCGGGTTCTCTTCCTCGTCACCTCTGAGCACGGGGGGTGAGTTACTTGTAATTCACATGGTTGGGTGGAACGTGCTCCGCACCCGTTGGGTTCCCCATCAGCATCTTGTCTTCTCAGCATTTTCACAGTTGGAGTTGTACCTGTATTCACTATGTATTTCTGATTTCATTGTTCTTGTATCAATCCCCATGTTGGGAAATTCAATGTAATTCATTTATCAAGAGATTGTAATGTAACATTAAAATGATGATGTAATAGTTAGGATCATTTGTATCTTTATTAAGAGATTTATTATGGTTGTATTATGTGATGTTTATTATTCTCGCATCATGGTTATTGGATGTATCCTTATTCATGGTTATTATAAAATAAATGGTTATGTTGTAATCTTTATCTTTATTTCCGTTTAGTTGTTGCGATGTAACCTCGCGTGCCCCAGAGAACTAAGTGTGTTAATGTTATGTAATGTGTTATGTGATTATGGTTTAATGTATTTGCATGTTTAATTTAATTGTTTTAAAAAAAAAAAAAAATTATTTGCATGTGTGTGTGTGTTCTCTGAGGTTTGCACAACGGGCATTACATAATATAATTTGATTAGATCTCTCTTTATCTAAATTTGGGTTCATTCTTTTTCTTCCTTAATTTTTAATTACATTTTTTCTTTATTAGAACTTTTATTTATCTATGTGTATAATTTTAACTCCATTTCTTACCTTAATTCTAATCTCAATCTTAACATTCGCCCTAACCCTAAACCCAATCATAATGCTAATATTTTTTAATTATAATAAAATAATAACTCTCTAATATTATTAAATATTATAAAATTAAGGTTATAACCCTAAAATTAATTATTTGAATTATATCCCTGAAATTATTAATTATAACCTTGACCTTAATAAATATTCAAGAAATTAAAACATTTAAAAATAATTATTTAACAAGATTAAATTTAAATATTATTTAAATTTGTGTTGTAAGTATTTGTATTCATTGCCACATCTAACTATGTATGATAACACGGGGGATTTTTATAAAATTGTCAATTTTTTCTTTAATAAAGTGCTTACAACGTGCACTATGCATTAGTTATGGTTTGTGTCAAGCTAACTATTTAGTTTCGATATGGGATTTATATATATTTTTTTTTATATGACATTTTATAGATTTTGTTTCATCCATTTTTATCCAAGCCTATCTATATCATCTTGTATTTTTCTCTTTACTTTTTAATTTTCTTCCTACTCCTAAGTATACTTGATTGTAACTTATTTTATATAATTGTTATAGTACTTTATAACATTCACATCTTAATCTTGAATTTTTATTTTAATATTATTCTAATTTTTATTTTTATTTTCCTACTATTTTTCCCTTAAATCACCTCCCACATTGTTTTTATTTATTTACTTATTTTCCTTTATTATTCTTTCATTGTAATATGTTTTTAGACTTAATATTTACTACTTTTTTGTCTAATCTCTCTTAATACTATCGTGTGTATCTTTCTTTTTTCACATCCTTTTTATAGAGTTGGATGTGCAATTGTGTGATGTGAAACATAGATTTTTAATCCATTACATAAAGAATGGAAATACCATATTTTTAAATGAATTTATTTAGAAAATAACTTATAATCTATTAATAAGGTTTAATAATTTATAAATTTGTATTAAGTATTAATTTTAAATAAATTTTAAGAATTAAAAATTTACAAAGTTTTGAATCTCATTCATATAACTAATATTAAATTTAATATTATAACATGTTAAATCTAATATTGAAAAATAACATAATAGTATTTTTTATTTGAAAAAAATCAATATATTCAAAATATGATTTATTTCATTACTTTTTAAGTTTAAAAGTTGTATTAGATTATAATTTGTTATTTTCTTAACAATAAAAAAATTAAGAGAGTTAAAAAAATTCCAAAATATTTATAGAGGATAAAAGAAAAAAATACATTGCTCATTGATTGTGATTTTGCAAAGTAAAATGGGAATTTGGAAGTTTTTGTTCTAATAATTTTTAAATTATTATAATTTTCCTATTTTTAATGCATGAATTGGATAATTGCTAAAAATTTATTAAAAATCACTATAATCTAATTAAATCAAATCGTACAATCCTTAAAATTTATATGTATTTTTTTAAACCAGATCACCCCTGTTTTTCCTCTGAGTTACCAATTGCTCTTTCTTTGATTATTTCTTTTAATTTTTTCAACCACAGCCTCAACAAATTCACTGTGATTTCAACACTAATGATAATTCACAGTACACATGCAATAATGAAACATTTTAGAGTGAATCCCGATTCCGCCTGGGAATTTTTTTGGTAGAGGGTTCCTTAATTAATTGTAGGTAGGAGAACACCTGCACTAAAGATGAGAGAAAGAAAATCAATATATCTACATATCTATGTGCATGCATAGTTAATGATTTAGATAAAACAAATATCATTCCCCACACTCACAAAATTTGGTACGCCAACCAAAACCCAAACAATTTCAAAGCAGCATCTATAGCAGAGAGCTTGATAAGATATATACAATTTAAATCTGCAAAATATTTACCTCCACAAGTATAAAACTCAAATATTGACAAAATTTTAGTCCGAAAAAAGGTGAATCTATATTTCCCCCAAAAATCTGAGAATCCTGAACAACAAATGCTAGAATTTTGGAAAAAGAAATTGAAACGGAAAGCCGAAATAGTTTAAAACAGAGCTTGAAAACGATTTTACTATTGAAATAGGCGCAATGATTAGCATACCAAAAGTGAACAGCTCAAAAGTTGATTGGTTAACTATGATTTTGATGTCAGTGTAGATCGCCTCGCCTTTTTTTTCATACTCCTAACTATACTTGATTGTAACTTATTTTATATAATTGTTATAGTACTTTATATCATTCACATCTTAATATTGAATTTTTATTTTAATATTATTCTATTTTTTATTTTTTATTTTTCTTACTATTTTTCCCTTAAATCACCTCCCACATTATTTTTATTTATTTATTTATTTTCTTCTATTATTTTTTGTGTATCTTTCTTTTTTCACATCCTTTTTATAGAGTTGGATGTGCAATTGTGTGATATAAAACATAGATTTTTAATCCATTACATAAATAATAGAAATACCATATTTTTAAATGTTAAAAATATTTTTTTTAAATGAATTTATTTAGAAAATAACTTATAATCTATTAATAAGATTTAATAATTTATAAATTTTTATTAAGTATTAATTTTAAATAAATTTTAAGAATTAAAAATTTACAAAGTTTTGAATCTTATTCATATAACTAATATTAAATTTAATATTATAACATGTTAAATCTAATATTGAAAAATAACATAATAGTATTTTTTATTTGAAAAAAATCAATATATTCAAAATATGATTTATTTCATTACTTTTTAAGTTTAAAAGTTGTATTAGATTATAATTTGTTATTTGCTTAACAATAAAAAAAAATTAAGAGAGTTAAAAAAATTCCAAAATATTTATAGAGGATAAAAGAAAAAAAATACATTGCTCATTGATTGTGATTTTACAAAGTAAAATGGGAATTTGGAAGCTTCTCTTCTAATATTTTTTAAATTATTATAATTTTCCTATTTTTAATGTATGAATTGGATAAATGCTAAAATTTGATTGCTGAAAATTTATTATTTTCAAGAAACTTTATTTAAAAATCACTATAATCTAATTAAATCAAATCATACAATCCTTAAAATTTATATGTATTTTTTTAAACCAGATCACCCATGTTTTTCCTCTGAGTTACCAATTGCTCTTTCTTTGATTATTTCTTTTAAATTTTTCAACCACAGCCGCAAAAAAATTCACTGTGATTTCAACACTAATGATAATTCACAGTACACATGCAATAATGAAACATCTTAGAGTGAATCTCGATTCCGCCTGGGAATTTGTTTGGTAGAGGGTTCCTTAAATAATTGTAGGTGGGAGAACACCTGCACTAAAGATGAGAGAAAGAAAATAACTTATAATCTATTAATAAGGTTTAATAATTTATAAATTTTTATTAAGTATTAATTTTAAATAAATTTTAAAATTAAAAATTTACAAAGTTTTGAATCTTATTCATATAACTAATATTAAATTTAATATTATAACATGTTAAATCTAATATTGAAAAATAACATAATAGTATTTTTTATTTGAAAAAAATCAATATATTCAAAATATGATTTATTTCATTACTTTTTAAGTTTAAAGTTGTATTAGATTATAATTTGTTATTTGCTTAACAATAAAAAAAAAATTAAGAGAGTTAAAAAAATTCCAAAATATTTATAGAGGATAAAAGAAAAAAATACATTGCTCATTGATTGTGATTTTGCAAAGTAAAATGGGAATTTGGAAGCTTCTCTTCTAATATTTTTTAAATTATTATAATTTTCCTATTTTTAATGCATGAATTGGATAAATGCTAAAATTTGATTGCTGAAAATTTATTATTTTCAAGAAACTTTATTTAAAAATCACTATAATCTAATTAAATCAAATCGTACAATCCTTAAAATTTATATGTATTTTTTTAAACCATATCACCCATGTTTTTCCTCTGAGTTACCAATTGCTCTTTCTTTGATTATTTCTTCTAAATTTTTCAACCACAGCCACAAAAAGATTCCTGTGATTTCAACACTACTGATAATTCACAGTACACATGCAATAATGAAACATCTTATAGTGAATCTCGATTCCGCCTGGGAATTTGTTTGGTAGAGGGTTCCTTAATTAATTGTAGGTGGGAGAACACCTGCACTAAAGATGAGAGAAATAAAATAACTTATAATCTATTAATAAGGTTTAATAATTTATAAATTTTTATTAAGTATTAATTTTAAATAAATTTTAAAAATTAAAAATTTACAAAGTTTTGAATCTTATTCATATAACTAATATTAAATTTAATATTATAACATGTTAAATCTAATATTGAAAAATAACATAATAGTATTTTTTATTTGAAAAAAATCAATATATTCAAAATATGATTTATTTCATTACTTTTTAAGTTTAAAAGTTGTATTAGATTATAATTTGTTATTTGCTTAACAATAAAAAAAAAATTAAGAGAGTTAAAAAAATTCCAAAATATTTAGAGAGGATAAAAGAAAAAAATACATTGCTCATTGATTGTGATTTTGCAAAGTAAAATGGGAATTTGGAAGCTTCTCTTCTAATATTTTTTAAATTATTATAATTTTCCTATTTTTAATGCATGAATTGGATAAATGCTAAAATTTGATTGCTGAAAATTTATTATTTTCAAGAAACTTTATTTAAAAATCACTATAATCTAATTAAATCAAATTGTACAATCCTTAAAATTTATATGTATTTTTTTAAACCAGATCACCCATGTTTTTCCTTGAGTTACCAATTGCTCTTTCTTTGATTATTTCTTTTAAATTTTTCAACCACAGCCACAAAAAAATTCACTGTGATTTCAACACTAATGATAATTCACAGTACACATGCAATAATGAAACATCTTAGAGTGAATCCCAATTCCACCTGTTCCCCCTGGGAATTTGTTTGGTAGAGGGTTCCTTAATTAATTGTAGGTGGGAGAACACCTACACTAAAGATGAGAGAAAGAAAATAACTTATAATCTATTAATAAGGTTTAATAATTTATAAATTTTTATTAAGTATTAATTTTAAATAAATTTTAAGAATTAAAAATTTACAAAGTTTTGAATCTTATTCATATAGCTAATATTAAATTTAATATTATAACATGTTAAATCTAATATTGAAAAATAACATAATAGTATTTTTTATTTGAAAAAAATCAATATATTCAAAATATGATTTATTTCATTACTTTTTAAGTTTAAAAGTTGTATTCGATTATAATTTGTTATTTGCTTAACAATAAAAAAAAATTAAGAGAGTTAAAAAAATTCCAAAATATTTAGAGAGGATAAAAGAAAAAATTACATTGCTCATTGATTGTGATTTTGCAAAGTAAAATGGGAATTTGGAAGCTTTGTTCTAATATTTTTTAAATTATTGTAACACCCCTCTGTTTTGGCTCTTTGATCGGCAGTGTTTTCTTTGTAATGGTTGTGTTTGATTATGCTTTGACTTTGGAACCTGGTTGCTTTTGACCGCTATCTGTTAAACGATGTGAATGATATATCTTGATGTGATGATTATTTTACTCTGATGCTACCTTTATGGCATGTTTTGGATTAATTTAGCAAATAATTGATTTAATGATGTTTTATGCTTGTGATCATATCATTGATGTTAGAATCGTCAATTAGTAATTATGTATTGGTGAAGGGGATGGGATTGTATCACTCACTTGCGAGTGCCCTATGATTCTGAGATTTCCTCTTCAAGGTGTGTTTGATCATATTATATATATATGCATGTTCGATGTACCCTTTGTTACAGGTTGACAGGTACAGGACATCAACTCCACCTGGTTTCACAGGTTTGAGCGTGTCCATTGACCAACGGTATTGATTGGGAGATAGTAACTAGGTCTTCTGTGTCAAACCATCACCCTAGTCATAGTGTGTCAAGTTAAAAGTGATTAAATGGCTTTTGAAATTTATAAATGATGATTGTTTTGTCTTATTGAGATGTTAAAAAATTAGTGATTAATTAATTAATTTAATTTAATTTAATTAATAAAATAATCTAATTTTGAATTAGATTTATTTTATTGACTAATTAAATTAATAGGGATAAATTAAATCAATTTAGCCATGTTGGCATCATTAGATATTTGGATTAAATCAAAAATTAGAAATATGTTTTATATTTTACTCTTAGAAATAAAGTTGGAAAATAATGTTATTATGAATTGTTGAATTATATTTTGTTAAAAGAAATTTATTTAACCTTGGGGTTGTAAATAGATTTTTATTTTAAAAGGATATTATGCAAATTACACTTGGAAATAGAAATTGTTTTTTTTATTTTGCAAAAATGAAATATCTTCATTTAGCAATAAATTTGGTGGTGAGTCCATTTTAGGGCTTTGACAAATTTGGGAGAAGGGCTTGCATAAGGAAATTAGGATTTTGTTTTTAATTTTTAATTTGGAAAATGGAGGATTGAAATGGGAGAGCAAAAATTGGATTGGTTTGGAAAAAGAATTGGTGAAGGGAAGATTGAAAATTGGAGAAGCTGAATTCAAAAGCAAGGGCAAGATCTCCATTAACAAATCTTCAAGCATTTGGAGAAAACAAAAGGTTTTTCTTTTTTCTTTTTCCTTCTTGTTTTGGTTTCAATTAGTAATGAATTAGAATTTGTTCATATTTCCTTTTAAAAGATTCAATCCTTTTGTTGCAATGAAAATACCCATCAAAAGAAAAACTAGTTGCAAGATTCAACAGATAAATTATGAAAATCTTGGTTAAATTGTGTCAAAATCTTTAAGCTGGAGTTTGAAATTTCAATAAGAAAAATCTGACTGTGATAATAAAAAAAATCAAATCATATATATACACATATATCTTTGAGTTCTGGAAAATACTTATTTTCGAAATTTTCTGTTACTGAGGAAATCCGTAAAAAATCTGAGAAGTTTTTTTTTGGATTTTCATTTTTTTTTAAACGAAATTGATGGAATTAAAAAATATATATATAAAATTTTAATTTTGTGGGGCTGCCCACAGCCACCCCCCATCCATGGGGGCGCTGGCTATGCAGCGCTCCCCATGAATGGGGAGGGGGCTGCAAGCAGCCACCACAGGGGCTACGCCCCTGTGTGAGGCTGCGTAGAGGGGTGTGTCCCCTGTTGGGGCTGCAAGCAGCCAAAGGGCTTTGGCCTTTTTCTTTTTTTATAAAATATTAAATTTATTAAATTTTTTATTTGTGTTAATTTAATTCAATTTATAATATATTTATTATAATACATATATAATATATATAATAATTTTAATTTATGTATATATTATATATTTATTATAATATAAATATATATTATATTTATCAATTTTAAATTATATGTAGAGAATTCATATAGTTAAAGAATAATTTGTAATATGGAAATTTTAAACGGGTGTTTAAATTTGTATTTAAATAATTTATTTTTATTTGACATTAAAGTAATGTTAAATAGTAAATAGGGAAATAATGTTAAATATTAAATTAGAAATATTAAAATGTTATGGGACTATTCTAGTGAAGGGGATCATTATTGTAATAAATGATTTGTATTATGGAAAATTTAATTTGTGGATTTAAAATATGTTTAAATAATTGTATTTTAAATGGAGGTATATTTATACTTATATATATAAACACATTAAGTATATATTTATATACATACTTTTCTGCGTACGTTTTATAGATATTTGGATTCGAAAATAGATTATTTTATGGTGTATCATTTGAAGGTGAATAATATAATTAAATGATTTAATTAAGAGTTGGGTTTTAAAAAGATTATTTTAATCTTTATACATAATTGGGCCAATAGTATTAAAGTATTAAATCTAAATCCCCCAATGGTGCCACGTGAGTATTAGATAATTTAGTGTTTATTTTAAAAGTTGATTTTATAATTGAATACCTTTATTTAGAAATTTCATTATTGTTTACCTAGAATAATTAATAAATCTTAGAAACATAAAATAATGTTTCGAAGACATATGTTTAAACGATATTTTTTATAGTTAAAAGAGGAGTGTTAAAATGATTATCTCATTTGTATAGGTGAAATGAAATGGATGTTTGATCAAACGTATCATTTAGAATATTGACTTTGATTAATTTATTTATCCTATGATGAATTATGGATTAAGTGATTTAATTTAAATGCTTATTTGTTAAAATATCTTGATTATGAATTTAATCGTGAAACTTAAAGATAACGAATGATTTAATCCAATCAGATGAATATATGTGTCAAATGTTTGACTTAATTATAATTTGATTTTGATTATCTCAAGATGACTTTTGGTTACGTAATCGAAGCAAAAGGGGATTTTATATTCAAATGATTATTTAAAAAAAAAAATCAAGTAGATTTTATATGATCAAGTGTTTTCATTTTCAAAGGTTGATTTTATCAATATATGTAAATGGGAAAATGAAATATACTATTGGTTTGAACCCCCTTAAAGTTGTCAACGTGCTTTGAGTTACTATTGAGTTGTGCGTATAAGGTCAATTATTTACTTAATTCCTTGTGTGACGAAATTAACTGACTTATTATTTAATCCAAATGTTTTATAAATCAAGTGGATTTATTTACAGTATATGATTGTGAGACGTAGAGTGATTGATTGGTTTAATTCCAGTTCGATGATGTATTTATTTAAATGTCTTGATTTTGGTATATGGTTGTGAAATTTAGAGTATGAGATATGTTCTTTGAATATTTCTATGTTGTGAAAAGAAATGAGTTTATTAATTGGATAAATGCAAGTGATGGAAGTTGTGTTTGATTGGATTTAGGAAATCCGAACATTAGCTTACTTAATTGTCTAAAATGTTTTCAATGTTTAATTGTTTGTCTTCGATGTTGGTGGGATAGAGTAAATGTTGAAGTCTTCCAGATAGGAGTTTATGTATTGGTATGGGATTGTGGTACGTGAGTCAATTTTGATGTGTCATGGGAAAATGTGCATGTGACACCTTGTTGTTTCACCCAGTTCTCATAAATGGGGATGTTTTGTACCTCCTTGGGAATAGGAGAGGGTAATGTGATTTGTACCTCCTTTGAAAGGAGTGGGTTTTTGTAATTGGTTTCCTCCAGTGTTTGGAATGGGTTTGTACTTTATTTTTCCTCCAGTGTTTGGAGAGGGTTTTGACCTTATTGCCTCCAGTGTATGGAGAGGGTTTTAACCTCGTTTTCCTCCAGCGTTTGGAGTGAGTTTCCTTGTTTTGTTACCTCCTTGGATTGGAGAGGTCGTGTTATCTGGTTACCTATTGTGGTTTTAACCATGTGAATTGTAATGCCCCACCATGCAACCCTAGGGGAAGTTGCAAACTACTAACCATTTCACAACAATTTTTTTTTAAAAAAAACATACAATTACATGTATAATTACAACGCAAGCCAACAATCCCCTAAGGTCACGAGACAAAGATTAATTAATTCACAAATTATAACCACCTGCATGAAATGAAACATAACAACATTCACTTAACTAATTAAAGCACATACATTCCATACATGATATTTTCATTAAGACCATGAGATCCTTCATGGTTACCAAAAACAGAAGTTATATAATTACAATTACACCTCTCATTCCCAGAATGAGGCACACCAATAACATGATTGTTTATTACAATTTCCACCTCGATAAAAATGAGGGGTAAATAAAATACAAAAGCACTAGCATAAGTGAAGCCAAGGTAGCAACAGGAATCCCACGAGCTCTCCAACACGAAAGCCTCGTCCACATAAGCCAATGCCAAAACAATGGAGTATGGTGCACGTTCCACCCAACCATGTGATACCCGAAGGCTCACCCCCCGTGCTAGGAGATAGTAACAAGGGTTTCAGGTCAAGACCAACAACCTCTAAACATAGGCAACATGACTCAACTGGAAAAGGATACGAACATGACACCACATGACACAAGGGTTACAATGCTTCCAGATTTCAAATACATGAACACATCACGGATACAAACATAATGCTGACTTAGGAGAAGTGTCATCACAATGTCGCATGGGATATCCTGGCAAGTCTTCCTAGGTCCCAGCCCCCATCTCGGGATATCCTGGTAACCTCTAACGACTCAAGGCCCCACATGTAAACCAATGCGGAATCAATTATCTTTCGAAGGGACAAGATAATGATCTTGCCATTCCAGGCCTTCTCGTCTCATCCCAAGTCTATACAAGCACTTGCGTCCATGAGCGAGGCAAAATTAATCTTTTAAAATGTTGGTACCACCTATACTAATTAATTGGTTTAAGTTTTCACTGAATTAACCAACTTACATTGAAATTTCCTGGCACCACTTTGTGTGCTAGCCCTCAATGCAAGCCACTTCTCTTAAGACAACACGTGGAACTATACCACCACCAAAAAGTACTCAAGTGCAACCTAGGGATAATGAATCCCTAAACATGACATAAGGTCAATGTATCCCGTTCAAGATCACCGGTTATAACTGGACACATTTAACGCACTACCCAAGGTAAACCAGGTTTGACCAACATAACACAACCCAAAACACATAAAAGAAAGTCCTATCTGGAAAACTTACATAACACTGACTAGATTGCCCCACACTAAGAACAAACGCCCCATGTCAAAAGGAAGCATTACAGGTAATTTAAACTCATCTATGTTAGGATTTCTTAAATCCAATTCACGCAATGACGTAGTGCACTAATCAATGTAAATAAACATATTCTTTGCACAATCACATAAGGGTTTGAATGTTCGTTTGATTCTTATTGGCGCAATACACACAATGTCTAAAAAAAACAATTCTTCCTTTGCTAACCAATGATTTTCCATAAGCCAATTTTCATCTATCTCTTAACAAATATCTCATTATAATTTAAATACTTTCTCTCTTTTAAGAACATAATTCACATTTAAATATACATTTATATTTATTAAACATCTACGAAATCGAATAAACATGTATATATATAAATATATACTCGCTATATATATATCTATATATATAATTACACATATATATTTTAAAATATATATATATGTAATTAATTTTAATTATAAAAGACAATTACTTAAGCACTCATTAAAATATAATATAAATATATTGTAATATATATTATATATATGTAATATCAAATTAACATATATATTATATATAATAAATATATATATATATATATTAATTATATTTTAATCATTAAAATAAAATAATAAATACAAATTTCATATTAATATATATATATTAAATATAAAATATATCATATATTTTATATTTAATATACATATAATAATAAAAAAAAGGGACGCATTTAAAACAAACCCCAAAGCGAAGTCAAACAAGGGTTTCAGTAGGGCCGAGCCCTGCCTTAACAGAGCACACAACCCCCATTGATGGGGGCGGTGGCCTGTGTGGGCAACGTCGGCGCTGCCTCCACAGGCCGTCGGCGCCACCAATGGGGTTGTGTGGGGGTAGAAACCCCTTCCCATTTCCTTCGCCAAAAACAAAATGGCGATTCCGTTTTGTGAATTTCGCACAACTTTGACTGGTAAAAAAAATATCTCTTGTAAAAACCAGAATGTAAAATTTCGGATTTAACATATATATATATAGATATATATATATTTATATATACATATATATGTATATATGTATATATACGATTTGGGTATGTATATATATATACATATATGTAAATATATATCCAAACTTGCAACTCAAAAAACAAATACACAGATTTTTTTCATACCCAGATTGGGTAAATGTTCACTCCCAGCATTTGAAATAAAAATGAAAACAATGGATTTAATCAACCTAAAATGAAGATTTCCCTTTCTTTTTTTTTTTCAATTCAAAGAAAGTTTTCACAACACACAGCAATCTAACAAGATTTTGCATTGAAATAACCATGTTTGTCCAAGTTTTTTCTTTGTTGCAAAGCTTGATAACACAATTTTAATCTCCATGTTTTCACAATATCTTTGGAGGATTTTGATTCAAATTTGAATGAAGTTCTTGATGGGTTTATCATCTAATTCACAATTTTGAAACTTGAACAATTTTAAAACAACTTCTACATTATTTTCAACATAAACAAAAATTGCATAAGGATTAAACCAAGCACCTTGTGTTTTCTCCAACTTGAAGCCTTTCAATGGAGGTTGCTCTCCTTCAAAATTTCTTCAAAAAATCTTTCAAACACCTTCTTCCAAGAATTTCTCCAAGCTCTTTCAAGTTTTTCTTGCTCTCCAAATTTTTTTACCCAATTATGAAAAAGATAATTCAAAAAGAAAATCCATTTTCCTTATGCCCTTCTCCAAATTGTCAAACCCCTAATTTTAGTCACCCACCATAGTTATTGCTATTTTAGATATTTTGGATATTTTCATTTTTGAAAATTTATAAAACAAATCTATTTCCCTTTTCAAATGCATGATAATTATTTAAAACAAAATTCCATTTGCACCCCAAAAGTCAATTAAATTTCCTTTCTTTCACAAAATTGAATCTAACAATTTATATTTTAAATAAAAAAAATCATTTTTAATTTATTTTCTTACAAAAAGGAATGCAAGGCAATTTTCCATCTATTTATTTATTTTTTGATTTGCCTCAAATTTAATAATACTAACATAATTAATTTAATTTACTTAATCAATAAATAAATCTAATGCATGATTAGATTAATTTACTAATTGAATTAAATTAACTAATTAAATAACAAGCACTCCTTTAAGCATTTTGACAATAAAATTAAATAAAGCAAACACCATTTCACTAGGAAATTTAATCACGCAAGCAAGGAGAGATGAGACGACAAGGAAGATAACATATCCCAACTGACAACCCGACGACCCACTATGGCTAGGATGATGTCACGACATAGAAAACCAAGTTACTATCTCCCAATCGTTTTCCGTTGAACAAGGGACATGCTCAGACCTGTGGAATCAGGTGGAGTCAATGTCCTGTACCTGCATCCTGCACACAACACGAGTGTCGAACATGCATATATATATATAAATATTAAAACACACCGTGAAGAGGAAATCGCGGAATCACAGGGCACTCGCCTGCGAGTGATGTGATCCCGTCCCCTTCACCAATACAATATCGCTAACTGACGCCTCTAATCATCAATGGTACAATCAAAACATAAAGCATCAATAATTCACATACATGATAATTTAATCCATAACATGAAATAGTAATATCATCTGATTAAAGTACCATCACATCAAAACATAATATTTACATCGCTTAACAATTAGCGGTCAAAGAAATCAAGTTTATAACCAACGTGTTAGCAAAGCAAAACATACATAACGAACACTGTTCGATCAAAAGAACAAAATGGAGGGGTGTTACATGAGTTGTCTTAGGAGAGTGGCTTGCAATGGGCACCAGCGCACAAAGTGGTGCCAGGATAACCCTTTGCAAGTTGGTTAATTCAGTGATAACTAAATTAAACTTTTAGAAGCTTAGGTTGCATCAATCATTAAACAAGATAATTTGTGCCTCGTTCATGGACCCAAGGGCTTGTTCGAGACTTGGGATGAGACAGGGAGGCCTGGAATGGCAAGATCATCTATCTCGTCTTCACAAGAGGTATTTGGTTCCGCATGAGTAAGCATTGGTGCCGGGATTTCGGTTGAGGCTACCAGGATAACCCATGGAGTGGGGGCTGGGGCCTAGAAAGATTCCCAAAGGATATCCCTTGACGAGCTATGCGATGACACTCTTCCTAAGTCAGTTGTTTGTGTATTTGATATTTGTGACACTCTTGATCTATTCTATGTCTGGAAGCAATATAACCTATGACAGTGTTGTGTGAGTCGTACCTAGAGTTGTGCGTATGACCTTTTATGTCATGTGAGGTGTACTTGTAATTATTTCATATCAGCTTGTGTGACCCATGTCTAGTGGTAGATGGTCTTGGGTAGGAATTCCTAGTTACTATCTCCTAG
Organism: Sequoia sempervirens; assembly: GCA_007258455.2. NCBI lineage: Eukaryota > Viridiplantae > Streptophyta > Pinopsida > Cupressales > Cupressaceae > Sequoia > Sequoia sempervirens. The sequence continues at coordinate 632,201,403 of VDFB02000003.1, forward strand.
CACGGAGGGAGTGGAACCTTTTGGATTCCACGTGGTCGGGTGGCGTGCATCTTAATTCGTTGGTTCTTCTTCTTGTTTGTGAGGTCGTGATTTCCAGCTGGAGAGCTCATGGGAATCAGTTTCTTCTCATGCCTTGTTCTCTCAATTCTTATTGTATTTTATTACCCCTCTTTTGTTATCGAGGTGGAATTTGTAATATGTAATCATATTTGTTAGCATTACCTCATTCGGGGAATGAGCATTGTATTCTTATTGTAAATCATGTTATTGGAATCAAGAAGTATCTCATACTCTTGGATGTAAATTATTATGTTGGAATGTATGTGATCTTTACTTGTTAAGTAATTATTATGATATGGTTTTAATCCATGTTTCGCGTATGGTTTAAGTAACACAGTCTCGCAACCTTAGGGGATTGGTTGGAAATGGTTAAGTGAACTTGTATATATTAATTGTTCTAGTTAAGTGAACTTGTATGTTAGTTGTTCTAACTTACATTCTATTGTTCTTATTTAAAAAAAAATAGTTCGGTTGTTTAGTAAATTGCATATTTCCCTAGGGTTGCGTGGCGGGGCGTTACAATTATTATAATTTTCCTATTTTTAATGCATGAATTGGATAAATGCTAAAATTTGATTGCTGAAAATTTATTATTTTCAAGAAACTTTATTTAAAAATCACTATAATCTAATTAAATCAAATCGTACAATCCTTAAAATTTATATGTATTTTTTTAAACCATATCACCCATGTTTTTCCTCTGAGTTACCAATTGCTCTTTCTTTGATTATTTCTTCTAAATTTTTCAACCACAGCCGCAAAAAGATTCGCTGTGATTTCAACACTAATGATAATTCACAGTACACATGCAATAATGAAACATCTTAGAGTGAATCCCGATTCCGCCTGGGAAGTTGTTTGGTAGAGGGTTCCTTAATTAATTGTAGGTGGGAGAACACCTGCACTAAAGATGAGAGAAAGAAAATAACTTATAATCTATTAATAAGGTTTAATAATTTATAAATTTTTATTAAGTATTAATTTTAAATAAATTTTAAAAATTAAAAATTTACAAAGTTTTGAATCTTATTCATATAACTAATATTAAATTTAATATTATAACATGTTAAATCTAATATTGAAAAATAACATAATAGTATTTTTTATTTGAAAAAAATCAATATATTCAAAATATGATTTATTTCATTACTTTTTAAGTTTAAAAGTTGTATTAGATTATAATTTGTTATTTGCTTAACAATAAAAAAAAAATTAAGAGAGTTAAAAAAATTCCAAAATATTTAGAGAGGATAAAAGAAAAAAATACATTGCTCATTGATTGTGATTTTGCAAAGTAAAATGGGAATTTGGAAGCTTTGTTCTAATATTTTTTAAATTATTATAATTTTCCTATTCTTAATGCATGAATTGGATAAATGCTAAAATTTGATTGCTGAAAATTTATTATTTTCAAGAAACTTTATTTAAAAATCACTATAATCTAATTAAATCAAATCGTACAATCCTTAAAATTTATATGTATTTTTTTAAATCAGATCACCCATGTTTTTCCTCTAGTTACCAATTGCTCTTTATTTGATTATTTATTCTAAATTTTTCAACCACAGCGGCAAAAAGATTCGCTGTGATTTCAACACTAATGATAATTCACAGTACAGATGCAATAATGAAACATCTTAGAGTGAATCCCGATTCCACCTTGGAATTTGTTTGGTAGAGGGTTCCTTAATTAATTGTAGGTGGGAGAACACCTGCACTAAAGATGAGAGAAAGAAAATAACTTATAATCTATTAATAAGGTTTAATAATTTATAAATTTTTATTAAGTATTAATTTTAAATAAATTTTAAAAATTAAAAATTTACAAAGTTTTGAATCTTATTCATATAACTAATATTAAATTTAATATTATAACATGTTAAATCTAATATTGAAAAATAACATAATAGTATTTTTTATTTGAAAAAAATCAATATATTCAAAATATGATTTATTTCAATACTTTTTAAGTTTAAAAGTTGTATTAGATTATAATTTGTTATTTGCTTAACAATAAAAAAAAAATTAAGAGAGTTAAAAAAATTCCAAAATATTTATAGAGGATAAAAGAAAAAAATACATTGCTCATTGATTGTGATTTTGCAAAGTAAAATGGGAATTTGGAAGCTTTTGTTCTAATATTTTTTAAATTATTATAATTTTCCTATTTTTAATGTATGAATTGGATAAATGCTAAAATTTGATTGCTGAAAATTTATTATTTTCAAGAAACTTTATTTAAAAATCACTATAATCTAATTAAATTAAATCGTACAATCCTTAAAATTTATATGTATTTTTTTAAATCAGATCACCCATGTTTTTCCTCTGAGTTACCAATTGCTCTTTCTTTGATTATTTCTTTTAAATTTTTCAACCACAGCGGCAAAAAATTCACTGTGATTTCAACACTAATGATAATTCACAGTACACATGCAATAATGAAACATCTTAGAGTGAATCTCGATTCCACCTGAATTTGTTTGGTAGAGGGTTCCTTAATTAATTGTAGGTGGGAGAACACCTGCACTAAAGATGAGAGAAAGAAAATAACTTATAATCTATTAATAAGGTTTAATAATTTATAAATTTTTATTAAGTATTAATTTTAAATAAATTTTAAAAATTAAAAATTTACAAAGTTTTGAATCTTATTCATATAACTAATATTAAATTTAATATTATAACATGTTAAATCTAATATTGAAAAATAACATAATAGTATTTTTTATTTGAAAAAAATCAATATATTCAAAATATGATTTATTTCATTACTTTTTAATTTTAAAATTTGTATTAGATTATAATTTGTTATTTGCTTAACAATAAAAAAAATTAAGAGAGTTAAAAAAATTCCAAAATATTTATAGAGGATAAAAGAAAAAAATACATTGCTCATTGATTGCGACGGCATTTCGGGCATGCGTGCATGTAACGGCTGTTTTAACTTCAGTGTCAGAGGGGGCGTTACTAATCAATTTGCTTCCACTCAGTATGCAATTTCGTGCTGCCTGGCAAATTTTTCAAAAAGGCCCAAAATGTTAACTATGATTTTGATGTCACTATCGATCGCCTCTTGGCGAAACAACCAACGGCTAAATTTCTAAATGTACTAAAACAGATCAAAATGCAGAGGCATGAGACATTTTTTATTGAACTAAAAGATATTGAAAGAAAATTTTGGAAAGAATTATATCTATATATTCAAAAGTATCCTTAATTTTTTAATCTAAATAATTGATATATAGTCTTGAACCAAGAGATATTAAGATTAAATTTAAAATAAATTTTACTTTATCAAAATTTACAATTAACGTAAACAAAAAAAATTACCTTCATATAATATTGGTTATATCTATTCTTTCAATAAGACTCGCAACATCAAAGCACCAAAAATAATTTAGTTCAAATTTAATCTCTTAATACGTAACATACACACAATCCAATGGATTCCTAAATTTGACCCTTAAATTTTATGTACGATGATAAATTATTGACTAAACTATTTATATGGATTCTTACTTTATGATGATAAATTATTGGCTATTTAAACTATTTTTGAAGATTTTAAACATTGTGTTATTGAATGGTCCTTTTTAATGCCTACCAAGTTTATACATGCATTTTTCTTTATGTTCTTTAGCACATGTAAGGTATACACGCAACCCAATGTATGTTTATATTTTGTGTATATACTAAAATATTTTTGAAAATTAAAAATTATGCTCTTGAATGATTCTTTTCATTGTTTCACATATCCATACATAGATTCCTAAAAGACTAAGATATTCCTAAATCAATTCAAATTTAATATATTCTTTTAAGGTTAATTTTTTTAATTTATTTGAGTGTGTCAAAGGAATAAATTAGTCTATCATTAGTTAGATTATAATATTTCAATATTTGTATTTTAAATTGAACCATAATTTACTAATGAATTTCTTCATACACATCAAATTTTAAAAAAACATTTTTTTTAAGGGTAATAATTACAAATATAAGAAGAAAAATATTTATGGGTGATCCCACAATAGTGGTTTACAATTTTTGGCCAAATTGGACACTGACTTCTTCTTTTTTAATTAAATTTTCACATTTGAGCACCTATAGCGGTTAAACCATGAGGAATTTGAAGATGATGCAAACTAGAGTCATGTCACATTTTGTCTGTAGATTCTAAAAATATTTTTTTCAAAATTTTTGGAATCAAATTGCACTTCTTTTGCCATCTCCCTCAAAAATTGGTTTTTTTCAAAAAACAACATTTTTAAAAAGTGACGCACACATATAACGCATAACTTTTTTTCCTTGAAAGATAAAA
>VDFB02000003.1:632205883-632223420 GCA_007258455.2 Sequoia sempervirens
CACGCAAGCAAGGAGAGACGAGACGACAAGGAAGATAACATATCCCAACTGACAACCCGACGACACACTATGGTTAGGGTGATGTCCCGACACAAAAAACCAAGCTACTATCTCCCAATTGTTTTCTGTTGAACAAGGGACATGCTCAAACCTGTGGAATCAAGTGGAGTCAATGTCCTGTACCTGCATCCTGCACACAACACGAGTGTCGAACATGCATATATATATAAATATTAAAACACACCGTGAAGAGGAAATCACGGAATCACAGGGCACTCGCCTGCGAGTGATGTGATCCCGTCCCCTTCACCAATACAATATCGCTAACTGACACCTCTAATCATCAATGGTACAATCAAAACATAAAGCATCAATAATTCACATACATAATAATTTAATCCATAACATGAAATAGTAATATCATCTGATTAAAGTACCATCACATCAAAACATAATATTTACATCGCTTAACAATTAGCAGTCAAAGTAAAATCCAAGTTATAACCAACATGCTAACAAAGCAAAACATACATAACAAACATTGTTCGATCAAAAGAAAAAAATGGAGGGGTGTTACATCCTCCCCCCCTAGGGTCAGGCTTACTCCTGGAAGCCTGCAAACAAATAAGGATAAAGTTCCCTCATCCTAGCTGCATCTTCCCGAGTGGATGATGAGTCATCCCTAGGATCGCACTGGACCCTAACCTGATCAATATCTCACCCTCGAAGAGCGAAGCGTTTTGCACTCCACCACGGCCACAAGCTCCAAAGCTAGCTGCCCGTCCTCGACCTGCAAAGCATTCCAATCAAGGACATAAGAAATTTCTAGATGGTACGGTCGAAGAACTGATACATGAAATATGTCGTGCACACGCGAGAGACTGGATGGTAAAGCAAGACGGTAAGCAACATGACCAATCTTCTCGAGAATCTCAAAGGGTCCAACAAAGCGAGGCGCCAACTTAGAGCCTTTTCCATAATGGATTGGACTCTTTCGTGGATGCACACGCAAGAAGACTCTATCGCCTATGGAAAACTGATGATCCACTCTATGCACATCCGCATACTTCTTCTGCCTATCCTACACTGCCACCAAGTGCTCTCTAATCCTATCCACCTGCTGCTCCATATCCTGCAACATCTCTAGACCCAAAGTTACTCTGTCCTCTAGTCGATCCCAACTCAAGGGAGTGCGACATGGTCGCCCATACAATGCCTAGAATGGAGCCATGCTAATAGAACTCTGAAACCCATTATTATAGGAAAACTCTACCAAATAAAGATAGTCCTCCCATCGTGTCTGCTGGTCCATCACATACATACACAACATGTCTTCGAGGATCTGATTGACCCTCTCAGTCTGTCCATCTGTTTCTGGGTGGTAAGCTGAACTAAAGTTCAACTGCGTTACCATCGCATGCTGTAATGATGTCCATAGAGCTAAGGTGAATACTAGATCCCTGTCAGAGATAATCTGACGCAGAATACCATGCAACCTCACTATATCCTCCATGAACACTCTAGCTACGGATGACGTAGTATAGAAAGAGCACATAGGTGAGAAGTGTGCTACCTTCGTCAACCTATCCACTGTCACCATAATTGCATCATGCCATCTCGAAGAGTTGGGTAAACCAACAATGAAATCCAATGAGATTATATCCCATTTCCACTCTGGTACTAAATGTGACTGCAAAAGCCCTGCTGGATGCTGGTGTTCAGCCTTCACCCGCTGACACTCAAGACATCTCGACACAAAATCCGCAATATCTCGCTTCATCCCTGGCCAAAAATATAACTGACACAAATCTGCATACATCTTCTTCACCCCTGGATGGGCTGAATAAGGTGCACGATGTGCTTCAGTCATGACCAAAGTGCGAAGCTCACATGATGGGGGAACGTATATGCGTCCCGTGTGTCTCAATATCTCATCAGCATCAAGAGAGTATCCTGAATATCTACCTTTAAGGGGTCTTCCTGCCTCTATTACCGATCTAACATCCTGATACCAACTGTCGGCTGGGAGGGCAGAAAGAATCCAACTCCGAAAATCAACAATAAGAGTCAACTCAGATATCTCATGCCTTCGCCTACTAAGGGCATCTGCAACCACATTCTCCTTCCCTTGGATATACTTCACCTCGAAGTCATATTCACAGAGAAACTCCATCCATCGCCTTTGCCTAGCATTAAGGTTGGGCTACGTGAAGATATACTGAAGGCTCCTATGATCACTATGCAGCTCAAACCTATGCCCAAGAAGAAAGTGCCTCCATCTCGTCAATGCATGAACCACTGCCGCCAACTCAAGATTGTGGGTAGGATAGTTTAGCTCATGATCCTTGAGCTTCCGTGACTCATATGCAATGACACGACCCTCCTGCATCAATACTGTACCTAATCCCTCCAAGGACACATCTGTACAAACTACAAAGTCCCCAATAGGATTCGGTATCGCAAGTATAGGTGCACTGGTCAACTTCCCCTTAAGACACTGAAAGGCTGTCTCACACTTCTCAGACCACTCAAACCTCTTTCCTTTCCTCTGAAGTGAGGTGATAGGATGCCCTAGCCTCGAAAAGTCTTGCACAAAGCGCCTGTAATAACCCGCTAGCCCCATGAAGCTACATATCTCGGCCACATTTGTGGGTGCAGGCCAATCTAAGATCGCTTGGATCTTTGCAGGATCCACTGAAATACCCTTCCCAGAGATCACATGACCAAGGTATTGAACCTCAGTCCTAAAGAATTCACACTTCGACAAGTTAGCATATAACTTATTATCTCGCAAACACTGCAATACCTGTTGCAAGTGCTCCTCATGTTCCTCCATTGTTCTAGAGTATACCAAAATATCATCTAGGAACACAAGAACAAACCGGTCAAGATATGTATGAAATACCCCATTCATAAGACTCATGAACACTGAGGGTGCATTCGTCAAACCAAATGGCACAACTGTGAACTCATAGTGACCATACCGCATTCAGAACGCGGTCTTATGAATATCTAACTCAAAGATTCGAAGTTGATGATACCTTGACTTGAGATCAATCTTTGAAAAGATGGTAGCACCCTTGATCTGATCGAATAGATCGTCAATCCTAGGAAGAGGATACCGATTTCTGATGGTCACTTTGTTCAACTGTCGGTAATCAATGCATAACCGAAGTGAACCGTCCTTCACGAAGATGACAGGTGCTCCCCATGGAGAAACACTAGGGCGAATAAAACCCTTCTCTAGCAATTCCTCAAGCTGCAACCTAAGCTCTTTTAGCTCCTGGGTAGTCATACGATAGGGAGCTCATGAAATGGGCTCTGATCCAGGTACCAAGTCTATCTTGAAGTCAATGTCCCTCTAAGGAGGCATCCCTGGAATCTCGTCTAGAAAGACATTGGAAAACTCCTAAAGGATGGGGTGACTATCAAGAGAGACCTTCTCTTCTCCACCTCCTAGATCCAAATCATCCACTGTAATAGCGAACAATTGGCAACCCTGCCGCACACACCTTCTCAACTACATAACTGAGATGATCCTCAAGGAAATCGGCCTTTGGACCCCCACTACCTCTACCTCTCTACCAGATGCCCCAATGCATCTAATCGACTTACGTCGACAATCAATGACTACACTATGAGCCTCTAGCCAATCCATTCCTATGACAACGTCATAAGAACCCAATGGAATAACACGAAGGTCCAAGGTAGTCTGGAGAGGTCCAACCTCTAACCTACACTCTGGCACAAGGGAAAGGGATGCAACTTTTGCACCCGAAGCTAACTCTACTTGCCACCTATCAGCCTGCTTTACTGCATCCAATCTACATCGCGTCATGACAGATGAAGAAACAAAGGAATCAGATGCTCTAGAATCAAATAGAATAGAAACTGGGTTACCCCTCAACATACCATAAGCCTCCATGATTATACCCTGGTACTCTGCCTGGCGGTTGTCAACTGCTGCGAATACTTAATGCCCATGGCCTGCATCTCCTACAGTCAACTCTGATACCGCTGGTCCCTGAGAATAACCCGATGCGCCCTTATTGGGACACATCCTCGCTATGTGACCCTGTTGGCCACATGCAAAACATCCAGTGCCTCTACCGAAGCCCCTGCCTGTGGGTGGTGCGCTAGACTACTACACACTACCCCTGAAAAATGAATGAGAACTCTATGCTGGCTACTCAGAGTTGAAGTGTCTCATGCGCCTCCAACTCCTGTCCCCCTACCTCTATTGGAAACCCTTATGTTTCCCCTGGGAACCCTGCTGCTGCCACTAACCACTCTGAGACAGACCCTGCTGAGCTCTAGAAGGTGCACCTCCCTGAGGCTGACCTCCTCGAATACTAGTCCCAGTTGCTGAACCACTGCCCATTTGCACTCCTACATAACCACCTAAGGCCATCGCCAAGTTCTCCTCAATGAGCCTGGCCTTGTTGACCGCCACCTCCATGGTCTTGGGTTTGAAAACCTGCACTCCACCACTGATACGGGCGTTTAAGCCCCTGAGAAAATGTTGTACCAACATACCCTTGTCATCTCCTATGCCCACATAGTGTTTGAGCTCATAGAAATGATGCTTATACATCTCTACTGACATGGTCATCTGTCGAAGGGTGTGGAACTCATCCCCTTGACGCTGCCTCCAATGCTCAGAAAGAAATCTAGCCTGAAACCGCTCTATGAACAACTCCCAAGAAACTATACCAATGTCCAGATGGAGCTTTTGCTCCTCTAATCTCCACCAAGTGGAGGAAAATCCCCTCAAGTGCATGATAGTGCACCTAGCTCGAGTGTTGCTCCTGTATGGGTGCATAGCAAAACACCTAGTCAAGTCAATGAGCCATGTCTCTGCCTCCAAACCACTGCCTGATCCATCAAAAATGGGTGGTCGTGCTCTAAGAAAATCCCTCATATGGACTGCTACCTTTGAATCAAACTGAACTAGTACCTCTCTCTCTCTCTCTAACCACCACTGGCTCTACCTCCTGCCTAGGCCCAAGGCGGGCAAGGGTCTCCTCTAACAACTGACGCAACTGAGCATCTTCGATCCTGGGTGGATCTGGATTCTGATTGCCATCTCCCTGAATATTCTGAGAAGCTTGTTGCTCCTCATGGTCAGAAACAAGTGGAACATGTGGTGGTGGGTCTTGTTGTTCCCCAATGTGACCACCTAAACGGCCACGTCTACGACCCCCACCTCTTCCACGCCTGGGAGGAATTATCCTACATAGACACAAAAAGGTATCAAGCACAGCACACAATTAAAACCCACACAACTAAAAGCTTAATGGGCTCATCATAATCCCAGAGTACCCAGTGTTTAAACCTAGGCTCTGATACCATGTGTAATGCCCCGCCACGCAACCCTAGGGGAAGTTGCAAACTACTAAACAAATGCAAAAAAAAAATTGTTTAATTACAAATACATGTATGATTACAACACAAAGCCAACAATCCCCTAAGGTTACGAGACAAAGATTAATTAAATCACAAATTAAAACAACATGCATGAAATGAAACATAACAACATTCACTTAACTAATTAAAGCACATACATTCCATACATGAGATTTTCATTAAGACCATGAGATCCTTCATGGTTACCAATGACAGAAGTTCTATAATTACAATTACATCTCTCATTCCCAGAATGAGGTAAATCAATAACATGATTGCTTATTACAATTTCCACCTCGATAACATGAGGGGTAATAAAATACAAGAGCAACTAACATAAATGAAACCAAGGTAGCAACTGGAATCCCACGAGCTCTCCAACACGAAAGTCTCGCCCACATAAGCCAATGCCAAAACAATGGAGTATGGTGCATGTTCCACCCAACCATGTGATACCCGAAGGCTTACCCCCCGTGCTAGGAGATAGTAACAAGGGTTTCAGGTCAAGACCAACAACCTCTATACATAGGCAACATGACTCAACTGAAAAAGGATACGAACAAGACATCACATGACATAAAGGTTACAATGCTTCTAGATTTTAAATACTTGAACACATCATGAATACAAACATAATGCTAACTTAGGAGAAGTGTCATCACAATGTCGCATGGGATATCCTGGAAAGTCTTCCTAGGTCCTGGCCCCCATCTCGGGATATCCTGGTAACCTCTAACGACTCCTGGCCCCACATGCAAACCAATGCGGAATCAGTTATCTTTCGAAGGGACAAGATAACGATCTTGCCATTCCAGGCCTTCTCATCTCATCCCAAGTCTATACAAGCACTTGCGTCCATGAGCAAAATTAATCTTTTTAAATGTTGGTACCACCTATGCTAATTAATTGGTTTAAGTTTTCACTGAATTAACCAACTTACATTGAGATCTCCTGGCACCACTTTGTGTGCCAGCCCTCAATGCAAGCCACTTCTCTAAGACAACACGTGGAACTATGCCACCACCAAAGGGTACTCAAGTGCAACCTAGGGATAATGACTCCCTAAACACAACATAAAGTCAACGTAGTCCGTTCATAATAACCGGGTACAACACGGGACACAATTAAGCACTACCCAAGGCAAACAAGGTCAACCGTCATGACAGCAACCCCAAAACACATAAAAGAAGATCCTATCTGGAAGACTTACATAGTACTGACTAGACTGCCCCACACCAAGAAGAAGCATTACAAGCAATGTAAAGTAGACTACATTAGGATTTCGTAAATCCAATTCACTCAACGCATTGGTGCATTACTCAAATTAAATTAAATAAATTCTTGCACAATTACATGAGTGTGGTCTAATGCGTTGCAAATATTTCCGTAATCTACACTTGATCATTTAATCATAAAGCAAAAATTCTCATAATGATAATAACTCCATATACATTGCAAAAATAACTTTAATTGTGATACTCAAATATCATTATATTTATTAAAAAAAAACATATATATATATATAAAAATGCATATACTCGACGTATATATTACTACGCATATTTTATATACATATAATTAATACTTAAATATTTACTTTAATATTATAATTTTCAGAATTAACCCATATTACATTATTTTATTATTTAAAATATAATATAAATATATTTTAATATATATATAATATATATATATTATAAGAAATTAATATATATATATATATATATAACTTATATATATTAAATATATTAATTATATATTTAAATAATAAATTATTTTAAAAAAAACCAAAAACATTGGTAATCCTAAATATTTATATATATATATATATATTAAATATGAAATATATATAATATATTATATATCTAGTATATTATATATATATAATATATAAATAAATAAATAAAGATTAAAAAAAAAAAAAAAACGCATAACATAGAAAGGCGTTTGGGGCTGCGCCCTACCCTAACAGGGGACATAGCCTCCATTGTTGGGGGCTGCGGCCTGTGTGGGCAGCAACGGCGCTGCCTTCATAGGCCGTCATCCCCAGCCGTGGGGGCTGCCAGGGGTTAAAACCCCTCCCTCATACCTCGCGCGGGTAAGCCACACAGCTCTGCCAAAACAAAAAAAAACACGACTGGTAAAAAAAAAATGCAATTTCTGGGTAAAACCCAGAACGGTGAAAAAACCCAGTTTCATAATACTTCAATTTTTTCTTTGATTAAACCACTCACAAATATATATGTATAGATTTATATATATATGTATATATATATACAAATAACCAGGTGTGTATATATATACATATACACAGTCATAATAAATGACTATAAAAATACTTATTTTCCATACCCAGATTGAGCAAATGCTCAATCTGAGAATTACAATAATTTTCCATTGAAATTGCAAGATTTAACACAATGAATTAAAGATTTCCTACAATTTGAAACAAGATTTTTCCAAGCAAATACACTTTCATAGGAAAACTATTGAATTTTTTTCATGCTTGTTTTTCAAGATTTTCATTACTAGTTTTCATTTTCTTTTGTTTTCGCTAAAGTTTGAAAGTTCTTTTGTTCAAGTTCAAATGAAGATCTTCTCATGGGTTTTCAATCAAATTTTGAATTCCATTAATAGATTGAACCATTTCAAACAAAAAAGAAAAAGAATTTTGAAATGAGATGGCATAATAAGAAGAGCATGAAACCTTTTGTTTTTCTCCAAGCTATTTGAATCCTTCAATGGAAGTTGCTCTCCTTCAAATTTTTGCCTCAACAAATCTTTCCAATCCTTCTTCAACAATTTCTCCAAAAATTTCCAAGTTTCGTGTTGCTCTCCAAAATTACCAAATTCTAAAAAAAAAAGATAATTCAAAAAAGAAAATGCATTTCCTTATGCCCTTCTCCAAATTGTCAAACCCCTAAATTTGGTTCACCCACCAAAAGTTATTGCAAATTAGATATTTTCATTTTTTTGAAAATTAATAAAACAATTCTATTTCCCATTTCAAATGCATAATAATTATTTAAAACAAAATTCTATTTGCACCCCCAAATGTCAATTAAATTCCCTTTTGTCCACAAAATTGAATTTACTAATTACATTTAACAAAGATCATTTTTAATTTTATTTCAAGAGGAATGCAAGGCAACTTCTATTTTTTTTTGTCACAATATTTAATAATGCTAACACAATTGAACTAATTTAATTAATCAACAATAAATCTAATTCATGATTAGATTATTTTATCGATTGAATTAAATTAACTAATTAATTAATAAGCACTCTTTTATGAATTTTGGCAATAAATTTAAATGAAGCAAACACCATTTCACTAGGAAATTAATCATGCAAGCAAGGAGAGACGAGACGACAAGGAAAATAACTTATCCCAACTAACAACCCAACGACACACTATGGCTAGGGTGATGTCATGACACAGAAAACCAAGCTACTATCTCCCAATCGTTTTCCGTTGAACAAGGGACATGCTCAGACCTGCGGAATCAGGTGGAGTCAATGTCCTGTACCTGCATCCTGCACACAACACGAGTGTCGAACATGCATATATATATAAATATTAAAACACACCATGAAGAGGAAATCGCGGAATCACAGGGCACTCACATGCGAGTGATGTGATCCTGTCCCCTTCACCAATACAATATCGCTAACTGACGCCTCTAATCATCAATGGTATAATCAAAGCATAAAGCATCAATAATTCACATACATGATAATTTAATCCATAACCTAAAATAATAATATCATCTGATTAAAGTACCATCACATCAAAACATAATGTTTACATCGCTTAACAATTAGTGGTCAAAAGTAACCAAGTTATAACCAATGTGCTAACAAAGAAAAACATACATAACAAACACTGTTCGATCAAAAGAACAAAATGGAGGGGTGTTACAAAACCTCTATCTTAGACAAAACTCATGTTTTGCACCTTGACTAGGCTTCTAGCCCAACTAGGCTTCTAGCGATGGTTTTTTGACTTTTCACTCAACTTCCCCAAAGGAATCCTCAATATAATGAATAATTTAGATGTGATTCATGATGATACACAGCATATCAAATCATTTATGGCACTTGTTTTGGATCAAACCTACCAAAATATGTTGTTTCCTCAAATTTAAGGCCTAATTAGCCCACTTTTTCAAAGCAACCCCTCTCTAAACTTATCCCCTGACTATGAAACTTTCAACAGTGTTTTAAAATGTTCCCAAACCAAATATTTTCAAGGTATTAGTCTTATTTGACATCCTCAACACCCTAAATCACAAAATCCTTAATAAATTGCTCCAAAACTAGGGCCTCTTGAAAATTAGGTTTTCCAACACTTCCAGAACCTTCTCTTGGACTTTTCACCAATAACTCAACATATCTAAACACCTTAAACTCAGAAATCTACCACTTATTAAGGTAGATTTCATGCTGCTACACTTTAGGCACCATTTTCATGCCCCCTTTTCCTTGCTAAAACTCGGTGTACACCCAAGAATCACTCTTTCCTGCACAATAACTTGTTAGATCTGTATAAAAAAAAGTTAGATATGATCCATTTCACAATTTTTCAGTCACACTCTCCCATGAAATAGATCATTTATTCATGAAGACTCTCAAAACTAGTGAAAAATCTATACTTTTTGAGGACAGTCAGCAATATAACATAAGAAACTGATTCCCAACATTATTCAGGTCATTAAAAAGGTTAAATGAATGTAAATACAAGTTATTAAACCATCCAAATGAGCATTAAACCAAAAGGAATCAGATATTCATAAAAAAAACTCAAGAAAATGCAAAAAGATTGAAGTTTTTATTGATTTTCTGTAGCAGTCTGTACAACACTTGCAATATCAGCCAACCCTTTGTACAAATTCTTTCTCCAAGCTTATAGACTCAACCTACAACTTTCCCAACCGATTAGAATTGATTTTATTACATTATTGTGATTAAAACTCCTAAAACTCACTTTTCCACCCAAAGTTGGATTTCAAAAATTTGAATTTCCAACATTGCAATTTATTAACTCCTATTAACTATAAAGCTTCCAAAACTATTACATATCATTATTCAACCTTATTTAACCTAATTAAAACATCATATACCTATTTAAACTCCTAGAACATCGTTGTTCCATTTACAAGTCAATTTGGTCCTATGGTCCTTATCAGGACCCTTAGGACTTTTGATCTTCTTGTTACACTCATCCATTCCAAATGCCATTATAGGCTTCAAAATGCTATAATTGATGCTCTGGAAAGGTTTATAGGCCTTAAAGACCCCTTCCATCTCCTAACTCTCCAAATGATCCTCAAGGAGCTTGGATGCTCCTACACCATCATGGCATTCCACCACCATGAGACCACATTTCTTTGAGGCATTTTTTTCAAACAGTTCATTCCCTTGTCTATGCTATTGCTTACTATTATGCTATGATAGATTTTTTCTAAGCATCCATAGCTTGTTTGAAAGCACACTGTTTTTAGACTTTTAGCCATAGCGGCAAGGCAATGAGCTTGTTTGGCTAAATGCTTTGATAGACATGTATGAAAAATGTGTTAGCATAGACAAGGCAGTGAACTCTTTGAAAAAATGCCTCAAAGAAATGAGGTCTCATGGTGATGGGATGGCATGAATGCCATGACAATAAAATTGCTATGGATTATCATAGCATTCCATCTGAGACCACATTTCTTTGGGCTTTTTTTCAAGCAGGTTGTTGCCTTTTTCTATGCTATTGCTTATTAGTATGCTTTGATAGATTTTTTCCACAAGCATCCATAGATTTTTTGGAAAAGCACCCTATTTTAGGCTTTTTAGCCATAGCAACAAAGAATCGAGCTGATTTGATAAAATGCTGGTAAAATAGCATGATAAATGCTTAGTAGCATGAACAGAACAGTGACATTTAGCTATAAGAAATGTGGTCATGATGGAATATGTTTTCACAACTAACTTCTTGTCATGGCATTCAGACCACATTTCTTTGAGAGGGCATTTTTCAAAATAGTTCATTCCCTTGTCTACATGTTATTTCTTACTATTATGCTATGATAGATTTTCTAAGCATCCCTTAGCTTGTTGAAAGCACTGTTTTAGGTTTAGCCATAGCAACCCAAGGTAATACAAAATGTTTAGCTAAATGCGCTTGATAGACATGTATGAAAAATGTGTTAGCATAGACAAGTGATGAACTCTTTGAGAAAAATGCCTCAAAGAAATGAGGTCTCATGGTGATGGAATGCTATGAAAATCCAAAGCATTTGATTGTCATGGCATTCCATCAGGTCACGAGACCTCATTTCTTTGAGTCATTTTTTCAAAGATTTCACTGCCTTATCTATGATATTGCTTGCTATTATGCTTTGATAGATTTTTTCCAAGCATCCATAGCTTGTTCAAAGAAAAACACTTGTTTAGGCTTTTAGCCATAGCAACAAACAACACTTGAACTATTGACAAAATGCTAGTGAACTTATGTATGAAAATGTAATTACAGTATATAGACAAAGGCTGATGAACTATTTGAGAAAAATGCCTCAAAGAAATGTACGGTCTCATAGAATGCCGCTATTTTAATAAAATGCAATTTGGCAGCTGCTCATAGTTATTTGTTATGCAATGTGATAATTGCATGGCACTTGGGATTGACTTTGTAAAACTATATTATGGTGAAATTTTGTCATCTCTCGACATCTAGTTATTAGTTATGAAAGCGTGAAGCAATGCTTTTGGTTTGAAAGATGTGCAATGCAATGTAATCAACGTTATGAATATAAACTACAAAATATATATTTTTACTAGTTACGGTTTAGGTTTTGGGTTGGGATCGGTTTAGAACCCGGTTAAAATGATTGGAAAAAAAAATTTGGGGTTGGGTTTGTTTTGGGTTCGGTCATACAAAACATATAAAAATCAGAAATATATACATATTTGTAGTAGTAATCAAGTTTATAATACACCACCATATTAATAGTCAAATAGCATAGCAAAAATACACCACCACTTTCATAGTGAAATATTAAAATATTAGTGATCTACTCGAATGTCATGATACAAAATTATAAATTAAAGTTCAAACATAAAAATGTCAAGTGTTTACAATCAGCCATTATTGATCATTGATCAATCTGAAAAGTGTGAACATTTTACTGTGTGGAAGGAAAACAAGAAATAGTGTTACATAATTATTTACATTGTGAAAGAGCCAAAACCTTTTTCTTGTAGATCGTAGAAGAATCTCAGTAATTTTTTTTTTTTTTTTTCCTTGGAACGGAACTATCCTAAGCCATGAATGATTGACCAGGAACTGTGAGAAAGAAATAAGATAAATCACATGCAACTTGTTGCAATTTCTTTCCTTGGGAAAAAGGGTAAAGTTTGCTTTTCAGGGAGAATCTCCTTTAGAGTTTGAACGCATTGATAATTTTCAAGATACACTTAGCCAAATATGTCATCTAGGTTTGAAGCATTTAGGTAAAATGTTTGCTTCTTAAAATTTTGTTCAAAATTCAAGATGGGAGGCTCTCCCTTAGGGAAGAAGGCCTATCCAAACCTAACACTCTCTTATGCAACACTTCTTAAGTTCTTGTTGATGCAATATTAGATACGAAGTTTCAAAATAGGCATGGTTATATAAATTCTCATCTCAGGACTATCATTGCATCAAATTAAAAAATTTCAATCCTTTATGGTCTAGACAAGAGAAGTATGGAGTAGTGTTCCAGTGCTAAAGTCTTATTGTGAATCTCTTTGCTATGAGTGGTTCAAAAATGAGGAATATGTCTTACACCAAGTAGAAATATTCACAATATACTGGGAAGGAATAAGTCCATAAGATTGAGTATGCAATAACTGAGAATTGCAAAATTGGCTTACATTTAACTTCCAAACACAAAAAATTTCACACTTTTCGATGTTCACACGTAAGTCAAAAAATATATGTGCGTAAGTTGTAAAGTATACACTTGAATACACGTAACTCATATCTATTGAACCATGAATTTATAATTTGCAAATATGGACACCATCAATAAAAAGATTTGTATTAAGAAAATAGCCATGTAAGCATACATCAATATATGTCGATATAAGTATAAAATATAGTTACAAAATAGCCATATAGGCTTACGAAAATGCCATATAAGCATTCAATGTCAAATATATCCAATACAAAATATGTACAAAATTGCCATGTAGGCATACAACAAAGGGCTCTATGCATTCAAAATTCATTTCTCTCCATGCTCTGGTTCAAATACAATTTTCTTTCCCTTTGCTGGGCGATCCGATGGCGATAAGTCTGTCACCCGTTTCTGTTGTGCTCGAGGGGTGCTCCTGCTGCTCCTCCTAGTGTTTAGCTTCTAGTGAATTTTCAACTATTACAATAAGAAGTAAAGACATTAATATATAGAAATTACATTATAAAAATTAATATATTTAACAAAATAATCACTTACGGCCATCTCACGATCACTCTCCTTGATGGAAATATTTGCACACCAATGCTCAAGCGTGCTCAAGCCCTGTATAAACCATCCAAATAGGAATTAAACTATGAATCAATAATGGTTTGATTTTTCACTAGAACTAGTTCATCTAAAACAATGAATGTAAATTTAAATTTAGTAATTTGCCTCATACCTCCCCTATCAGAGCCATCGAGGATTGTATGGCGGAGGAAACACAAATATCCATTGCCCTCATAACATTTGGCGGTGTTTCTGTCACCAACATCTGAAAATAAAACAACAAATTATTCAATCACAAAAAAGTTACAATAGTGATCCATGTGATGACTTATAATGTATGAGATCTAATGAACAAAATTTTGAGTACAAGTATTAAATAGATATATTTCTAATTATTAGTTATCGAATTTAAGTAATGCTTTGATTTTGAATGATTGTGTAATGCAACGATAAGATCAACAATATGAATATAAACTACAAATCTATTAAACTTAGAATTCATTTACTTAAGTTCTCTTTTAAATTATATATATTACCTTGAGCGTTTGATCAAATCGGCACCCCGGTATTTCCTCAAACCTCCATGGGTACCTTGTTCAGCATCCAAAATCACATATTAAAAATACCATTTATCCACGTAAAACAATACAATAACACATGTAATAAATTTATAATTGTTTTACTAACTTTTACATACCCACCGATGGGTGTCTTGCCAAAAATAAAATTGGGTGGATTAGCTAGTGTATCCAGTCTCTACCTTTGTGACCCTGTAATTTTATTAAAATAATAAAGCTAAATTAGTTAATCTTGCATTTCACAATCAAAATTTAATAAATTAAATTCAATGAGCATGCTGAATTTTACCTGAGTGTCAATGCCATATGCATCATGCAAAAGGTCAGTCGTCCTCTCCATCCCCGTAGATGCATACAGTTGGGCTGCGTGGTAGCATATGGATCTGGCATTAGCATCCTCTTGAAGTGCTGGTAGGGTCATGCAGAACCAAATTAGCCCTTGAATTATTTTACACATGGGTTGAGGCCACCACCTAGAAGACTCCTGCGAGATGGCCCGGCACAATGGGCTAGTGTGATGGATGACACTCGGGTCCAGAAGTTGTGATCGCTGCCAATGTCTCTATATCGGCACTCTCGCCATAGCGGCATGCATCACAATCTACTCGCGAGGCCCTAGCGAGGTGCGTCTCCCTTACCGCTATGGGATGCAGGTGCAGAGCCTATCTGGTGACCCCACCTCTCCCTGGAACTCCCCCCCATATCCAAAAATAATTTGGGATTTTGTTCAAGATGAACTCAACGTATAGTTTCCTAAGGAAATACTACAAGACTTCACAATTGTTGCATGGTGGGTAATCAAAAACCAAGTACCACCTATCATAAAAATTGTTCCTAATCTGTTGGTGGTGGCACTAATGAATAGGAAACCTCTTCGCATTGAAATTGAATTTTGATTTATTTTAGAGTCGGTGAATGAGAGCACAAATCACCTTTAGTAATTTTTAAATATTTTACTTGTTTATATGATAATTTGTCCGCATAATATGCCCTTGTTGTCTGCCTCCTATCTTACCATCCAGATATTTGTTGGGTGATTGCATCTACATTTTTTAACATGTCTTTCAATGAATTTGCTAGAAGCATTCTTTCTATGGTTCAAGCATTTGGATCACTCAACCTACTGATAAGATCCTCAAATTGTTTTCTATTGTTCTCAATTTCACTCCTCAAATTTTCTTGAGTGCTAGGAGGGAATTGAGAGAATGGTGGGGGAGGTTGATTTTGTTGAGGATTTTGTTGTTGAGGATTTACCTCCTCTTCTTGTTGAGGATTTGCAGGATTTCCTACAGATTTTTTAAAAAAATCAAATCTAACCTAAAACAAACAAAATCAATTTCAAACTAAAAAATTCAAAACAAATAGTAAACAATACTTACCTCCTCCATCTCTTCATCGTCATGGTGCCATATTTGCAGACAAAATCCAACTATTCTTGATGAAATTTGCACAAGTCCTTCCTCCTAGAACGCAAGCGCGAAATGAGGGTTTTTGTCCATGGGCAAAGCTGAGAAACAGTGAAAAGAAAATGATACACATTTCACTTTTTTTTTCTTTTAAAAGCACATAACGCGCTCGCGTTATAACGCGAGCGCGTTATGTGTTTCCCCATTTTTTTCCCATTTGGCCACAAAAGTGCGACCAACTTCGTACACCCACCCACCCATCAAATTAAAATTAGCCAAAATAAATTATGAATCATATTTAGACCTTTAAGATAACCAAGAAAAAATATTTATTCTATCCCACCCATTCAAATTAGCTAGAAATAATTGCCAAATTTCCTTAGTGATAAAATAGTTAAAAATGATTAATAGTCTCTAGAGTCCTACAAATAGAACAAATATTTTCTAAAAAACAAAAAAAAATATGATCAATAGTCTCTAGAGTCCTACAAATATAACATTTATTAGGATTAGCATTAGTTTTCTTCAAGAGGATCAACCATCTAAAAGACATTTTTTGGCTCAATGTCGTGGGACTAACAAATCTTAAACACCTTACGCCATTGCCCTTGGTTGTGATTCAAGTGCCAAAAATCATCTAGGTGTTTGGTGACCTTCGAGGAATTAGAAAATGTTCTATAAATTTTCTAGGGGTTAATCTTATAGAGGACAAGGTGTTGTAAATTTTCATGGGGTTAATCTTATAAGGGACAAGGTTTTGTAAATTTTCATGGGATTAATCTTACAGAGAACATAGCCATCACTCTTTAGGTTATCATAGATTTCAATATAAAAAATGAACTGAACCGAAAACTCTACATTATCATAGATTTCAATATCAAAGTTGAGTTGAACTAGAAATTTCAATTTGTAACAAGCTTTATTCAGTAAGGAGTATGTTCTCCTCTGAGAGCTGGGAAAACCATACCCATTGTCAAGATTAGTCCAAGTTTTAAGATTATTGTTCTCCAGAACACTATTGAAGTCTTTAACACCTTTATTTTCCTAATTCTTGACAAATCCAAGTAGTTATTTTTCTATTGTAGGATCGACTTAAGAGCTTAGAAATAAATAATTTTGTAATGACACATATATAGACAACTTTAATAGGGAACATAGATTTAATATCAATGTGAGATTCAACAAAGAAAATAATAAGTGTTTTTTTTTATAGTTGAGAGGGATTTAACCCTTGAATGAAACGAAATGTAATTAATTGTTACAAGTTTGCAATAAATTCATTAGTAATAATGAAAAATTAAATTTTTAAATTAAAATTTATTAATAATATCTTAAACTAAAATTCTTAAATTCAAATTTTTATCATTTATTTGTGCTCATTGGGTTGTAATTTTGATTTTATTTTATACTACTTTCCTTGAATGTGTGGGTGCAAAAAGTGGTTACTTTTTTAGCTGTAAATTTTGAATCCAAATTAAACCATTATTTATTGATTTGTGAGAAGTGTAAAATACTTTAATTTGTTTAATATCAACATGGTATTATTGATTACATATACAATTATATTGTATAATTGTAAAAAGGAATCCTTTCTAGCAAACTCTTCCACAAACTTACATATTCCATAAGTTAGAAGAAAATAAATCACAAAGTGACCA